>WEIV01013100.1:146621-341716 GCA_013390005.1 Calyptomena viridis | reverse complement strand
AAAAAAGATATTGAGCTCTTAGACACCATCCAAAGGAGAGCCACAACGAGGGTAAAGGGTCTGGAGGGGAAGCCTTAGGAGGAGGAGCTGAGGTCACTTGGGTCTATTCAGCCTGGAGAACTAGGGGAAGCAAAGGGCAGGCACTGATCTCTGTGGTGACCAGTGACAGGAACTGAGGGAACAGCATGAAACTGAGTCAGGGAAAGTTTGGGTTGGATATTAGGAAAAGGTTCTTCATCCAGAGGGTGGTCCTCCCCATGGAAGTGGTCACAGCACTAAGCTGTCTGAATTCAAGAAGCATTTGGACATTCTGAAGCATACATTATGATTCTTGGGGATCCTGTGTAGGGCCAGGAGTTGAACTTTGATGATCCCTGTGGGTCCCTTCCAACTCGGGATATTCTATGATTCTATGGTATATTTTACATTCAGTGTGTTATCAGGGCAGATAAATCCCATGCAACAACAAAGAGTGTTTTACGGTTGATTAGTTTCAGGAGGTTTTGGACATTAGCTATAAAGGCAATGACCAATTATATTTTTGCTGGGTGTTAAGATTTCAGGGGCCTGATTAGAGACTTGTCAAGTCTTGGCTTAATTTTGTAAGAATTGTTTTCAGTTTGAGAAATTACTATCTGGTGTGGGATCTTTGGATTATACCAGTAAGATGTGTTTAGGTAGTCTGTGGAGTCCTCCATGTGAAACTGAGACTTAAAACTCCAGACTGAGGCTCTGCACCTCTATACTTTTCCTGCATTTAAACCTGAACTGTAGCTTTGAATTCTCCTTATAGAGGATGGGGAAAAAAATCCATGGTTACACTTTGATACTGGCTTGCTGCAAAGCAACTTGCTTTCGTTGTTCTCATTCAGGTTGAAAATCAGTTATGAACCACTAAATTTCTTGACAGTTGATTTATATTAGTTTCTTGCCCTTTTTCTCCACTTGGAACCAGCATGCTGAGGTGGGATGCTGAGTGTGCTGTCTAACAGCAGGTCTGTCTCGTGTCTCTTATGATTACTGACAGTTGGATTGGCTTCAGGCAAAGGCCTAACCTGTGAATAGCACTTCAAATACAAAGATCTTGTACTGTAGTGCTTTCTGTAACACCTAGTACATAAGTGTTCAGTAAAACGCTCTTATACTACATTTAAAGAATTGTTAAAAAAGATCTGGGGCGGGGAGGGGGTATTTCTGTCAGTGCCCACACATCAGTGTATAGTACTTGTGTCAAATATAAATGACATGAGAAATCTCTACCACTTGTTTGATTCTTATTAAACTATATGATTCGAGCAAAACATTATCTTCTGTTTTTCCCTGGCTGGACATTTTTAACCTACTAATTATTATTTTTAATGTCATTTGTGACTTTATGTACATTTATAAAAAATAGCATGTCTTAAACACACTAGTACCTGAGCAAGAGTTAACAAACCAATTCTATTCAGCATTTAAATGCATTATTACCTGTTTCATAGCTACAATAATGTTACCTTTAAGCTGAAAGTATTAGATCATTGCTACAAATCATCACTAAAGCCTATTTTAATCTGTCTCTAAAAGACATAAAAACGTTTGATAGCTAGGAACAGGCTTATCTAAGACTGCAGTACACAAAATAGATTCATGGTGTGGCATTAATTACACTGTATTTAAACACACTTCCTGTGAAACAGTCAAGGTGTATATATTCACTTAGTTTACAGAAGACTACTTCACATTGCCCTAGGAAAAGCAGGATACAGTAGATCTGATGGGCTGCTATGAGTATCTCCTGAAGTGATAATGTCCCTTCAAAGCCAGTGCTGACCTGTATCATCATTTGTTGGGATTATACAAAGAACAGTGCTGAAATTTCCTCTTACACACCTTCATTTGGATTTGATTTGCAGCACTTACGAGTGCAGAAGTAAGTTACTGTACTGGTGGAAAACATGCCCATTCCTATGGGAAGCACTAATATTTCTGCTTTTTTCAAGAAATTTCCTATCACCTGGCAGGAATTACTGTACAGGTAGAGCCCAGTAAGTATGAAGTTCCTGTGTACGAGTATTTTGGTCTCCATCTTTCTAACTAAAAATAATGTTTAGTTTACAGGTAATATAAGTTCAAAACTGTCATTAGATAATTTTACAATAGCTTTAAGAAAAGGAGAATTGTTTACAATAACTTTTAAAAAAGGAGAATTGCCCCCATCTGAATTGCAAACCTTGCTTTAGGGCCTCCCACCCCCTTCCATTTGTTGATCATAATTTCTCTGGTGGGTCTGCCCACACTTTTAGCCTCTTGCATCTCTTTCTTTCTCCTCATTCATCTCCTAGCTTGATTTTGTGTGGAAAAGAGTAGATGGAAGAATTTTAGTCCATTTCATATTTTGCAAGACTCTGGGAGGGTACACAGGAGCCTGTAATGTTTCAGGCAGCGGGGTGTGGACAGGGCTGAACGTGTGCCTTGAGTGCCCTTGTGTGCTCCAGCTCCAAGTCTGAAAATGTAGAGGAGCATCTTACCCACTGAGTTTCTCCTTTTAAGCTGTGGCAGCAACCTTAAAGCTGTCCCTGTACCAAATTAGAGATGTCGTCCCTTTCTGCTGCTAAGCCCATGCTGTGCCTAGTTGGATGA
This sequence comes from Calyptomena viridis, assembly GCA_013390005.1. Classification (NCBI taxonomy): domain Eukaryota; kingdom Metazoa; phylum Chordata; class Aves; order Passeriformes; family Eurylaimidae; genus Calyptomena; species Calyptomena viridis. Next base: position 339,094 of record WEIV01013100.1, on the reverse strand, counting down.
TAAATTAGTTTTAAGCATCCCTGAGGTGCAGTCTGGAACGTGGTGCTGCAGAACAACAAGCTGCTGCGTGTGCTGGTAAGATGAAACAGGCTTTCACTCAGGTGAAACTCTATGCCCAGCTCTTGCAGCTGCAATGGATCCACAGACAGAGCAGATTTTTAGAGCCTCAAGACACGAACGGAACCGTGACCCATATCTTGGGATATTGTCATGTTCATTATCTCAAATAGTACTTTAGGGCTATTACTGCTTCAGCTAGTGGAGGGAGATCCACATTTTGACAGTGGGCCATCTGCACAGTGTACTCAAAAGATAGAGTTTAAGCAATTTTACTAAATTAAGGCTTTTATTTGAATTGTCTTGAAGCAGTTTTGCTCTCCCTTTTCTGACGGGATGCCCTTCAGCTGGCTGGAGCTGTTCTGCCTGTATGAGGCATGATACAGAATGTGTGTTCAATTCCAACAGTAGCAACCAGCTAGAAGACTTCAGGAACCTCCTATTTTGCAGTAGCAAAATCTGCTTTTCAAAGGGTATTTGTACAAAGCAGTTGTTTTTACTGTAGAGGCCTTTGCTCTAATGCAAAGGGAGATGGTACCAAATGCTTGGGTTTGGTACACAAATTGTACAGTAGGTATACATATAGTATATAGTTGTATAGTAGGTATAGTAGAGGTATTGCAAGCAGTATGGGCATCCAAGGTTTTTTGGATGTAATTTCAGGTAACACATTGAGGATGGCAAACAAACTGTTAAAATACTAATAAAAAAGCTCTAAACAAAGCCCTAACCTCAAAAGTAAAGCAATATGACCAAACATCAAGATGGAAGGGGTTTCTTAACTAGCCTCCAGAGAATTTGGAAATTTGTCCTATCAAAATCAATAAAGGAAATAAATCGTGTGGGAGAGACACATGCTAAAATAGCATTCAATGGACAAATGTCTAAAGTTTTATTGAAAAAGGCTGTTTTTATACTGAACAGCCTCTGCCCTATCAGTATAGATCAATCAATGGAAGAGGGAAAATGAATGTATTCTGGGAAAGCTTAATTTCTTGATATCAGCTTTCACTGCTGGGGTTGCACCTACAATAGGCTTACTTTTTTTCCTTAGTGATGAAATCAAGGTATTATCTATAAAGACAAGTATCAGAAGACATGCTGGTACAAACTGCTGCAGCACAGAGCAATGTGCTGCTAGATTTTAAGTGTATGTTTATGTGTGAAAAGGTTGTGATGGCTGCAAGCATGCAGTTCCTAAACAAGGGATGATTGAAGCACCAGGTTTTGGATGAGGATTTTAAGAAAGCTCAATTTGGGGGGAATTGAAAATGCTCTTTCTTATCAACTTCATGATTAAATTTGTTGTTTGAATATATTATGGGTATGAGGAGTGCTTGTGTCACTGCATGGAAAGTACATGAGGAAGAGAATAACAGAAATGGGACACAATTGAGTAGCACAGGTTGTAACTGTCAGCCTGGGAGTGTGGCTTCACACTCCTAGAAGCCAGGAGTTTGCTCGTCAGAGTGATGGAGACAGAAGGATCTAGGCATGGGAACTGAGCACATGATGCTCTGATGAAATACTCTGGAAACAGGCTGTTTAGCTGTAACATGGTTCAATTAATGGAAACATGGATGTTTCCAGAAGGGGAGGAGTAATTTTACTACTCTCTGTAATACCTGAAAATTCTGACCTGGTCTTCCCTGTTCTGCTTCCCTCTGCTTGCAGAAGCTGGATTCAACTGACACACACAAGGAACCCTGAAAATGAAGAGAAGCATGGATTGTGAATTCTATCTTCTGAAAAACTGAGAAAGTGAGAAATGGGGAGAAAAAACTGAAGGTCAGCAAAAGAACAGGTGGACCTAAGCTGCTCATATATACTCTTAAGATGGCTACTGGGAGCCCCTAAGGACTGGGATCAGTGCACACAAGATTTACCATCTCTCTGAGTTGCAAAGGTGCTTTGTGCCAGTATGAAACCTGCAGTTGGCTCAATCTTAGGCAACTCTGTCTGTGTCTTGCACACTCAAAGAAAATGTGTTAGCAAGAGGTTTCAGAGGACTTTTGAAAAGTCTTGCACAAGGTTACTAGAAAAAAATTAAGCTGTAGTGAGTGAAGAATAAAGAAATGATGTGAATTTAAAATTAACTGGGAAACAGAAGGTACAACAGAGGATTGAGTGATGACGTTTCGTCACAAGAAGCTCACAGTGGGTGACCTCTCTCTACATTTGTGATTTGGGAAGAAGTTGACTGAGAAGCAAGATGAGAAAGTTTGCAAATCACAGTTACAATTGGAGTAAAACCCAAGGAGATGCTTTTGCTGCTATGTGGCCCATTGATCTAGCTCATTTCTAGTCCTTCTGCCAGTCAGCATCAAGATGTCCAAATTGATTCTATTTGATTTGCATGGCAAGGGTTTGGTAGCAGGTGGGGCTACAAGGATGGCTTGTGTGAGAAGCTGCCAGAAGCTTCCCCCATGTCCAACAGATCCCATGCCAGCCGGCTCAAGACGGACTCACTGCTGGCCAAGCCCAAGCCCAGAAGTGACAGTGGTAGGGCCTCTGGAATAACAGATTAAAAAAGGAGGGGAAAAACTTGTGCCATTGCAGAGGGAGAGAGTAGTGAGAATATGTGACAGAAACAGCTCTGCAGACACCAAGGTCAGTGCAGAAAGAGGGGGGGAAGATGTGCTCCAGGGATCAGAGCAGAGATTCCCCTGCAGCCCCTGGTGCAGACCATAGTAAGGCTGTGCCCCTTCAGTCCATGGGGATCCGCAGGGGAGCAGAGATGCTCCTGCAGCCCATGAACAACCCCACACCAGAGCAGGGGGATGCCTGATGGAGGCTGTGACCTTGTGGGAGGCCCATGCTGGAGCAGGCTCCTGGCAGGATCTGTGGCCCCCACAGAGAGAGGAGCCCACTCTGGAGCAGGTTTGCTGGCAGGACTTGTGATCCCAGGGTGACCCACACTGGGGCAGTTTGTGAAGAACTGCAGCCCATGGGAAGGGCACATGTTGGAGAAGTTCGCGGAGGACTGGCTTCAATGGCACTACCCACACTGGAGCAGGGGAAGACTGTGACTCTTTCCTCTCAGGAGAAAGGAGCAGCAGAGACAATGTGTGATGAACAGACTGCAGCCCCCATTCCCCATTCATCAGTGCCACTGAAGTGGGGAAGGTAGAGAATTCAAGAGTAAAGTTAAGCCTGGGAAGAAGGGAGGGATGGGCAAAAATGTTCTAAGATTTGGTTTTAATTTCCCATTACTCTACTCTGACTTGATTAATAATAAGTTAATTTCCCCAAATCAAGTATGTTTTGCCCATGACAGTAATTGGTGAGTGATCTTTCCCTGTCCTTACCTTGGCCCACAAGCCTTTCTCTCTTATCCAGCTGAGGGAAGTGAATGGAGTGGCTTTGGTGGGCACTTGGTGTCAAGCCAGGGTCAACCCACCACATTGACGTATCACTGAAGCAGAAAGTTTAATCAATGTCTGTACCTTATAGTGCCATAAGTTTGCAATATCAATGCCAGAAAGAACCCTATAGGTCACGCAAAACTTCAACCTGATGTAGAGAGATGTAAGAAAAGCCAAAAATAGAAGAATACACAAAAATATGATGTACACAAAGGTAGAAACTGCACTATGAGTGGGTTTCTAATGCAAGAAAGGTTACTGCAAAGCAGGTGAGAACTGAGGGAAGGCATGGAAGATCTTTTATCAAAGGTATTAAAATTCTTCAGACTGTGTCATTAGAAAGGAAAGGAGTGATAGTAGATATCATTATATTATGTGAAATAGTGATCCAGAAAAAGAAGCATAGAAGATACCTTTTTCCTGCTCCTTATGACAGAGCTCAGTTGTAATTCGGTAAAATTAAAGAGTGGCAGAGCTGAATAATAAAATGGAAATTCCTGATTTCCTCACAGTGCCTAATTAGGCTTAGAGTTCAAGCCATAGGACACTGCAAAAAGTAAAACATAGCAAGATTTTCAAAAGGACTGTTCCTGGGAAGTAAACTAAGACTGCATCTAAAACAGCTTATATGAATTTTTACGTGATAGGAAAGCCTGTTGAGCATTGTGAGCTTCTGGTACCAAGCAGTTTGTTTCTGTGCGAAGCTCCTGAAATGGGATAGCTGTTTGTTGAGAAATGCCTCTGACCCAGCTGTCAAATTACATGGGACATTTGCTTGTGGAGAATTCAAGCTGAGATGGGCCAGGTTCCATCACACAGTCCTTCAGACTCAGTCTGAACCATCCTAGGCATGTTTGAATCTTTCAGGGTGTCGTATCTGTAGGCTTAAACTGCTCATCTCTTGGAGACTGTAAGAGCTCCTGAGCAGCCTATGTCAGCCTGTGTCTAAATCAGGTAGAAAATAGACGACTATCTGATGGCTTTTGAATTTCCCTTTGAGGTGTCTGGTTAGAACCACAGTAAGGGAGAGATAAACTGACAGATAACAAGCTTGACTGTGACATTTTTTCCTGCATGATCTGAATTTCTATTTTTTTCTTTATGGAAAAGGCTTTTTTGCCAGCTTATCCAAAAGCAAGCTGCCCAAATAATAGATGCACTGTTAAATTCACACTTAGCAGCAACTATTCTGTGCTCCACTCTCCTGAAGCAGTGGTACCTCTCTTTGCAGATCTCATCTGATGTATGAACTGTCAAAATATAAATGGGCAACCGTGACTTCTCTACTGTCTGCTTTGGAATGATAGCATAATCTATTTGCTGTATTCATGTCTTTAATTTCCGTTTTTATTGCTGTAATCTAACCCACGTTTTTTTTCTTTCTTAGTGCACAAATTATGAAGATGACCTTACCTGTTCATCAATAGAATCTAAAGTGCATGCAGTGTGTGATGCTCAATTCTGACTTGTTGTTTGGTCTAGTTAATGCTGCATTCATAACTACACATAAAAAAAGAGAGTGCTGTTGGATGACAGCTTAGCATAAATCATGGCATCCTCTGGCCTAAGTGGAAGCATGGAATCTTAGCAGATCTGAAGCTTTAAAAAAAGAGAGTGATAAACATGCTTTGAAAACATTTCTGAACCTGTAAATATCAGAGCTCTTCTGTTCATTGTACGTGTTTGAATGGGCACATAAGCCTTTTCCTGAAACACAGGACTGGTAGAATCACCATCTACATTGAAATGTCTTCATGGGAATGCTACATAACCACAAGATTCATTCATAAAAATGTTCTAATTTGTGTCTCATTTCAGCACTGTTTTAGGAAGAGTGATTTAATACTGCCCAAATACCACGAGAGCATAAACCAGCCTAATTTTGCTTAAATTTCTGGAGCCTATAGCAAACTGTATTGTGTAGTTAAAAAATAAGGCAACTGGATAGAGAATTTGAGAGTTAGACTTTTTTTTCTGGCAAGTCATATATCATTTCCAGACTCAGCTCAGCCATGCAGATCTAGATAGAAAGGAAAGATCACATTTATGTATGGGAGATTCAACTCTAATTTTCACCTGTATAAACCAATGTGAAGTGTGAAGAGAATGACATGATAAAATTGATGTACTACCAAAGTGATAAATCCAATATCTGAAAAGATGTTTTCCTTCCCCGCTTGCTTCTGAACCGTAGAAATTGGTTTTCAGCTCTTCACCTGAGAACAGCAAAGGAGGATTTATCAGGTGCGGTTCTTTTTCTCATCAGAAATATTTTATGTTGCTCTAAAAGTACCTAATCACTGTTGTATTGATTTTTGTATCCAAAAAATGGAATATTAGTTAAAGAGGAGTTTCCTCATCTTTTGTCCCTGATTGTTACTGAAATATATATATATGTTTTTACTACAGTTTCCAGAGGGTAATTGGTCTGGTCTGGCCATGGGGGACAGGCAGTGGAGTTTCTGCCATCCTGCAAAAACCTGTTGGGTGCCTCTATGGTGGTCCTGGTGCCACAGAGGGGCCGTGGGCTCTGTGTGCTGCTCCTGGCCATGTGCTGGAGAGTGGACAGCTTGAGTGAGAAGCATCAACATGTTGGCCATGGCCTCAGGGAGCTAGTCACATATTAGGCTGTCCATGGGCAGAGGTTTCCTAAATGTTTGCAACTGGCGTCTTTAGGAGCATTTACATGATGTCACTGTTTTTAGGCAGGGCATAAAAGCACAAGGTTCGCAGCTCCAAAAGAAATATTTATCTAAGGACATTGTAACCTACTTTAGTCTGATAAATGCTGACACGGTCCCATAAAGGGATAGAGGAGAAGGCAATGTAACCCTAAATTGATTTGAATTGTTGGGTTTTTTTCCTCTTTCTTCTTCAAGACTAGGGATTTACTGATCAAGAACTGGGAAAAGTTTCTTTCTTGGCTTACAGAATTAAATTTTATGCATCTTTTGACCTGGATTAGTGGTAGACAGAGCAATTTATGGCCTGATGCCAATTATTTCTTAGCTGTCACCCCTGACCTGCTCCATTTCTCCTGTGCTGCCACATGCTGCTGTTTGTGGGCTGGCAGATGCAAGAAAGCTTGCTGGAAAAGGAGTCATGGATGGGTTATTAGATGGCAATAGAAAGCTCTTGTAAACAAAAACATTCAAAAAGCCAACAGAGGTCTTAGGCTTGTTTAAAAGTGCATTGTAAAGAATATTGCAAAGATCACTGTAGAGATATAGTTATCTTCGACATGACCTTCTTTCTAATTGACTCTTAGACCCCCACTGTTTAAATGACTGACTTTATGTGGACAAATTTACTTTTTTTTTTTTTTTGGCAGACAACAATTAATGAACACTGGTTCTGATACAAATCCTGAAGTACAATTTACATTGACAATAAAATCTTTAACAATTGTAAAACAGTTAACTTGCTCACTAGAACATTCCCCATCGCAGATCTAGCCTTAGGAATTTAACTAACAAACATGTTATTAACCACTGATGAGGAGCCATTTGGAAGAGATCATTTCTTAATTAATCTTTTGTACTAAGCTAATAAGAGTGTTAAATGGGCCTCTTTGTTGAATTGGGCTGTTAATACAGATTGCAAGTTCCCTCAGGGGGGAAATCCAAGGCCAATATCACATTAAAGTTAGCCATCCAACAAAGAAGATATTTTAGGCATTAAAAATAACAAAGCCAAACAACTCCATTAATAATGTCATAAGATTCAGTAGCTATGTATGACTGAGTGTACGTGCGTGTATGAATTACTGTGCTCTTTCCTCTTCTGGTAAGTAAGCTTTATCAAAAATCTTATTTAGATTCAATGTTTTTCATCACTGTTCTATTCCAGCATAAATTAAACTTGTCACACTTATCTGTAGTAAGCAGGTTCTGCTGATTTGGAAGGCAGAATCTGATGCAAACTCTAATGTCATCTGCTTATCCTAAAAAGACAAACAAGATCAAATATCTCTTCATATTAATGAGCTGGATAAACCTTCTGCTTGATAGGATTTGATGCCACAGTAAAAGGCAGTGTGACCAGATTGCCCTTGTGTTTCATGGCATTTTTAGCAGTGAGCACTCAGGTCTCAGACATGAAGCAAAATGTCTGTACTTAATATTAAACATTTATTTTGGAAAGTGTTATAATTCCCTGTATGAGAATTTACCTACTGCCTTAAGCTCCCTTCAAACACACATGTTAACATCTTTTGGGAGAAGAGGAAGGCTCCATAAAAAGAAGAGTTGGAAAGGAATAATTTGACCTGGAATGTCTGGTGTTAGTAATTCGGAAGGGGTATCGGTCTGTCACTACAGTCACTTTCACGTCAGTCCCTGTCCCTCATGAGACCAAATTCCATCCTTATCCTCAAGTCGGAGGTGTCGACTCGGAGGTGCATCTCATGATCTGAATATTATACTCAATGTGCAATTACATTTATTTCATATGAAACAATCTAAAAAAAGACCAGCCAAAAAATTTATAATATAAAGGTAGCAAAATGCATCCATACATACCCATGTTTTTGATGTTTGGGTTTTATCTTGTCTGAATTCTTGCTGGCTTTACGTTTAATATACTGCACACACCCCCCTTCCCAAAGCCTGGGCATCTCTAGATGAGGTGAAATCCTTGTTTGCCTGGCTCCTCTGTGACTAGCCTTTGACACCTCACAGGTTTCTTTTATTGTCTTTTGCTAGGCACACTTGAAAATTGGTAAGTCTTGCACTTAGGGAATGTGGTCATAGCACAGATCATTCCTTAGTGGTCAGTTGACCGGTGTCTCTATGTTGTCTGTGTTGTCTCTAATGCATCACATTGAAGCACCAAGGCAAAACCTTCTTGATTAACATACCCTTGGAGACCTCTAAATATTGCCTCACTTCATTTTTACTGCAAAATTATCAATATGCATCACCAAAACTAACTGTACGTTGGACATCTCCCTTGTCTGATTACTGTGCATATTTTATTTCTCAAGGATAATGGAGGTTTGTTCCCAGCCAAGACATTATGCTGGTTGGAGGCACAGCTGTGGAGTCTCCCTGTCCCTGTAGTCTTTACAGGAATGGTCCTTAGCTGCTGATCAAAAATAGTCTGTACATGTGCACATGATTTCTGTTTGGTGAGTGTGAGCTGAAATTCAGAAATGGGATGTGAATGATTAGAATAACATACACCTGTGATTTTTTAAACATCAGGATGAGAACTGGAACATCTCATTCCTGACTGTCCACAGCATATGTTCACAAACCAAAGATGTTATTTTTCTACCCCTCATTTCATGCTGACCTTTTAATGTAGTAACCAAAGCTATCTTACATGTACAACAGCATATTGGCTAGATGCTTCTGTTACAAATAATTAATATTGCTATAGTCAGACATTTTCTCATTCATTATTTCCTGTTGCTTCATGGTTACTAGCTGCCACATTTCAAGTGTGGACAAGAATCCATGATGATATACAGAGGTCTGTTAAGTGGAAAACTTAGAGGTGCCTTTGTATTACATCCTAAAGGAATTCTGCTGTGGTCATGCTGTCTTCAAATATATATTTGACCTCTACTTGGTATGCTCTGCTAAAGGTTTGAATAAATATGCATGTTTTCTCTGCTTATTAAGCAAACTCTAGACATTAAGAGAACATGAGGGGAGATTCCACTGGTCTCCCAAATTGCTCATGCTGGATGCGCCTGCCTGCCTCAGCTCGGCTCCACTCATCCATACTGCTGTTTTTCCATACATGCATTCATAGAAATCCATTTGCATGGAAATACAGCTCACTAGTTAAGCCTTTGCATTGTAAATCCAGCTTTAATACTGTCAGTAGTGCTCCCTGCTGTGCATCAAGGTCCAGTAAGCCACTCCTTCATGTTGTGAGATCCATTCCATGTCCTGTGTCTTCTAGGCTCTTGCTTTCCATTGTACCTTCTTCCACGAGCAATGCCAGGTCTCTCCTGCTGCCAGTGGAGGCCAACTGAGCTGCTGCAGTGAGTGCAGGAACCTCTCAGACACAACATCACATGTCCATGTGTTGTCCTCAGTAAAATCTCCTTATTAATGCTATTCTTGCAGGATCCTTTCTGTACAGGAGTTAGATCCCAAGGGAGTCTGAGCTTCAGTGTGGAGGTCTAAGTGACAAGGTCAGAGGGTGCAAAACCTCATCCCCTCCCACCTCACCATCACATCCATGGTCCTGACCCCTATGAGCTGGGTCTGAACAGTGACCATGCTTGGGAAGAGCAGGAAGGAAAGCTGAAAAGGAAAAGAAGGGGGAAAGAGCATGAATAAATGTCTGGGAAAAAAAAGCACCAGAGTGAGAAAATAACAGAATGGATATTGTTAGATCTCTATTCAGCAGGTAGTTAAAAATCTTCCTGCTACACAGAGAAAAATCTTTTGCTTTCCAGGACAGATCCAGCTCCCAACAAATTCACGTTGGATTCAGGGAATTGTCTTTCACAAGATTCTTTCCAAGAAAAAAAATGTGCCTTTTTACTGGTAAAAGTCTGAATACCAAAAGTGATCAGGAATCCAGCTAAGGATAATCTTGAACTCCTGTTTGTCCAGGACAGGTCTCCTCCTTCCCCTCGCTGCTGTCAGACCCCTATATTTCATTTTCTCACATTTGCTCAGGAGACCCTTTTGTTCCCAACCGCAGCCCATCCACTGGCTGCAACAGTGACCCCCCACCCCCTTTCCCCTCCTCGTTTAGGTGTATTTCCACTGCTGCTGTGACCTTCAGAGCTGATGTATGGATCATCCCTGCAGGATTGTTCTCTCTGACACTGAGCATGGCGCTGGGCAATAACATGAGGAATTATCAGGCATTTGCATTCTGAAGTTAACCACGAGGAGTGTGAGCCCTCCAAACATCTGCTTCCCATTTTCAAGGGAGTCCTCAATTTATTCCTAGTTCTCATCCATGTGGCTATTGCCATCAACCAGTGCCCTGCATCCTGAGGGATGGGTTGTGGAATAAACCCACTCTAAATCACAGTACTTCTCAGTTTTGGGGGGATGATTGTAACAGTCATGAGGTTAGGAGACAGTTGGAGATCACATTTGAGGGTGATGAGAGAAACACAGAGAAGGCTGTGCTGTCCTCAGGCCTGAAGCAGGACTCAGGGCTACACAAATTGTTCTGCAAATGACTGTGGTCTCTTCCCCAGGGCACCACTGTCTCCTCTGTCAGCCTGCTAAGTCCTAGGCTGGCAACTGTCACCCAGAAAAGACTAAAGACCTGACCCTAAGGCAAGAGAAGAGCCAGAAACTCCAGAAATTGTCAACTTGGTGGGGGAAAAATAATGGGAGGGAAAATACGGTATGAGAAAAACCCCAGGATTGAGTGTGTGTGGCGAAAGAAGTAAGTAAGGATGGATAAAAGGAAATTCTGAGTAACAACCACTGTTTGGAGATTAACTTGGTGGACATAGGGGTAGAATGCTATTCACCAGTAAAACACAGGCGAGGGTGAAGCTATCAAAGAGCAGCCATCTCCTGATACAGCCAGTAAAGGGGGGAAAGGGGGTGCTCTGACACGTGCTCAGGGTGTCAGAGCAAAACATAGAATGGACCCTTTATGGAAGAAAATGCCTGAGTGGATTATAAAGGCAAACAAGAAGTCTTCCCAGCACCTCTGCCTTTGACTTTCAAAGCCTTGTAAGAGATCACATTGTTCATCTGTTACATCCCTCTGTGCTTTAGTGGCACTAGAAGTAGTCTTTCCCTCCCCAAGTCCCCCATTTCATTGCCTTTAAAAACCTCATGAAGGATAATGAAGCATTTTAATTTTTGTGTCAAGCTGACTGGTGTTGTGGGGCTGGGAAAGAGGGGCTTTGAGATTTTGGTCAGGGTTTCGAGATACCTTTGAGAAGAGGCCTTTGGTAGGAATGAGGCATCCCAAGGTACAGCCCTGGGGTTGTGGTCCTGCTTCTGCAGCAGCATCACCTCTGAGCCTTCAGTGCCAGCTCCTCATTCTTTCCCAAATTTCCCCTAGTCCCTCTGTACTTTCATGTGCAAATTTGAGGCTGAGACAATACAAGGGGTCAGGATAGAGGGAGAGGTTGTCTGAGCCTCACACCTGCTGCCCACTCAACAGGCAGAGCTGGAGGTGGGTTTTAGCATTCCCTTTTGCCAAGAGTTCCCCCTTGTCAAAATCTAAGCACAATAATATATGGGGGGGTCTTTAAAAGCCTGATGCCCAGAGTGACTTTCATTATGCATTGTGTTGCTTGTAGTCATTCAAGTGCAGTGATGTTAGTGCCCACCTTAAATTATGGATCTCTGACAGCTGGATTCAGTGTGGAGGTGTGGGAAGCCTCTGTCATTTACAAAATAACAGAGACAGGCCAATCAACATGTCACACGGTGTCTGCTGGCACTCTGATGGATTTAACTGGCTCCACACATTTAGCATTTGTGTTGAATTTGCTTGGCTTTTAAAAAACAGACAGGCTTGCAGACACTTTAAGACCAAGCATCCTACACCAGTCCTGTACCCATCCTCTTCTCAGATACTTTTCAACTGGCACAGGTTTTCTGATGAGGATTTGGTTCCAAAATGGGGCATCCAAAGTTGTAATAAAGCCTTTTTTTTTTTTCCCCCCCAGCTGTTTCCCTTTTAAGCAAGCTAACCAAGAAACTCCAATTTGCACCCAGGAATGTTGATTGCATTACGTAGTAAAGTCCATCAAGTTCCCAGTGACACTTTCTGTCTGTGAGTTTCAGATAAAGACGGGGAACTAAAGTAGCTTAGTGGATTAAAGGAATTGCCTTCCCAACCTAGACTTCTCAGCTGGAATCCGATTTTGGCGCTCAAGTGTGATTGCTCATTTACTTCTGGGGAGGGAGATGGGGACAGATCACCTGAATTACCCTAGTGGCAAAAAGCCCCACTCTGAGCAGCCTAGGGGTGACTGTCACTGGGACAGGGGCCATTGGCTCCCTGCAAGTTGCTCTCCTGCCAGATGCTCTCCCCATATGGGATTTCCCCACTGCTAAAAATTTAGCCCTCTTTGGAATGGAGTCGCTACCCCTCTTAGCAAACGTGTGGAAGCTTTTCCTGCTATCAACTACACTGTGACAAATTCTGCCAAATTCTCATTCATGGAAAGCAGTGTTCAGTCAGAGAAGGTGCTAAATGGTTAAACTTTCCATCAGGCTCTGGCTGTGAAAGCACCAGTAATTTACCTTCCATTAAGATGCTGCAGCTTCTCATCCATTTGAAGGCTGCTAGAAATTGTTTTCTAAATAATAAGACTTTCTTTGTAAAAAATACCATTGGAAATGGAACGACATCACCAATCTATATATTCAATCAATGCCAAACGCTTTATGCAGTCATACTCTGTTACCTGATACATGTTAGTAGGACTGTACCAGAAAGCTCAAGAGAATTTCCAGGAATTGCTGCTATTTTAAGTTTATTTTTTTTATTATGATTTTTAGTTCAGCTTTGAGGTCCAGAAGGGAATAATTGAAAGTTGTCCAAATGACTGAGAGATTGGTGGAGAATCCTCCAGACCACCCATGACTTCTTGTGTACAGTCCTAGGTCCCCTTCCACAGAAGAAACACAGCTCTCAGGCCTGTTCCTCTTCACTGTGGCTGCAATAAAAGTGAACTTTCTTCAATGATCTGTGTGTTTCTGTGTGCAGCTGAGGTCCATCACTCCTTATATACCAAGACATCCCAGAACACCTGAGAAAATGTGTCCTGAAGGGTCATCTCTTTAATTACTGCCTTCTCCAAGGTGGAACATAACAATTTTGTCTGCTAATAGCACACTGCAACTTTCACAAGGAAAAAGTTTCTCTGAGATAGTCAGATATTGGTTAAGAAGAACAAAATCAGCAAAGCTGAATCTGAACAGTCAATATATGAGTTATGCAGACTTTTTTTCCACATGTAATATATATTAAAACAGCCTATGAGAGCAGTAGGGAAGAGGAATCCATTTCTTACCTCTGCAAACAGAAGCTGATTCCACATTGCTGTTTGAGGCACATGTGAAACCGTATTTCACAAAAAACGATGCATCTGTGTGGCAGAGGAGAGGGACAGAAATACCACTTAATGCCGGATTAATCCAACACCATTTAACAATAAGGTACAAAGGAACATAGTTGTAATTTACCATCAGCTTTAAAATGCTTTGTGTTAAATAAATTTACTCCTTCGTTGGATATAAGCTGTCCACTTAAACCCTCTTAACACGCTCTCTTGTTAGCATTTGCTACAGATCCCAGTTTTAACTGCCCCTCTCTTCTGGGCTTTTGCTGCCCCATCTTCCAATAAAATGTGGTTCAAGCAGAAAAATGGCTCAATAGCTGCTGCAATGGGGGTACATTTCTCTTATGTCCCAGTATTTTCTGTAAGAGTCTAGAAAAAGACTGACATTCACATAGGGCATCTTCTCTGTGCTGCATGGTGTATTTGCTACTCCCTCTTGTGAGGGTGCAGGAGGAAGCCTGCCCTGCAGCCCTAGTCAAGGCAAAAGTTTTCCTTGCCAGTGAATTGAACAAATAGGATGGGAAATTATCCTTGGGTCCTAATCTGCAGGATTGATATAAGGCTACAGCCAGAGCTGAATGGTGTCTTTTTTTCCCCAAGGAACTAGAGACTTTTGTTGTCGATGCTGATGTTTTTCAAGTTTCTCCATGGTAAACTCATATTTTACAAAATGGAAACATTTGGGAATTTCTTGGCAACGAAAACTTTTCAGATCATGAAAAATCATTGAAAGATTATGTTCTTGAAAATGTTTATTGAGTGGAAAAGCTGTTTTTCACTGGAAAACATCAGGGACAATTTTCGTCCCCAGTCTAGCAGATCTAGTTGTACTGAGCCTTAGCTCCTTTCTTACAGTTTCATTTCTGTTTATTTTGCCTCTTTTCCCCAGGAATGTGCCTCTCCCTCTTCCATTGACAGCTATGGTGCTGTGGTCAAAGGGTCAGTGCATGGTCAAAGGTTCAGCAATACCTGGCTCAGCCCCTGCAGAAAGCTCACAGCATCATTTAAATGTCCCAGTAACCAGTGGGATTTTGTGGTGTTCTGATGTCAGGAGGAAACCAACTAATGGATTTCCAATTTACTTCTGACTAGGAAGCAGGAGAAGGCTGGAGCTGGAAAGAGGAGTAGAGCACTGAAATCTGTGAAACTTTCAGGCACCTCCCAGACTTCTAGTGCAGGCAGCAATGGGCCACTCTACCTCCATGTCCATCTGCAAAGGGACACTCTTATGCTCACTGCCAACCCACACCCCTGCCCTGTCCCCTGCACTGTCACATAAAGATCTCAGGGATTCTCAGCTGAAATATCATGGTGCAATGACAGTATTACTAATATATGAGTGTCTGTGTTACTTATATCTTGCTAGTTAGGATTCAGTAGCTAAAGAAATTGCTATTTGCCACAGTCAGCAACAGAATACAGTTTTTAAATAAATTACAAAATGCAAATATCCTGGTGGTCAGAGGGTTAAGATGAAGCCGACTAAGTACTTGTAAATTGATGTAGTGCCCTGAGGGTACATCTGCCAGTAATAAAGTGCATATCATGAACAGATTTGACTCGGTGTTACAGCCCAGCAAAGCGAAGTGGTGTGGATCTGTCCCAGATTAACTGTAAATGGGCTCTGATTACCTTAATTACAAAAGGATCTAGAAGGGCTTTCTCTTCTCCAGGAGAAATTACTTGAAGGGATCTTCAAACAGCAGAAAAATCAGATGTACAAGAAGCAAAAGCCGTTTAAATTATTTTCTTTACTCACCTTTCTCATGATGGAAAGCAGTAATACTAGCAAAAGCTGCGAGTGTGAATTAATCTGTGTGCTATGTTCCTCCACCACTCTCCTTGCCCTGGCCTTTGAAGTGGAGAAGTCCATCTCATCCATGGATGTAGCCACTTCCAGAGAAGTCACAGAAGGTAAGAAATCACCACTCCAAGACCGTCAGTGGGAGATAAATGAGAATAATGAAAAACACATGGGCTGGGAAAGTGATGAAAAGATAATGAAAAACTCCTGGGCTTCCCAGGAGAGGACACCCATGTGTGCTATGAGTGCTCCTACAGCTGAGATTAGGGTGCCATGAGTGCTTCCCACCCTGAAGCACCCAGATGCCCTCTGTGCCCATTCTGTGTGTTGTAGGGACATGCCCATGATGTCCCCAAACCCACACCTCTGCCCTTCTATATGGGGTGAATGGCTCCAACCTCATACAGGGACCAAAGGGCCAAGAGACACAGGGCAGCAAGCCTCCTCCAGTGATGTTTCAGAGAAACCAAAACGTGCTTATTTTCTTTGCTAAAGGGAAATGGATTTAGCACTCAAGATGTTAGGTCCTCCATCATAACTTTGTCTCACTTATACTTGTGAATTGGAGCATCTCCCCCTCAGCAGGCACAGAAGAAATAGAGATGAGGTGGCAATGCCCAGGCTGCATACTGGATCAGGGACTGAATGACATTTGGATTAAAAAATGGGGGAAAAAAAAAAAGGAAAAAACAAAACAAAAATACCTGATCTGAACTTTATGACTGCAATTTGTCACAGCTCCTCCTTTCTTATGATAGGCCATGGGCAAGGGCAGGTGGTAGGTGTCCTCCAAGGCACCTACATCTCCTCTAGGACTTTGATTCAAAGCCACCATGCCAGTCAGAGGGCTGAAGGTGCTGCTTCATGCCATATCCTCCAGTTCTGCTACTTTGCATTTCAAATGCAGGGGCATGGTTTATAATCTAATTCTAAAAAACAAAGGCTTGGCATCTATTTTTTATGCCCTGTTAAGTAGCTGTTTGGATTTTTATGGTTCAACTAATATTTGTGTGGTTTTTTGTTGTGCACAGCCATCCAGTAGCAACATTAAATAAAAAGTGGAGTCTCTTTATTGATTTGCTTTTAGTTAAAAACAAACATGTCATATATAATCGAGATGTACACTGCTTGTAGATAGTACAGAGCACATTTATAAAGCCATCGAAGGAAATAATGAAACTGAATATATCACAGCCACCTTTCCAAATCATTCAAATAGGGATGTTTACACCCATAAAAGGCTGATAGTCCTTCTGGCAAACTTTTAATACAATCGTTTCGTTTGTACTTTAAATGCCTGGCATATTTTAACCCTCGAGAAAAATGAATCTCAGTGGGATTGCTGAGCAATTAAGAAAAGTGTGTCTGATGGGCTTGCTTCATACAGAGAGGTGAAATAACACTGGGAGAGTCAGCTGATAATTTGATACCTTCACATAAAAAAAAACCAAGGCAAACCCTGAGGCGTGCCATTGTTAAGCTGTGTGACAGGAATTGCTTTCAAACAAGTCATGTTTTCAACATTAGCTGTATCATGGTTTTATAAATTGCCATTTAAAATGTAAACCAGTGTGCATTCTGGAAGGAAGTCTCCTGAGACCCCCTGAGCTGGAGCGTGGTGGCCTCAAGGCCACAGGTCAGGGCTCATCTGCTCAGTGGGGCTTTCCTTGATTGAGGGCAACAGCTCAGAGCGTAGGTGACAGTGGTGCAAGGGCTTGGGGAGGAGTGGTTTGCTGTCCACTAGCTAATTGATGGCAAGAAATCTGCCAAAGCTGTTTATTTTCTAATAATAGGTCAAGACATAGTCAGGATGGTCTTGATAACTTGCTTTTGGATTTTGTGTTGAGCTATCTGGATGCTCAGTTTTACTGAAGGCTCAGACATTTGGTAAGAAATGTCAAAAAGGAATTGAAACCCTGAGCCCCCAAAGAAAGGAAATCAGGCTTTGAATTACTGCCTGACTCTGATGTGCCATGATGAGCAATGCATGCAGTTCTAGTCCCAGTGCTACTACACACAAATCACACTGGGAACACTCCCTCAGCTATTATTGCCAGCAGAGGGATGTTTTCACACCAAGACATTTAATTCAAAGTATTCACTCCAAGAAAAATCTTGGATAGCAGGCTATGGGAGTTTTCCCTTCAGTGTAAAGCAGCAGAGCTATATCCCAGGCTGGAAGCTTTCAGCCTTGGTCTTTGCTGACTGTGCCAAGGTCAGGCTCTGCTTGTCTCTTGGGAGCTGGCTGTATCACAGTCAGAAACGCGTGGTGTCAGCTGGGATTCGCACTGACAATATTGCTCTCAGTTTCAATGTGCATCCTCCTGCATGAAAAACATTCCAGGAAGGAGGTGACTGTATCCCCAGAGATGATAACCAATCTCATTATGAAAAACATTATTTATTCCCTGGAAAACAGAGCCAGAGTTAAGACATTATGCAATTAGGACTGTTGCCCCTTTAAATGATTCTTTTCTACTAAAAGATGTTGTTATTATTGGTGGAGAGGTGGCTGCAGGAGCAGTCCATTTGACAATTGTGTCTGAGAGCAAAGGACAGAAGCATCTGTTTATTTGCTGTATAAATCAAATTAATTTAGCTAAATTTACAGACATAGGAAGAAAAGCAATAAGGTCTGTCCTGTGGCTGTGCCTCAAAACAGGCAACACTCAGTGTTGAAACTGCTCTCCCCAGGGGAACCAAGCAATGTGGCTGTAAGCATTCATTTGGTTTCTTCGTTTCCAGTGCTACATATTTTAAATTTACTTAAAACACTGTTGAAAACCTATACCAGTGAGAAACCACCTGCCCACAGGGTCTTGGTGGGGTGACATGCCCACCAGCATCAAGTGAAATTGTGCTGTGTTGCTTCAAGGAAAGAATGAATTAAGGGTTTATAACCAAGGTTAGTAACTCCAGATATATTGCCTTCTACCATACAAAGAAGGTGGATTATTTATAGGCACATCTTCTGCCCTGCTAAGTCTTACCTTCTGTCCTCCTCTATTGATCTACCAACATCCTCTGCCCTGTCCACCAATCCAGCTGAAGCATGGCACAGCATCACTCTTCCACCTGTGATGCAAAGAGGAGGTAAAAAGAGGTCATACTTGGACAACACTCCTGAGTGTTTCTCACCTTGGTATTTGCTGTGTTAGCCAAGGCAAGATGAGCTGTGACGTGGATACTGGACACCACAGCCTGTATCTGGCATGCAAGACCCTAGTCCAGATGTGGAGAAAGAAACAATCTCTGCAGAATGTAGTCCAGAGGGAGCTGGGTGGCTTCCACTGTGCTGGCCAGCTGGCAATGGCAGGCATCTGTTCCACTTCATCTCTGCTGACATCGGCATAATTGCAAGGGTATATTGAACTGAAGGACAGCCCCCAAATTCATTTTAGGGAGGACTGAAACAGAGGGGAGGCACCTCTGGTTTTCCCTCTTGAGATTATCCCGAGGGTGAAATAAATAGTCTAATTAAAATGCTGCTATCAGGTACCTGTCTACAACTGCCACTGGTGTCATAGGAGCACCATGTGTGAACACGGAAAGAGGATCTGGTCCTCCAGGTAAGGCCCTTCTTGTTGAGCATCCTTTTTTGTATGCATTTTCTGGGCAGATGAGTCCCTGCACTGTCTCTGTGGGCTTGAAAAATGCCACCGGCTGCCAGGTTGTCTTTGATACATGTGCAGATGTGAAAGGGCACATTCTAAGCAAGCTGTTACTGGGTGCAGCTCATGTGGGATGGGTGCCTCTGGTTATACGCTGGGACATGGTAATCATCTTAACAGCACTTGGCAGTGAATACTGCCTTTCATCCACATCGATCTCTGAATCTCTGTGCCATTAGCTAATTGAACTTTGCAGAAATGCCTCAGAAACACTGGCATTGGCAGGCACATTTTTCAAATGACTGACTATAGATTTGGAAAGGCTACATGTCCTCTATGGCCAGTGGTCATCACTGGGATCTACAAACCTTTAGATGGCAGGAGATGGTGAGACCTTATGATAGTGATGGTAGTTCCTGGTCTCACCAGGACCCCACAGAAAGATATTGCTGTAATCTGTCACAGAGAGTCTCATGAAAAGGGATTTGAAATTTATACAAGGGATCTGAAATTTACACTTGTCCAATCATTCCCAATCTGAATAATTTATCATTTTTGTGACCCAGAAGAACAGGGACTTCATTCTGTCTTGCTGGGTCATTTGAATACAGCCCTCCACCTCTTCTTTGTCTAGGCCCTCCTCCTTGGTGGGCGAGTCAGTAGGAGCAGTACCTGGTTTGCTAGGACTTCTTTGCATCCCCAAAATCTTCTCACCCTTTGACGTGAGTGCAGCAAGTCTGCCTCATTCCTGTTACCTGTCTGTCTTTCGTATGTCCCCGTGCGTGTGTCTCTGTGTCTGTATTAAAGCAGTTGGACTGCAAAAAAAAGCCCATCGGGACTCTGGTAGTCTCCTAGGGAGGCACCCGGCATCCTGATTACAAACCAGGGCTGGAGCTGAGAGCACACTGAGGAGATTAAAGGGCGTCAACAGCACTGCCGCCAGCCTGCGTTGCCGACTGCCGCTTCCCCCGGCTGAGCGCCCCTCTGGGAGCGGAGAGAGGGGCCAGAGACAGCCTCTCAGGCAGGACTCCCAGCAAATTAAAAGCTCCCCATCCTTAAAAACCTACTCAGAATTAGAGGCTGCCTCTGAACAAACCACTGCCTGCGCTGTCGGCAGGAAAAGGAGCCTCCTCCGTACATCACTTCTGGCTCCTGGTTCTTTTTCTCTCCAACACAAGGCGACCGAGGCAGATACGGTCCATCCACACAGACGATATGGCCTGGGGCAGCAGGAATCTCCGGTGGGCACTGTTAGGCTGCCAATTGAAAGCAATGCGTCCTTATGGTAATTTGGGCACCAGGCAACCACTATGAATGGGAAATGACGGCAGTTACTTTATCTAGTAACAGCATGAAAATGTAAAGTGTCTATTGAGCTGCTGGCTTGCTGGCGAGAGCTAAAGGAGATGCTCTCTCGGGTATAACGTTTGCAGAGAAGTGGCATGAGATATTGCCATAAACTCTCCTGTTAATAAGCGAGCAGAGGAAGGCAGTGCATACCTAATGCAGCTGTATGAAGGGACAAAATTAAGAAGGTGGAGGTAGCAACCTTTTTCCCTTGGTAGCAGATGTACCCCAAGGAGAAACAAAGAATTTCCCTCTTGACCCAGCAACTAGAAAACTCATGTACTGCTAATATTAATGTAGGAAGGATGGCTTTGAAAGAAATAAAAGAAAAACACTTCTTGCCGCGTTAGTGTTCTTCAATATCAGAGGGAAATGTGGGTTTTTACCAAACCGAGATTAACAGGAAAGTCCAGCTCAGCAGCTGTGCAGTGAAGATGCTCTGCAGGTGGCCAGAGGGTGCAGAAATTACTTTTGCTCTGTGACAGGTGGGGGAGACATGGTCCAAGCATGTGAACAGTGGCAGCATGCATCCCCAGTCATACCAGTGATGGTCTTGGATGCGCGGCATTGCAAAGTAGCTCTGAGGGTAGTGACCACACACAGTTGAAGGCAAACTGTCCAAAGGGAGGAGGAAGGCAGCACTCAGGAAAGGCTGGGAAGAACCTCTGAACTGCAAAATTGGTTCCAGTTCAGCAAATTTTGTTTTCTCCATAGTTTTCTAAGATTGTCTGTGGCATTTGTCACTGATATCTTAATTGGCATGTTATTTAACTGCTTTCTAGGCTGCTTTTGATAGTTCTTGTCCAGTGAAAGCTGTCCTTTGGAGAAAATAAAAACTGTTGAGACATCTAATATCAGTTTCTGCTTAAAGCACACGTACAATTCCAGTGCAGCTATTGCTTATATCGCTGCATAGAGTCAAAATAGATTCTGAAAACCTATGTGGCAAAATAATTCACCATAGATAAAGTACTTTGGTAAAACCAACAACTTTTGGCAGAGCTTTGTTTTTGAAAAAACAGATGATTTTTAAAAAAGAGGAAGAGAAGATCTGCTGATGTTCTCCCCTCTCATCACTATAGACACCAAAGAAGATGAGAAAAGGGAATACTTCTGTGCATTTTCCAGGGAGATCTGTGGTTCTCCTCCCTGTCCACAGGCAGCTCTGGCTCCCTTTTGGCTCCATTGAGTGGTGTCAAATATGCCCTGCAAGTGAAGTGGAGGTGTGGAAATGAAGATCCAAAGGAGTGGACTGTAACCAGAGCACCATGATGCTGTGAGCCAAATGGGTCTTTTTCCCTCTGTGCTCCTTGGAAATGAGAGCAGATCATGCTCAAGAAGAGGGGAGGAGGAGGTAGAGAAAATGCATAAAGAAGCTGCAAGAGAGACCTGATCTCAGGCAAGAAAGGTGCTTTGCAAAGGAAACTTCCATCTACTGGGTTTGCTGGTGGAGATTCTGAAGGCAGAAACTCATACAGGAAAATAATTCAAACTGGAAATACAATAAAAAAGTGCTAGTGGTGAAGATAAATAATATTTGGAAGAACTCAGCAGGAGGTGCCACTGATCTCCTTCATGGGAATCTTCAAAGCCAGGCTTTTTGGAAAGGATGAGCTCAAATCAAAGCACAAAGCAGTCAATATGAGGTGACGTGTTTTACAGGGGGCAGACTGGAGGCTGCAACTCTTCTCGCAGTTTCAAAAGTTGCTGCTTCTTCTAAAAGGCTCTACTTCCCTAGGGATGTGCCTTCCAATGCCCCAAAACTGGGGGCATTGTAGGTGCTGTCCTTGTAGGTGCTTAGGGAATACCAGGAGAATGGACAGCAGGTGGTGGCCCCTACCCATGAACCAACTCAAAATTCCATCTCCTGTCGTCACTGCTGGGGGCAGGGGTGGAGAGATCACTTTACTGAGCTAGTGGGACTTTTGTTATGTTCTTGCCTAAAAGACAAAAGAGGAAAATGATGACTAACAGTGCAAACACCTCCCCTCAAAACCTGCTGTGAGAGCCAGCAGAGCACATGAAGCTTTGTACATTAAGTTTGCATCCAGAGGATGCAGAAAACTGCCTGATGGCCCAGTCAGGCCAGAGGAATTGCGTCCTCAGTGTGCCCAATTACACCCATGACTATAAAAGGAGCCGGGTTGACGAACTCAGATGTAGACACTCAAGGGAGAGGTGCCTGATTAGCATGAATCCTGCTTCTCCAGCCCCTGACCAGGCAGAAAATGAACATTAGCCAGGTGGATTCAGTGACGTTTAAACAGCCAGTTAGAATCCCTAGAAGGCAAGGCTGAGAATGTGAAAGGAGTCCTTCCCTGCCACAAGGTGTCCATGTGGGTTGTCCCCGATAGAGGGCAGAGGCAAGTTATATTGGCCTGGCTCCTTTCCCAAGGAAATATAGATAGTGGAGCCAGAGTACATCCCACATCAGCCAGCCTTGCCAGAAATCCTACCAGCAGTCAGAAACATGGACACGCAAGCAGGCTGGTTAGCTGTCTGAATGGACACTTGTGATACCCTGAGCACCCTCTCAGGGGGTCGCATCTGCCTCTCCTGTTCTTGGGATAAAGGCTAGTGCTGATGTTGTTCAAGGCAGGTTACGTTTCTCCTACGGCTGTCACTAATGGAGGTCAGCCTAGTACTGTCTGCATGGGAATCATCTCATGGGTGTCAGCAAAATACTCAGGATGAGAAAGAGCTTGGGTTTGCTGTGTCTGTGGTGTCTGGTAGTGCAGAGAGAGAGAGCAGCATATAGGAAGGTCACCCCCAAAAGTGGCCAGTCAGAAAGATGAAAAAGTCTGCCTAAAATCCCAAATTTCACATTCGGTTTGGACGGAGCAATGTCTTTCCCAGGCTACCAGCCTGGCAAGTCACACAGTGCCTAGACACCTGAGGTTTCCCACAGGCATTTTCCTTTCACCTTGGCAGCTGGGACTGAAAAAATGGAAAGCTATTGCTGCTGTGGTCGGGTTTTATGTCTAGCTGATCCTATTACTGTGCAAACCTGATGCAGCCACAGCAGCAGCTGAGCTGTTAGAGCATTGTAATTCCATACATATTATGGTGATGCCACTTGAGCTGCTAATTTGGCAAAATCTGGATCCTAATGGAGATTTAGCCTATGGACTTCTGCCATTTCATACTTGTTTGTTACAGAGTTAACCAGCTTAGAAATAAAGGCTGCAGTCACAGGAAATCTGCAACCAGCAGCTAAATGGGATTCGCCAAGTGCCCCTTGCCCACGAACTTGTTCCTCCTCTCTCTGGCTGCCCCCATACAGCTAAATAATGCCATCAACGACCTGCTCCAAGGTTTGAGGCCATCTGGGGTATCAGACCTTTCATCCTCAAGCTTGGATGAGACCACCATGAACTCCAGTTAAAGGAGTTACACTGCTCAAGAGCCTCTGTGTGTGAAAGCACAAGAAAGAACTGGATCCACAGAGACATGACAGACCACACTGCTGAGTTTTTGTTTGCAAGCAAAGCTGCGTGCACTGCCAGCTGCTGTGGAGTGTGGGGTCCCTTGTCAAGAAGGTGCTAAGTCCTGTGTTGAAATGCAGTAAGTGGGTACAGTGTGTGGATCTCTGGACAAAATCTCAGCAGAAAAACATTTTCCAAAAGTGCCACCACGAACATGAACTCATGCACAGAGCAGACGTTACCTTCAGATGCACTGAATGCTCATTTTCATCCTTTTCATAAATATTGGTGGCAGAGAGTTGCTCCTCAGAAGGTCACATATAGCAAGCAAGATGAACACAGATGTATACAGGGATTTGGGCACTACGAAGGTCCCTCACTGTCTCTGAAGGCGGTCTTTTTTAAGAAAACCACTCTTTTTTTTATACCAGCCCAGAGGCATGGATGTGTACTTAGGTTGAAGATGCTCCTATGCATCTATGGGATCAGGGTCATCTCTCCTGCTGACATCCATAAGGCAGCTGAGTCTCAAGGGGACTGGATTATGGAGCTGCCAGAGCCCTGAGGTGAGCGAGCTGGACAGCAAGGATGAGGGGTTCCATCTCTGTTGCCCAGGGATATGTTGGTGCCCCCCCAAGTCTAGGCATTCAGTTGAGTCAATCAGTCAAACAGAAATAATCTCTGGGGATTTAGGTTGCAATAATCAGTGCAAATAGCAAGGACCTTTTACTCATTTAAGGCTTTGAGGCAGAATACTTGCACTGGTATGAAGTATTTGTGCAGCTACCAACTACAAGTCAGGAAGAAACAAGTAATAAATAGCTGGATGCTCACAGTTACTTTGGGAACTGAGGAAAGAATACATTTAAGCAAATCGATTCACTCACTTGTCCCCAAGTCTATCTGAAAATATTCTCAAAGTGTCACTGAGCACTGCAAAAATTATCTCCTGTTCTCATTTACAACCAAATGTTAAGAACTGAGAGATACATATTCCTCTCATCCTTAATGTTTTCAGGGGCTTGTGTAATCAGCTGTTCCAGCATTCACAATTTTCACTTATTTATCTATTCAGGCCTTTTTTTTTTTTCCTGTGCAAGGCTCTCTGCAGTCTGGCAGAACCAGGATTGCAGTATTGATTTAGGAAGAGGCAGTTGTGACAATACAGTCCCAGGCTAATTCCTGCGCTGTACGGGATCTGCTCTCTCTGCAGCAGCAGACTTACTCTCAGTGTGAGGCTCACGTTTAAAATGAAGCAAAAAAAAAGAAAGAAAAGCTACTTTTCTCTGTTCTGCTTTGAAGGGAAAAAGGATTACCAAGGCTAAATAAGCCATCTGAGTACTTAGCTAGCAAGCCTAAATAGCACCCTGGTAGGAAGTTCTGGCAGAGAGCTAATTAAATTAACTCTCTTTGATTTATTAACAAGCAGAGCCACATATCACACAGGATTGTCCCATGAAATGAATGTGCTTTATGATTCCCTCAGCTGCTTTGGTGCAGTCACCTCCTGGAAAACCCGGTTACAGGGACTCAAGTTTAATGAGACTCAATGGCCCGAGAGGGATCCCTGCTCACCAACAGAGATACGCGCTGGTAATAATATGTAAAAGCATGTTTATTTTCGTTGCACTTCCCTAATTCCTTTTTAATGCCTAGGACTATCTAATGGCTAATTTGTAATTTCCTGCTCACCGATATGCAGATGAATGACAAGCAAAAGCCTTCTGCATGTTTAATTATTCTGTTGATTTAGAAGCCACTTTTCCCTCAGTGCAAGTTTCTCTATGTGTGTGCTCTCATGCATCACGTATTTCATTATTTTTAGAAGCATGCTCTGTGCCTTTTTATGCTCTCATAGTTCCAGTATCCAGTAATTACCATGTTTTGTGTCCAACAGACCTGATCCACCAGCAAGTGTAAATCAGGAAAACATCGCTGACTGCAAATGGAGTTATTCCAAGTTACACCAGACCTGAGACCTGATCTCTCCTATTTTTAGTGATGGAGGAAACACTATTTGTGTGCTGGGATCTTTGTGAAGAAGCAGAATATAAAATTTAGAAAACTTCAGAGCAGTGAAAATCAAAATTGAAGCCTGTGAATGCAGAGATGCAAATCTATTTATGTAGTAAGCTCTACTTCTGCCTAACCGCTGCAAGAAACTGTAACTCTCTTTGCATATTTGATTTTTCTCCCTCGGTAAAACATAGTCTGCTTAACCTATTTTTGCTGCTTTCTAACAGTTTCACTGGTGGGCTACTTCCCTGTGCCTTACATGTAGCTTTGGTATCTGAGTGCTCCTTTGTTAAATTAAGGCAATTAATAAATGGAGATGTTAAGCAATCAATTTTGCCTGCATATCTCCACAGCCTTACATATGACTGGCTGTAATCAGAAGATAAATGCAATGTGCTGATGTATGGTAATGTTCAATAATACATTCTCCACCAGGCTCAATTCATCAGGGAGTTTCTGGAGGGGAGGCATTTGTTATTGGCTGTCTCTGGACCTCAAGGATAACATTTCTGTCCTTTCCATTGGCCGCCCCGCTGCTGCAAGCCTCTTCCCGTCTTATTTTGATGATGAATATGAAGGCATGCTAAGCTGTGCCGGAGAGCAGCTCTCACTGACTACACTCCCTCCCTGGGCTCAAGGACTCAGGGGCTCCCTGGCTGTTTCCCCTGCCCACTGCCAGCAGCAGCAGCAGCAACGCCAGAAGTTGTGATGCTTTTCTTCACCCAGTGCTTTGGGGCTGTGTTAGATCTTATTCACCTGCGGTTTCAGCACTACAAGGCAAAGAGGGTTTTCTCAGCTGCCGGGCAACTTGTCTGCGTTGTCAACCCAACACACAGTCTCAAGGTGAGTTAGAAATATATTTTTTCTTCTAACATCTCCGCGTCTTCCCCATCACCAGCACCTGTGTTTCTCCACAGGGAATGAAATTATGCTCTGGCAGCAAGAAGAGAGTGCTGTTAACACATTGCAGCCCTGGCAGAGAGGATGTTTGCATTGTCTGAATGCATGATTCCCTTTGGAGCAAAGGAGAAGCAGCCCACTGCTCTGAGCAATCGTGGGAAGTCATTGCTCCCTCCAAAGTTTTCTCATTCCTTTCACCCACATAATGAGCATGCATGTTGCAAGCATCTAGTAAAAAATTATTGAAAAAGTTAGTTGGATTAATTAACATTCTTTTTTGTTGGATTAATTAACATCTCTTTTTGGTGAAAGGATGCTGAGTGGTCTCCCAGGCTGATACTCAAGCACAGAGGGATGCTACCGGGCAGTGGGGAACCAGAAAAGAGGGGGAAGGGGGGAGGGGGGCAGCACAGGCATCTCCACTGCTGTTGTTTGCTCTTTCAGGGGAAAAAGGCTGTTTCTGTCTCCTGAGGGGAATCTGAAGGCATTCCTCTGGTGCTGAAACTGTCCTTAAGCTGTTTGCAAGGTGAATCTATTTTAGGCAGGAGAATATATTTGCTTTAATGCAAAACTATTTATAGTCCCCGTAAAACATTTCTCTTACTTGCACAGCTCTGGATTTTCACTGACAAAGTGTCAACAGCTCCATCTATACCACAGCCTTCATGTTTGTAGTATAGAAGGAGCAGCAGGGGGAGAAAGTAATCAGGAGGCTTTAATTACTTTATCACAGGAGTGAATGACCAACTTCAATGAAGTGGCTTGTGTTTTGTGGGAAGTCCTTGTGGACCTGACTTGCGAGGTAGCTCTGCTATCCTGATGCAAGCTCAGAAAATTAGTTTAATTCAGGACAACTTATTTTTGGCTCTGCTAGGGTCCCTATGAGGTACTCGGAGGGGTTGCAGGGAGCATCTTTCCTGAGCTGCAGGTCCCTGGAAGGTCCATAGATAGGACAAATCCCTCTTCAGAGCAGCATCACCCCCTTAAAAAAGGCATGTTTCCCACAGTTATATTTGCAGCCTCAGGCTGTGCTCAAGCAGGAAGAGGTCATTTCTAGCAGGAGGATTTCTCTGCAAGGCTTTGAGCACTGCCAGCTGGGGCTGACACTCCCAGCGGATGAATGGCTTGGGTGCAGGGTCTCCTCTCCCAGCATCATGCTCCTCCACAGACACAGGCTGTTATAAAAACATAGCCCTGCCATTATCTGAAAGGATCTGGTTGTCTGAATGGATAAAAGAAATAGCTGTATTCCTAAATGCATGTGAGATTTTGCAAGTGAATGCTTCTGTGCTCAACATTTTTCATGTGACTGTCTCCTGTTACTTTCATATATAATTTTAATTCTTAAAAAAAAAGTAAGCAGAAAAAAAAAGGTTATCGAAGGTCACAACACAATTTTAATGCCAGTGGAACTGTCTGATGAGGTCCCATAAGCACACAGAGGAGTTACTGTTGCTCCACTGGTATCTAAAACTAGACCTGAGTTTATCATTTCAGGTCCTCCTGAGTTGCAGATTTCCTACTGTAGAAGCTCCAGCATTTTGCCTTGGAGCATACCAATAGAAGTTTTCAACTGTTCCTCTGCGTTAAACTCACAGGGCATTTCAGTTTACTAAGATTCCCAATGGCCAAGCTCTTTGCCGCTCAGACCTAAGCCTGGTAGAGAGACACATAATCTCGGTACTGCCTCGACAGAGTTTGAACGTAGACATTGGATGCAAAACTCTTGGAACCAAACAGGACCTTCTAGGGAAAGGTCTGATGTATTAGTGAAGCCCCAGTAAGAATTGTCTTGTCCTGGGTGGAACTGTTTCCCTGATAAGGTTGGATTGAGAACCCAATGGAATGTGTTTCTCTACAGAGCCTGTAGAGACACCATTGGACAAGCTGTCAAGAAACCTCTTTACTCTGAAAACCTCTCTGTCTGTCAAGTGAAACATGCTTTGAAAGTGCTTCCAGGTTACCCAGTTCACATCCAGTCACATTAATAGCTATCCTTTAGCTCTGATCTGTTCCTTGGATGTTCAGTTTTGTTTCCCAGCAACTCTATAAGGAATGAATGACCACTTTGTGGCAGCACCCAGGGGACACAGGTGGATCAAGTCCCTTTGTGCCCAGCTCAACAGTATCAGTTCCCACCCACAGCAGCCTGTGGGCCAATGCCAGCTGGCTCTGAGCAAGCAAGATACCTTGTCCAAAAACTGGTGTCAGAGACAAGCCAGATGAACCCGCTTCTTGGGATGCCCTTTTCTCCACCAGGAATACACAGGGAGGCCGTGGTTGCTCTCAGAGGACTCCTGAGGGAGCATTAAACATGAAAGGGCCAAACATACTCCTCTGTGCTGTTTTACAGTATTATGACTACTTTGATGTTTCATAGTCTATTATTTCTAGCTGGGTCATTTCAACTGTAACATGTTGTTGACAGCCCCCAAATCTATCTTAACAATTGACAAGTGGAGTGAAAACTGTATTAAGGTTTGCAGTTGATGAATACAAGCCTGCTAGGAAACAAGGACCAGGAGCAATATAATTTCTCTCCCTTCTCTTCAAGGCTTAAATGTCTGAGCTTAGTCCAAAATTGTAAGCTCTTTGCAAAGGGGTTATTTTATTCTGTATCTTCACAGCAGAGGTGTGAGAGGGCTTCTGGTTGATTGGTACAAATGATAAATGACAGGCATCATATTCTGGTGTGATTATGCATGTTGACATACTTCACATAGGTCAGGTCTTCAATCATTGCCAATGCACATGATTTCATTAAAGTCAAATTACAGCATGATCTGCATTCTCACTCCTTCCACCCAAGGGAGTGTTCAGGGATGATAGTGGGATCCAGCCCACTGTGGAGGATCCATGGTTGGTGATCACATATGCATCAGATTTGGCATCACGTAAAGCACTCAGTGAGCAGCAGAGGGCAGGGGCGCCCTGGTACCCTCTAGGGAAAGGTTGCATCAGCTTCTGCTGTCACAGACCCATAGCTAAACCAAGGGGACTCTCCTGTAAAGGTATGCCAGCAAACTGTCATCATAATCACAGCCCAGACCTCTGACCATGACCAGAACCCATCACTTACTTCCTCCTTTATGAGAGGTCCAGAGATTGGTAGAGATGCACACACTTAGAGAGAAATCCATGTATTTCTTTCCACTGAAAGGTTCATTAATTGTGCAGGCTTCTTGATGAGTGTTTCAGTGTTTCTTAAAGGGCATGACGGTAAAAGTGTCGGCACAGACAACTTTATTGATCTGCTGCTGTTTTCCCTTGCACGACAGGCTAACACAGGTGGCTCTAAAGAAGGAAAGACAATTTTGCAGATGTCCCCTTCTGTTTTGCTGGTTTGTCAGGGGTATGAATGGGAGGGGAGAGTTGTTCCTCTTTGTCCTTCTTGCTGCTTTCTGCTCTGTGTCCTGCCATGAGCTTTCCCAGACATAGCAGCAGCATCTTACAATGCAGTGCTACACTGGGATCAAAATTCACTAGCCAAGCAGAGAAAACCACTTATTTACCACACTTCTATAGGTCACCTTTGTCCTCAACCATATTATATGCACTGCCTTGTAACCTGTCTTCCTTCATGCATGTGGTTGACCTGCCATCTCCCCTTGAAGAGACACAGTCAGGTAACAGACCTCCCCAGTGGCTCCCCAAGTGGCTGCCCAAGTGGCTGCCCCCTCCAAGGCCATATTAATTAAAAGCCACTGGCTGCAGGGCCCAGTGTGCAAAGAGAGTTTTAAGGTGCTCCGTGTATGTGGAAAACATGAGCAGGGTTTGCTGATCCTGCAGAGATGAGGATCAATGAATTCCTGTACATTTCCCTTGCTGTTAATAGCAATTCTCCCCAGTACTGATAATTGTGCCCTGAGAAGAAGGTGAAGGGTGGGGGAGGTGTCCTCACTCCTTAGCTGGCATCAGTCACTGTCCCAAAAACCAGCCACACATGGCAGGAGACTGCAGTGTAATCACAGCCCAGCCATGTGCCAACGCTTACCAAGATGCTGCATATGGCTGGGTAAAACAAATCTTCATTCAAGGAGTTACTGGCTTTTTATACACAACTTTAACTCTTTGGGGAGTGTGATTTTAACTCTTTGAGGAGTGTGAAAAATGTTTTTGTAAAAAGTAGAAGTGTGCTTACAATGTTCTTATAAAAAACACCGACCTCTAGCTCTGTAGGACTTTAAGGAACTTGTTAAATTACAAAAAGAAGCATAATCAAACGAGGGCATAAATACTTCAATCTTATATTTGAAAATTATCTTAACATGGTTTATGGGTCCAAGCTGCCTTTTAACTATTTTTTAAAGCAACAAGCAAGTCTGCTGTGACTTAGGGAAGAGATTTGAATCCTGTTATAACAGTTTGGCTCTGCACGCCCTGGCCAGCCAAGCAGCATTGTAATCCACTTTATCCCCAGCAGTGGATAAAGTGCTATGGTGCATTATACCCCCATGAGATCTATATATTTTGTGTAAGGGAGGAGAGTAACTCTGAAACCTGCTGCTAACAACCCCCAGATGTCCTTTGCCACCATCTCAGCCCAGATACCCTCAAACCTCCTATGCAGGGCTGTGATTTGGGGACTAAGTGGTATTTGGCCCCAATGTCCAGCAGGGTTGTGACAGCTGTAGTGAGAGAATCTGCAAAACCCACTGCTGCCTACAAACCCACGCTGCTGTCAAAGTGCCTGCATCCCTTCCCAGCTGTGGGCCAGGGCTGTGTAACCACTGGCCACCTCAGACTTTTAAATGCTTTTGTAGGGATATGGATAAAAGCAGGCAGTGCTTCAAGACCCCTCCTTTAGCCTTGCCTCTGAAGAGATTTCAGTGGGCAAAACTAGAACCCAAGTTGACCATGAGCATGCCAGGAGTCTTGATCTGTCCTGCAGATATGACCATAATGGTGCTCTGCAGAGGCAAGGCACATCATGCTCTAGCAGCTATTTTCAGGGGCTTTCCACCTGCTGTTGCTCCCTGGTCCCAGAAACTCCTCTCTCTAGTAAACCATTAACCTTAAGCGTGCAGATCCATGCACCTGCATGACCCATGGAACTACCACACAGGGCAGCATGGACTTCAAGCACGGTACAAAGCAGGACAGCTCTGAGCTTCAGTGTGGTGTCACAGAATAACAAATATAGTATCACTGTGGGAGAGGGAGGGAAAGAGCTGCAACCTCAGAATTTTCTGTCTTAATAGGCTCTGGCTTCCTTCTCCTCACCTCCCACCCCAAACCCACCGTGGACAATTAATTACCACTGTTAACTGCTCTGCCTGTTATGCTAAAGGTCCAGAGATGGGATACAGTGGGTAAGAATCAAGTCCTTTCCCACCCACATTTGATTTTGAGGGTAAATTTGAGGCAATAACACAAGCAGTAATGGTTCTAAACTGAAGGAGGATCAATTTAGATTTGATATAAGAAAGAAGTTATGTTATGACAAGGGTGATGGAACACTGGCAGTTTTCCTACGGAGGTTGTAGATGCCTGGAAACATTCAAGGTCAGGTTGGACAGGGCTCTGAGCAGCCTGATCTCATCAAAGATGTCTCTGCTCATTGTAGGGAGGTTGAACTAGATGACTGTTAAAAGGTGTTTTCAAACTCAAACTATTCTATGACTCTATAATAAATCTGGTCTGGTTGCAGGACATTTGATGTCAGATATTGTCAATGAAAGACAATGCTCTTATTTTAATACTAGAGAAATCCCTCTCCCCTTGGCAGGATGTTTGACAGCAGGGTGAGAAGTAGCTGTCAGACATTGCCACATATTGCTGTGTAATCCGCTCACTCTGATACGGCTCAGTATATCAGGAATTCCTCAGTGCAGCCCTTTGGCTTAGATGTAATGGTCCAGATAACTCCCTCAGGAGGAATACTGCCCCAATGAATTGCTGTGGCTAACGCAGAGGGTGCAGAGGAAAGAGGGGTGTTTTAATATAAGCCTTGATTACATTAAATTGGTGACAAGGTCTCAGTTTGCTTCCCAGCAAATGAAAGTCAACCCTGAACATTCCCACAACTGTCATTAACTAGCACACATTGCTGGTTGCCTCAGTAGAGAAGTCAAACCTTGAATATGGTCCTGAAAGTCCTAAGTGCTAAAAAGTCCTAGGCCAGGTTTCCAGGCACTATGAATTTTGCCTCAAAGTCAGAATTTAAAGGGAGTATAATTTTTTGTTAAACTGTAGGTGCTTGGTCGTCCGTGAGGCATAATGACAAGAAGGCTGACTCCATTAAGTATTCAGAGGCTTTATTTATCTATTAGAGTGCTAATTTCTATGCAAAGAAAGCTTAAGCATCTAAGCATTGCAAAGGCTATAATACCTACCAAGCAGACCCCGGATCCATGATGCCCCAGGCAGTCTGCCTGGAGAACCCTGGACACATGTCTCTGCCTAATCAGAAGATGACCAGGCAGAAGGTCTGCTTTTTAAGAAGTCAGAAAATGTCTGCTGCTGCTTCTTGCGCAGTTTCAGAATATATATCAGACTATATTGTTTACATTGGCTGTCCAATGACCTGGGGATCAAGTTCTCCTTGTCCAACCAAGGGGGACAAGGTCATAACCAGTCAGAGCATGACTTTGCTCATGCTCAGGAGAAATGTGGCCTTCAGCACAGGGCTACATCAAACAATTAAGATTCTCTCCTGGTATCAAAGAACTCACAGCATACTTAGCTGGGGGACACAGAAACTTCATTTTTTCTCAGAAACAATCTGAGGTTCTTATGTAATCCAAGAAATGGAGTTTAAAGGAGGTGTGTTATGTCCCAAGAGCTCTGCTAAGATGAGGGAAGGAGCTGCTGTGTCTGTGCCCTGCCTCCTCAGGGCTTTGGTGTTTTCTATGCTGTTTAAAAGCCCATAATACTTGTCCTGCCTGGCTCTGAGCTGAGACTTTAGGTCCCTTTTGGCACGTGCAAAGTCTTCCCATCATAACAGGCAATTGGCGTTCCTCAACTGATTGCAAAAGAGGGAAAAACTGTAAATCCTGCAAAAATTTCAGATTGGTAGTGGGGCAGCTTTACTAGGAACTGAGTGAGGAAGAGAGGCCCGTGGGAGCACACAGCCACGCTTCTCTGGCTGCATGAGGTTGGGGTGATGAGGCCTGCTGCTCCTCTGGCATGGCAGGAGCAATGACCATGGGAGCAATGACCAAGATGGGCTGCCCTCAGCACTTCATATGACATTGCCACTGGAACACATGGCATGTCATGGCATGGCACAATGAGGTACAGAGCCATAGTTCTCCTTGAAGTCACTGGAGTGGGTGCCAGGAAGCCCACAAACCACTCTCTTCCTTTGGAGAGCTGAACAAGGTTTAGGCAATACACTGAGCTTGCTTTTGCTGTGATTTTTGCAACAGAAGTGAGCAGAGCTGAGCCACCATGTTCACCTTCTGATGGAGCTGGGGAGAGCCTGAAGTCTCCACTTGGGTCTAGCTGAACAAGATAGTAACTTCCCAGCCCATCTATGTATGCATGTGGTGTATTTGGAAATTAAAAGCATGGATGTTGAGACAAACACCTTATGAGATCACATTATTTTTGTTTCTCTCCCTAGCTTGCCTTTTTGTTAAATGCCTTTTTTTGTGTGTTATTGTCCCTTCTCATGCTGCTGTACCAAAGTCTCAGAGCAAAAGATTGTTCTCATCTGTTCTTCAATAACCTAATTTGGGATTTTTTTTTGCTCCTGCTGAAAGGAAAGCATCACTAACTTCACTGCAACTTTGAATCTATTATTTTCCTATAAGATCTTCCAGAAGAAATCACAACCATTCAGTCCTCAGTTTGTTTGGTGCCACCAATTTCCCTGTTGACCGATGAAGTTTCACTTAAAACTATTATCAGCAAGATGAGGAACACTACAAAAAACAGCAAATCATTGCTGTCACCACCTGTGCATGTAGGTCGCAAGGCAGTCAAGTTCTTTACATGCCTGCAAAACCTAATTGCCATCGTGCACTGGACTGGGGCTCCAGCAAGCAGATCCAACTGAAGGAGTCACAGCACTTGCTGTTCACCCAGCAAAGTGAGCCCTTATAACAATTCCACTTGCCAGCAAAGGAAAATATCTTCCCTCTGCTTCCGTGTGGCAAAGCAAATCCATTTTCAGCAGGGATTTAAGCTGGCAGTCTGGTGTGTGTATCGCCAAAGTAGGCACACATTCCTTCTGCTTCCATGTGGCAAGAGCAAGCAACTGGGTGTGGGAGTGGCCTCAGCTGTTTTTCATAACCTCCCACAAGGCTCTTACCCGTGGGGATTATTTGGGGCTATGCTGAATGGAAAAATTTCAGTTGTGTCTGGAGATCTCCTGAAAATTGCTCTGGGTGACCTGCTGCTAATAACCTCCTGCAACATTCCTGCTCAGCTCTCCCACAGCATTCTCCAAAGAAGGAAGAGCATCCTGGCACTGCCAATAAATTTCCTGACATGTACACAGGGTACAATTTGAAACACTTCTGTCTATTTAGAGGCATTTCTGAGCATCTTATATAACATTAATGGATTTATCTTTAGCTCTCTCTTTTAATCTCACCAATACCATGAAAACGTCACTGAAGGAGAACAGCAGAGACCTCCAAGTACTTTGTGTGTTTATTTTGGTGTTCTTTTTTTAAAAGGCAGAAATTATTGAAATAACTTTGGGAAGATATTAATCAGCTCTTCCCATACCAGATGCAGTGCTTTCAGTTCCAACCTTTTCTTTCAGAGCAATTTCATTCTGAACTGATCCAAACTGAAATTCTTTTTTCACTTCCAGATTGGCCTCCCCAGTAAAAAATAAATAATTTGAACAGCTTTAGTGATGTTATTTATATTTTACATATGAAAATACTAAGCTCTGGAGTGGCTGGTGAATTGTCCATCAACCCCTAGTAAATGCACAGCAGAGAAGAGACACGGGTCCTTGTGAATATCTTAAACGCAAGATCACATACTCTTTCACATTGAATGCCAGATGAAATGCAAAAAGAAACCAAGAAATGGAGCATAAATAAGACAGAAAAAGATTAAATTGGTAACATCTCCTTGTGCAGAAAACAAATGCTCCAGATGAGCAAGGAGGCAGATGCTACAGAGCAGAAAACCACATCAGCAGAGGATGAAAAGGTTCTTCCAGGCTTAGGGACTGCCATGTGGAAAATAAGCAAAGTAATAGGCGTGAAACCGGAATAAATGACCACCACACAAGGATTACGTAGGGCGGCTGGGGTAAGGGAACAGTCACAGTCGCCTTCATGCCTTGCAAAAATGAGAGGCTGAAACAGAAACAGCAGGATGGTGGCAAGTGGGATGATCATGGCAACACCTTGACCTCAGCAAGAGCACTCAGGGGTTCACTGACAAGCACTTGCACAGACAGAAAAATATGGATGTTTTGCAGGATCAGACCCTTATTCAGACATACTTATTCTGAAAATTATTGAACTTGATCCAGCAAAAGACTGTATGAAAAACCTGATGGAGTTCAGCAAACTTACCCATTTCTTTTGAAGAGCGCAGGGCAACCTGAAGACATCCTCCTCTTCAGTAGGGATATGTGACTGCTGCATTTCCATGTCTGCTCAGCTGAGGATACTTGGTTACACACAGGGCTGTGCTATCTATGCTGGTTGGACCCCCAGGGTATCCAAAGGCACATCACAGACCAGTGGAGCCAGGCTGTGCTTGTGGGGCAGTATTGAGAGTTCTCTACTTGTCCTACCTGAGAGCTGAGGATCTCTCTGTGGTGCAACATTCTTTGGAGTCTATGATCAGTGAGATTCATTGTTCTCAAAGAAAGACTGTTTTTCTTGACACTAAATCAATGGAGCCAGAAGACTAGCTTGGGATGGATATATCATTTTTGTCTAGCTGAAGTTAAATAAACCTCACTGATACCCTACAGTTCCTTTGACTTATGCAAAAGAAAAGCCAAGCAGGATAATTGTCTCCTATACAAAGCCGGAAAGTTTAGACACAGTAACACCAAGTATCCACTACTATTTTACACAGGTTCAGGTAAGACAATCTTCTTTCCCCCCATGATAAGGAAGCTTTGAGGGAGATTTCAGACCCAGCAAAAAAAAAAAGTCTGGCAACATAACTGCAGGCTGAGAGCATTCAATTTATTTCTATTAGAAGAAACTTTTCACCAGGAAAAAAAGTAGGAAATAAATTTTTGGATAAATTGACAATGGAAAACTTCAAGCAAAGTGAGTGAATAAACCATAGATGTTGTTACCATGGCTAGGTGAGACACAGGGACAAAAGGAACCTGGTGTACAAGCTGAATGCGAGCCAACATGTACCTTTGGGGCAAAGGCCAGTCTCATCCTGGGCTGTGTTAGCAGGACTGTAACCAGCTGCAGTGTAATTTGTGAGACCACATCCAGATTACTGAGTCTCACCTAGGGTTTCCAACCACAAGAAAGGTACTGGCGCAGAGGAGTGAGCCCACTGAGGGGTGCCAAGTTGGTCGGGAGGCTGGAGCACAGAATGGATAAGGAGAGGCTGAGGGCTGCGCTGGCTCAGCCTGGGAAGGAAACTGCAGTCTACAATTAACTAATGGGACTGTATAGAGAAAACAGAGGAATACTCTTCCCACAGATGCACACTAGAAGGACAACAAGGACTGGACATAAGCCAAAACAAGGGATATTTTGACTAGATATGAAGCTAAAATTCCCTTTCATAGGAGTGGTGAGGCACTAGCACAGGCTGCCCAGAGATGCTCTGCTATCTACGTTGTTGCAGATTTTNAGGTTCAGGTAAGACAATCTTCTTCCCCCCCATGAAAAGGAAGCTTTTGCTCTGCTATCTATGTTGTTGGAGATTTAAAAAACTTGATGGGACCTCGAGCAACCTGACCTATCTTTGCAGTTGACTGTCCTTTGAGCAGAAGCTGGACAACACAATGCCCAGAGGTCTTTTCCCACCTGGATTGTTCTGATGCTGCCATACTGTATAAAAAAAGAACTTTGTGTGCACAGTGGGGTGCAGGAGTGTAGGGGTGTCAAGAGCAATCTTTGAACATTTGCCTCAACAATGCAAAACCAATGGCATATCAGAAAAACATATCTGAAAAGAATGAAGAAGGCAGACAAGAAGTCATGTGGGACACACTCAGGAATCCAAGGATCAGCACAGGAGACTGACAACAGTGAAAAAGTATGGAGCTATACCAGTAACACAAGAATCTGGTAATTTAAAATCATCCAGAAATTCAAATTCTTACTTGTAGTCCAAGACCAGGGATATTACCAGCTAATTAAATCAGTCTGGATTGGAAAGGAGGTCACTGTGGCAGATGAGAGATGGCAAAAGAGAGAAAGACATACTCCAAAATATACTTTGGGACAAGAACAATTATTGGTAATCACAAGCAATACTAAATTAACTCTGAAGAGGACAAACGTTCAACATCTATCAGAAAAGACTTTGTACTGTAGCACAAGTGTAAACATGTTCCTAAAGAGTGCTGAGTGAAGCAAATAATATGGAGCAAGTCACATGTAGAAAATACTCCACTTGGACAAATATGCCTTTCATTCCCCTTATGGGATGGCTGCCAGCAGAACAAACTTTTCCTAGGCTTATTCAATTAACTGCTTCATGATTACTTTTCCCCTATGGCAGGATCCTTAATGCTTCAGACCCAGTTTTGGACATGTGAGCTGTTAATTAGCTGTGCAAAGAGGCACAAACCAGAGAGGTTACTTAGATAGTGTTGTTTCTGTTCCCTGCCTGGATTCTGCATCTGCTCCTAGACTCAATGGAGTCTGTTTCTTTTTATCTTTGATCACTGAAAGCCAGAAGTGTTACACACATTTTGGTGACTTAGGATGAGGTAGCATCAGTAGAGCTGAGGAAATGTCTTTTTAGGCCAGCTACTGGTTTGCAGTATGGAAGTCTGTGGGTGACCAGTATTTTGTTTGAGTAGCTTAAAATATTGCCGTCTCCCATGACTTTGTTAGTCCCTTAAAAGCTGCCATAGTCCTGGTGCAGCAGAGGAGGAGAAAAAGCTTGGTCCTCATAACACTAACAACTCATTTCACAGGCCTTTGTGGGTTTATTAAAATGGTTTGCCTTAGTATGTCAGATTAAAGAGGCATCAGGCGCACATTCTCCTTTGCTGCCTTGGAGTGACTGTGCAGGCTCTGGAATCAGGAATGTCCTAGGCCACTATGGAAAGCTTCACCATAGGCTATCTGACATGAGTCCAAGACACAGATCCTTGAAAAATTTTGTGTTTAAGGTTTGTTAGCTTTGGGGATATGGTCATGTTTTATTTTTTCTCCTCACATTCCTACAAAACAGTTATGATGTGGTCAGGGGCTTGTTTGGCTCATTAAGTTTCCTTTCTGCTATCGTTCTGGCAAATGTTTTTTGAGGATGTCCTTACCTTTGTTGAATGAAGCAGTATCCATGTAAGTATTTCCCTCAAGACATGAACCCAGGCTTAAAATTCTCATTATTTGTGCTTCAGGGAGTGGCTGAAAATACAAGTTTTCCACAGCCGCATGCTAACCTCGGTTGAGTGCAAACTCAAAGTCTGCAATGCAGCAGGAGCACGTTCATTACAAACAGGCATGTGTTTACTTGCAGACAATTCATGGCTGTGCCCAGGTCAAGATTTAAACTGTGGCAGCAAAACAGATGAAAATGCTTGCAGTAATTCACCAGCACTTCTTCTAGTTCCTTCTATACAACCAAACTGGAACCCTTTGTCCAATTACAATTCCTGCCTTGAATCTCAAGGGTCTAAATCATACAGGAAAGGATACAGCTTAAAAAGAAAACAAAACTTTTATGGGTTTCTTCTGCTATGGAAAATATTTCAAAAAAGAGACTTGAAAATGTTAGGGTCATGAATGGTTGTTCAAACATAACCACTGGTTTGTAAATAAGTGATTATAAAGACTGAATTTTCTTTCAGGCTATTGGTAGAAGATTAAGGCACTATTAGAAAACAGATCTGAAACCAGCTTAATCTCCACAAGCTTCACAAGGCAACTGGAGATAATTTAGACTTGCAGCTAAACTTGAGCATACTGGTGAGGTATCTCTTAATAATTTTTAAGCTTTTAATGATTTTTTAACAATAAGCTAGTGATTGGAAAAGAACACCCTAGTTCACAGATAAATCCAAGCTGTGTCTGGATATTCTGCTTATTTGCTGCTTTAACTAAAAAAACTTTAATTTGCCAGAGGCCAATCAACAGCCGGTGGCAAGACAACTCAGTCTGATGAAACAGATGTTGGGGAAGGGAAAACCTTTTCATTACTCACTCATAGCAAAAATCTGCCAAAAGCAGCCTTTCAGCATTTTTTGTAATAGTAACTTTTGCTTCTTGACTTTTACAACCTAGAAGAAACTTGCAGATCAAGTAGCTTCTGAGTAATTTTGCATGGAAAAGGACCTAGATGCTCTGTACTGGGATGTCATGAAGTGGGTTGCAGCCACCTCCAGTTCTGGATGATCCAAAATGACAGTTCCAGTGCTCCAATAAGACCTGTGCCACCTGATGCTTGCAAAATCTGAGTGTTGAAAATTGAGCAAGAATCTAGTCCAGCCCTCTGCAGCCAAGAAGTTCTTCAGCCTAAGTCTGGTTTTGTGGACAAATTGTTTCTCTGGTGGGCAACAACCCTACATCTTGGTTGGTATCACCAGATTTCCACAAGACCAATCCATCTGTTCTTGAGTTCGTGAGCAAAATTATGCTGGAGAGCACTCATGCTCTGAGCCCAGGTTACAGCTAACGATGACAGTTTGCCGTGCTCACCTCTGCACCCAAACTGCCTTTGCCCTCCACGTACAAACACCGCCTTTGAGCACACCAACAGCCCCATCAGGCTGTCTGTCTCCTGCCCTGCTTGACCCTGCATCCGAGGTGCACGAATGGACAGAGCAGAGATGCAACCAAGGCTGGATATGAGCCAGGCTCAGCCTAGGGGATAAATAGCTGCATTATGCGGCTGCTGTGCCTGAACTAATAAGCCCTGCAGGAGATAGGATCTGTTCAATACAGCATCCTGCCAAGGTCTCGTGGTCTGTCTGCCTCCAAATCTGATGCGCATATCCGTGTGCCGTAGTGATCCTTTGTGCTGGCACCTATGCCTTTGGTTTGCCTCTAAATGAGGTGAGGGACAGTGTTCTCTGACATCAGTTAAGTTGTTTGGGGTGGAGGCCAAAATAGTTAAATCTCCTCATGTAGGTTAATCTTCTGGATGTGTGTGAAGGACCCATCTGCAAAACTGGTGCTGTTGCCATAAATACTGTAAAGCTGCCAGTTTTTTGGTGTCAACAAGCCTGGAAGGATATGCTCTTCTGCTCTCACCACTGTAAATAGGTAAGTAACAAAATGAAGATGCTGAAGGTTAATTGTAGCCACCTAATTTTTTTTTATCTTAATCCCTTAATGATGATTATATTGCAAGTAGAAAATATAAAGCATTCTAGGACCATTAAGTAATACTTAGAGGGCTCATTAATCCACAGTTGATACTCGGGCACCACTGAGGGGGAATGAAGCAATCATTATGCAGTATGCCATCACTGCTTCAGGAGGGAAGTGGAGGATGCCTGCTCAGCTTGGGACTACAGGAGGAGGCAGAGGTGGATAGGCAATCATGGTCTGAGGTAGACACTACAAGACATGCACAGCTCCCTAACCTCCCTTGTCATTGTGAATTGAGGTTTGGGGGCAGATTCATGCCAACATCCTGACTTTTTCCCTAACAAAGACAGCAAAGTTGGTACCTTTTTCTTTCAGCTTCCAACCAGAGTAAAATTCACCCACCTAGGTCAAGGTTGAAGGAAGTGCTTTGGAAAAGTGTGTGTCAGTGCAGCAAATTATGTGCTTTTCCCTGGCAAAGGCAAAACCTTTGGGAGTCTTCACCACACCAAGGAACTGATAAAAAAATAAATGTGTGAGAGTATTCACCAGCTTTATCTTTGCCAATAAACAAAAATCACTTTGGGTTTTTTTGGTGCTTCCCCATGCACAATGATAAGACTGTGTCTCATTCAGTCCCAAGTATGAGTTCCCAGGAATGAAGCAGAGGCAGAAATCTCAGTGTTTGCAGCACAGGCTCCCAGTCTCTGGGCTTTAATTCTGGGAGAGGAATTTAAGTCTCTAACAAGATGTCCAAATGTCAAGTGGAAAATAAAAAAAACTTGTCAGCTCAGTAATCTTCAGGAGATTCTTAACTAAAACTCAACAGTGTTACTGTGCACTGCTTCAGGACAGCATAGAACGAGAACGAAGGGGCATGTTAGACAATAGTAGATGAACATGTACTATGTAATTAAAGGCAAAGTTTTCCTTTGTTCTGCCAGGGAACTTAATTTTTCAGATCCCTGTCACCATAGGAAATGAGCACTGAGGCTGTCACAGTTCCAATTTTTTTTTTTTCATGTATTATCTTTCAGTGTGAGAGATGAGGCTGAGGCCAGGCTATGTGACCAGCTGAATTGCATCTGGGATGCAATGTCATGGACAAATCTCTAAAAAGGTGCAAATTGCATCAGCCGGAGGTGGCTGCCCTAGTTGGAAAGCAAAGAGAGAAGCAAGAGGAGGAGGCCTGCTGTCGTGGTGGGCTTGCCTCTCAAACCCAGTCCCAAAGCTGAAGAAGGAAATACATACGTGTGCTCAAGGGGTTAAATCCTTCTCTGGACAAGAACAGCAGGAGTGCAGGGACCCTTGAGGTCTCAAGCCTCCATCTGTGCTCTGTGGCTCACACATGGATGCT
Source organism: Calyptomena viridis (assembly GCA_013390005.1). NCBI lineage: Eukaryota > Metazoa > Chordata > Aves > Passeriformes > Eurylaimidae > Calyptomena > Calyptomena viridis. The sequence goes on along the minus strand of WEIV01013100.1, from coordinate 296,810 downwards.
ATCCTGGTGGGAAGCGATCTATGGTGTACTGCAGTGCTGGCAACCCCTCCAGACTTCATGTCCAGGAAACAGTGGTTGTGGACAGGTCATCTTCAAAACACACCATCTTGCTGCAAATAAGCCCCCTCCTTCCTGCTCTGTGCTGCCCTTGTTGCTAATGTGGATATATCATCTGTGCCTCCTCTAATCCAGAAGCTATGCCCAGGGAAGCAATAAATGCCATACCTTTCTGTGATAATCCTGATTTTCCAAAATTTTTATCTAAGCATAACCCATTGATGTTATTTAATTACCATAAAACAGCTGCCTTATAGCATCCAAAACACATCTATTTGCCTTATTTTTACAATATGGTAATTAACTACCAACAACTTATTTAAAACATATTTACAGAGGGAAATGTCAGAGATGCATCATTTTTTAATGCCCAGTAAATGCACTCACAACAACCAATTTAATTTAATAAAGTATTTAATTAACTTGCTTACCAGCTCACCTCTGAGAAATATTATTTCACAGAAGATGTTAGCTGTGATGCTTAACCAGGTTCTCAGAGAGAGGATGCACCAGCTGCAGGTCAGCAACTATTTTTTGCTTTATTATGTCGAGACGTTTTGCTGTTCATATGGACTTAACGTAGGTGTGGCCTTCACATCATTTTAAAGTTAAACTATTAACCACATAGAAAATCAATATCTAATAGAACAATGTTCATTAAGCAAGCCATAAATCAACTCTTTTGTAGACACAGCAGGTACCAAAAGCTTAACTGCTGACCTGTCACGATCAAAGGAGATGAGACAGTATCAGATCTGGGTGAGCTGATACATACATACTAACAAATGTTAATTAGGAAGGGAATTTGTACCTGTCAGGATCTGGCAACAGTGTGGTCCTTCAAGGGTTCTTCTGCTGTAGCTCCCCCAGACAAGACAGAAATTGCCAAGTTGAAAGGCTCTTCTGTTTCTGCATTGTGCTTAGGGATATAGTTCTCTTGGGCAATGCAGCACTGGTCTCTTAAATGAGAGTTATACCACTATCTCCTAGGATCTTTGAGCTGTCTCTGAGCCAGCAACACTAGGAACCACAGGGCATTGTGTTCCTGTCTTCCGTGGCCTAAATGAAGTGACCACAAGGCTGAGGATTTTGCCTTGCTTGTCACCGACTGTCTACTCATAGCATGTTAATCCATCTCTGAGGGACCCTGCAAAGCTGGCATTAGGGACAGGCAAAAGGAGGAACCTCATTTGAAATTTCATTGACGTAACACAGGGTAAAGCTTTGGTGAGGGTACAGTGAATTTTTCTTGCCTCGCATACATTAATTCACATCTTTAAAGCTAGAAGAGGCTCTTATGGCAACCTAACCACAAATCCAAAACCAAGATACTTTCTCAGGAACTTAAGGCAATAACTTCATCTTCCAGATGTCTTTTAGAAAGAACTTTAGTTTGGACACAACAACTTTCATCAATAAAGGTCACATGTCTAAGATCAAAATAAGATATTTTTAGAAATGGTACTGTCAGCAGAAAAAAAAATAAAAAGGCTACATTTGATTACCCTGGAAGGCTTTAGGAAAGCTGAGAACACATTGTTCAGTGTTTTCTTTTTCCTGAACGTTAACAAAATATCAGCCACTCGAATCTCCACACAAAAACCTGGAAGTATCCCTTCCCTCCCACTTGGGAGAACTTTGATAACCCCACAGAAACACTGCATCTGCTGTAAAAACAGAGTAACTATGCTAGAGGTTGGAAGGGAGGCATTGAAATAACCCCAGAAAAATAAATTACTGATGATTGAAAAGAGATGTTTGTATTGATTTGGTGAGATTCCCCTTCCCTAGGGTAGTTTTGTAATAGGCTTACATTCCCTCAGCCTGCTCCCTCCATGGAACCTTTTCCCTGTGCTCCTCTCTCTCACAGCTTTTGCAGGTGCAGTTATAGCTCCTCTTGAGTGTCAGATCAGCACTTTCTGCCCTCTGAGGCTTTGTGAAAGTCACCCCAGCTCGCAAAATCACTGACTGGTGCTTCAGCAACTGACTGGTGCTTCAGCGCTCTGTAAAAGCCATCAATGTCTGCACACACCACTTACCCGCCCACAGCAGAGTCCCAGCTCTCCCCCCTGCTTTCCCACAGCAGCTGCAGTATCCTTCCCCCACCCATTTTTGACAGATTGCTCATTTACTTTTCCCCCCAGTCACACCCTGATCCATCCAGCTGGTATCGCCATTCAGGAGCAAGCAGAAGGCACTCTCCCCACGAAGTATCTACTTCTACAGGCTCATGAAACAGCCCTGGTCATCCCACATCAGGGGGATCAGCTGTGGGCTTTCTGCTCCCTTAGCCTTGGCATTACCAGCCTGGCATCGTTAAAATGCCTTAATGCCACTTCTGTTCTAATTAAGTATTGAAAATCCTGTTTCAGGGGACTAGATATTCTTGTACCCTTTTTTTTTTTACCTGCAGTAGAGAATCCATGGCTCATTGGTCTGAAAAATACCGTGCTTGTCTTTGGCAAATAGCCAAGCTTCCATAAATGTTCCTCAAGTAGAAACTCCCAGACTGCTTATAAGTACTGTCATCTGTGTTTTAGAGCTTGAAAAACCAAGGCCTTTCTGAGGTTAAAGGAAGGTCTGCAACACAGAAAGGACAAAGTTTCAGTCTTCTCATTTCATTAAGATGCCATTCTCAGTAATTTCACTGAGTGAGAGATGAAACAACTTCTAAAATCAGGGAAAGTCTCACGGGCTCAGCACTTACAGGTTCACACATCCCATCAGCAGAAAGAAGGGGTTTTTTTGAAGCTGATCAAAATATATTTGATTTTGAAGTTACAGAAAGCCATTAATTATGCTGGTTTTGGAGATAATTAGTTCAGGCACCTGTCACATACAACAAACAGAAACACTGTGCTAAAAAAAAAAAAAAAAAGGAAAATGTTTGTGCTACCAGCATTTATAGTTGAGAAAAGGTGCCTGTTGAAGGATGGATGCTATGCCTTATCTCACCCTGAAGTACAGGAGTTTTGTGAGAACATCTCAGCTCCTGGCAGGGCTGTTGCTCTAGCTCCAGCAGTCTAGAAAATTAATTAAGAAAGTTACTTTCAAGTCTGTGCTGCATGGTCTCAAGATTATACTAAACTCGTTATACAAATCCTAGAAAAAAAATGAAGGCACTGTTATGTGCCCGGGGGCAAAAGTGCAAATTTCATGCAAGATGCCTTCTGTTTGTCCCCAAGGGTGTTGCTTGGGCAGTGCCTGTGGGATGCTGCCTTCCAGCTATGCCTCCGCTGAGGCTGATCAAGTGAGAGGAGACCTGCAGCAAATTACTTCTGCTGATTATTTAAGAGGAAAAGGGACGTTTTAATTGAATTAAATCTGTGATAGAATTTACTTAGGATTAAATTGCAGCTTTTATGTCCACTTTCCACAATTTGAAGTGCATTGTACTCATTTCCTTGAGTTTTTATCCATCTTTGAACCAGAACTGGAGGATGAAGAGTAAAAGTGGTTTCAATACCACAAATATGAGGACCAATCTCTTTCCTATGGATAGGCAGGTGACAGTCCCAAGGCAGAAGAGGGCAAACCAGTGCACTGCTGGCAGCAGCTCTGAAGCTCTGAAGCCTGGCTCTTTGGCCATTCTGCAAGCTGAGCTCCCTGGAGAGCAACATGGTAATTGTCCTTCAGGTGGACAAATCCGCATTTTTCTCATCACTTGAATTCACAGCAAAACTGATGATAGTGCAAGGCTTGTACTTTTGTTCTGTCTTTTTCTTCCTCTTTGTATAGCCAAGTGGTCTGCTATTAATGGACACGAATCAAACTGCTTGACACAGCATGTTCAGCACTGAGAACAGGAAATGATCATTTCAGGGCCACTGCTAAGAAAACCTGTTGAAGTGTCTTGAGGCAGAGTGAAAATCTAGTACTTGGGGATTAATTATCTGGAATTTAATGAGGCCAAAAGCCAGGTAGCAATTAAATGTCTGTAGATGGAGAGAGTAGTTTCATAATAGACTTCAGTTGTGAGGCTGGCTTAAAAAGTTTTTGCTCTCTCATCTCAGGCTGTTACCAATATTACTGGTTTTTTAGGGCTGTGCTGTGAACCAGATTGCTGAAATGATCTGCATTGCAAACTCTTTTGGGGATTATATTTGAGATGTGACATTTCAAAATTAGGTTCAGGTTTCTGCCAAACTGGAGAATAGAAGGAGATAGGTGTGTGTATATGTGTGTGCAGCACATGTGCACTTACACACATCAACATAAATGCATTGCAGAAGTGATGTTAGCACAGAGAAAATGCAGTATCAACACCTAAAACTGGTGGGTTATGAATATGCTGTTAATTAAAAGAGAGATGGTAAGTAATCTCTTTTCTGAAGCTAAATGCAAATGACTTCTGCAGCTTCAGGTTAGAGTTAGCTCTTCTGACAGCGATTTCACCTTGGAGAAATGTAGCTAGGGTGGTGCAAAGAGAGCCAGGGAGTGAGCTGATTGTTCAGGTATGCAGATGACCAGGAGTCTAGTACTCGGTTCACTATTGATCTTCTTTTGTTGGACACAACTAGCTCCAGATACTGGCTTTGTGTTTTGGTCCCATCTGTCTGATGTAATCAGATTCAAGATATTATTATTTGATTTTTTTTACCATCTTAGTTTTATTTTTATCTGTAAATATATGAATAAAATGAGGGGATTTTTTTTAACAGTAAATTATACTTTGATAAGTCAGCAGGAAGTCCTATTTTTTTCCTAATTTATGGTAAGATATGATCATCCCACTGTAGTTGACACTGGTGAGGCAGTGCCTCAAATCCTGTGTTAAGTTTTGGGCTGCTCCCTACAAGACATTGAGGTGCTGGAGCATATCCAGGGAAGGGCGACAAAGCTGGTGAATGGTCTGGAGCACAGGGAGCGGCTGAGGGTGCTGGAGTTGTTCTGGAGAAGAGGAGGCTCAGGGGAGACCTCATCACTCTCTACAAAAAACTCAAAGGAGGTTGTAGGGAGGTGGGAGTTGGTCTCTTCTGCCTGGCAGCAAGTGACAAGATGAGAGGAAAAGGCCTCAAGTTGTGCCAGGGAAGGTTTAGATTGAATAGTAGGAAAATTTTCTTCCCTGAAAGGCTTGTCAAGCATTGGAACAGGCTGCCCATTTAAATGGTTGACTCGCCATCTCTGGTGTCAGGACCCCTGCTTCTAAATAGAAGTTTTTCTTCTTGTCAAAGTCCCAATACCAGATAAAAGAGATTGGACTCAGAGCTTTTCAGTTTCTCTTGTTGTTTATTAAGTTCTTATCTCTATTTCAGCGTGCCGTCCTGTACCCCGGACTTAACACACTGCAACATGTGCTGCAAAAACCGTGAAATGGCAACTGCAGTGAGATTTTAAGGACTTTGTTATGCAATTAGCTGATACAATGTACTATATTTATAATTCTGTGCCAATAACTATCACCTATTGCTAACACATTTCTTCTACCTCAAATCTATTCTACCAATGTCTTTGTGCCACCTCCACTGCAGTACATGGAGCAAGAAGAAGAAGAAAAGAGAACTTAGGGCAACACCCAAAATCCTCCATCTTGTCTTCTTTTACATCCATACTATAAAACCCAAAACTACAAGTTTCACCTTTGTGATAAACTAAACTATAATCTAACTTATGTTTTTACTACTTTTACTTTGTCCATGAGTGTTGGGAACTTTTCCCATGGGCACAGATCAAAGACTGTGTTCTCCTGGGATCCCGGCGAGGGTCCCAGACCCTCCAGGGCAATGTGAGGGGTAGTCCAGATATCCTGGACTCCAACACTCTGGAAGTATTTAAAAGACATATAGACGATGTATTTAGGGACATGGTTTAGTGGTGTCTTTGACAGTGCTGGGTTAATGGTTGGATTCAATGATCTTAGAGGTCTAATCTAAAAGATTCTGTGATTCCAAGAAATATGATAACAATTCCCATTTATTGCTTTTAAGAAAAACATGTTGCACTGACCACTGTATTATCTGCCATATAGGTGTTATTAGCCAAAATCCAGTCCTATCCCTTTTCATCCAGTCCATTTTTTCTGCAGAGTTAATGTTTCTCTCAGAGAAACAGTATCACTCCAGCTATTGCTCTCACAGCAGGTAGATCAGATGTGCTCTGTGGCATCTTCATACAATATATTAATTCTGGTAATGTGAAATATTACAATAAATGATTGCATCAAACAAGATGCAGACAACAGGATTAAAACACTATGATGTAACACATGTAATAGGAAATTATAGGCACATTACCTGACTAGGTATATGTATATATATTAGTTGACATATGAAGCCTAGGAAAAGGTTTGAGAAATTGAAGATAATTTTATTTTTTAAATCAAGCATCAGAATATAGCCACTCTGGGCTTGAACAGATCCCTTTCTTGCCTCTTACAAAAAGACTGATGATTTTCATACAGCCATGGACCAGCTCTCCATCACATACTTTGTTTTTTAAAGCTATAATGAGATCAGACATAGCTCAGCTTTCCTTAACTCTCCATGGGCTTGTATCAACGCAGATGTTCATTAAGAAGAGATAATGGTTTAAAAGCTCTAATTTTGTTACCCTCTCTGCCATCTAAACTGATCCTAATGTGATTAGGAAAGTCCTTTCTTACTTAGGCAGGGTCAATTTGTCTCAGAGGAGGTACAGAAAGGAGACTTTGAGGGTGCCAGTGCTGGATTCGTGCTCAGAAATGTTAGTGTGGCGGCTAGGAGACTTGTTAATGCAGTGTCCTTCATCACATCCAAAGGCAGGGGAGAGTAACCCACTTTAGTAATTTGTTATTTATCTGCATTTATCTGGAAGCAATGGGCTGCCACTGTTCCACAAGTGGTTCTCCAAAAGAGACTCCCAAACCTGGTCACTGTGGTTGCACCCCTCACATCTGCTTTATCATAGCTTCACCTCAGTGCTGTGGGGGACCACAAGAAACCTAGTGCATTGGGAGCAAGCTGCCGAAGTGTCGGCACAATACATTTGGTTGCCAGAGCTCCTAAGCGTTTCATATATCATACAACCAGACAGGAAGTTAAAGTAGCTGTAAGGAAGTTTAGCTTAAGGTCAGAAAATACCAGGATGCTCCCAAACCACAAGGAGCCTGTGTGAAATAATAATAGTAACTGAAAGAGGGAGAAAGTCCTAAAGACATGTTGCTGCAGTGTTGACCAATGGGCCAAGATCTGACTACAAACACAGAGTATATCATGGGCAGCAAGTTGCAGACTGAAGGGTCAGGGTGTCTGCGAGGTCATGCTAATTTCAGAGCTATGTGCCACAGAATGGGGTAGCAGAAGGGAAGTGAGGGCAGAGCTGCAGTATGAAGCCCCTTGGAGGAGAGAAACGTAATATAAGTGATGTTGAATGTGCCTGTGGTTAGGCCACATCTGTGCTGTGTTTTGGGACAGGTATATGGAAATGTTAAAGAGAAGATCACTTCTCCCCTTCTGCATTCACCTACAGCAGATCTGAGTGGAGAGAAACCCTGCTAAGCTTTCATATGGGCACTCTCACCTGCCCTTGGGGTATAAGTTACCAATTCTCTCCTCTGTAGTTCCCCATCAGACATCACAAACAAACCCATTTTGAAAAGATGGTGTTAACCTATTCCTACAGCAGCCACTCAGCCTCTGCCCTTGGCAACACACCTGAAATGAGCAGACTTTCACAGTGCAGGTTAATCTTCATCTGTAGAGGCTGAAGACCATGTGTCCAGTCTTCACTATCAGCCCAGCCTATTTTCTGGGGGCCCTCCTCTAACAAAACTAGCATGCCAGTCTTAACCACCCTGACCTCTCATTTCTCGTGCACTTCTTTTCTGGTCATCCTTGTGCAAATCACAAACTCAGTCTGGCAATTCCCGCTGCTCCCTGCACTCCTTGCTTCCCACTGCTTGCTTTCCATGTGTTTCCTCCACTGCAGACAACTGGATTATGGGGTGTATCAGCTCTTCAAACTGTGTAGACAAATGTTTCCTACTGTCTTTTCCCTATTGGTGTTTCTAGTACAGGTCTGGGGGCTGTCATTTGGGCTGATTTCATACCCTGTGTTTTCTCTGCATTGTGGTGGATGTCATGGACCATCTCTTTTGTTGTTTGGCCCTTCCACCTTACCTCAGTATGGCATTGCATGCTCTTTCCCTGCTACTGGATTAAGTGCAGAGATGGCTTAGCATTGTGGCCTATCTTTTCCATAAAAAGCAAAAACACGAGTTCATTTCCAAATGTGTCATTCTCTATATTTCAGAATTTTTCACTTTGTTTTTTGTTCTGAGCTTTGGGTCATGTTGGAGCTTCATTTGCCAAGCTGTTCTTCCACTAAGTGTGGGTGCCTCTGCAGCTGGCATTGTTCAAAGAGGATTTTCAGTATTGCAATAGTAACATTGGTGAGACCTTATACAAAGTTAGAAGGGTTTTTTTTTCATGTCTGATTCAACCAGATGTTATAAACTTCCAGAAAAATCACTACTTTCAGGCTATGGCTCCTTGCCTGTCCTCTGACAGCAGAACCCTGAAAGTGCTGTTCCCATTTCCTTCATGTTTTAATAATGTTGCTAGGGGACTACAGAGTTTGGTTTATTTTATGCAAACATCCATTTTCTGGTTTCTTTTCCTTTCAATCTTCACCAACATTTCTTGCCCTTTTGGTCTTTGTCGTGGGTTTATCCTTTCTAGCCATGAAGCATTTGCCATCACGTGCTCACTTCCCACCGGCAGAATGGGGGAAAGAATCAGAAGAGAAAGAGTGAGCAAAACTCAAATCTTAAGATACAAACAGTCTAATAAGTGAAGAAAAGAGAGAAAATAAAGAACAGGTGATGCAAATGCAGTCAATTTCCACCTCCCGCCTGCAGACCAATGTCAACTGGTCTCCAAGCAAAGACTACTTTTGAAAGAACACCCTCCCCCCAATTTATTGATGAACATGACATTTCAGAATATACATTTGATCAATTGGGGTCATCTGTCCCAGCTGTGTCCCTTCCAAAATTCCTTACTACTCCTCCATAAACTTGCTGGGGGGGTGCAGAGTGAGAAACAGAGACCCTGATGTTGTGCAAGCAGTTCTCAACAATAACTGAAACATTCATGTTTTATCAACACTGTTCTGGTCACAAATCCAAAGTCCAGTGCCGTATGGGCTTCAGTGAAGAAAGTTAGTTCCATCCAAGCTGGATGCAGTGTTCCTTTTATGATATCCCTCCATACCCTCGGTGATCCCTTCTTTCTTGCACACTTCTTTTCTGGTGCCAATTATAAAAGATACCTGACTAAACGGAGAGCCTTATTTTGCCAAGTGGAGGGAAGCACACATACCTAGAATAGATGCAAAAGCAGATCGCAAGGTGAGTCTGTGCTATTTACTTTGGCTGTTGGGAGACCCCATATTGGCTAGATCATATGCAGATGTCTGTGAACCTCAGATGTTAGGTAAAGTGGATCAAACATTTTGGTTTTGAAACCTTTGAGCAATTTCAAGACTTTGAGACATAGAGCACAAAACTTTAACCGGATTTCTTTTTTTGACTTTGAAGACACTCTAGTCCAGCAGACTATCACTTTCCACTACCTAAATGGTCCACATCTTCAAAGGTATTTTGTTCCATGACTCTTACTAAAATCTGAATTTTTGTCCTTAAAAGGAGTCCATACCATAATATACTATATACACCACTTTCCACCTATACAACTTTGGCTGCATATTTTACCCACATGCCTTTGTGGTAGCCCCCAACACCAACAAATAATGAAGAAGATGTTTCACTCTCATTACCTGCAGGGATAACAAAGATTAAAAGGGAGAACAAGAACAAAGAAACTGGATTTTATTCTATTGGTCATGCTGGCTTTATGTACTGGAGAGAGGAAACTGTAACCCTCATTTTCTAGGTTACTTTGTTCAGGCACCTTTTGCTATGCACAAAGAGATTCTGTAAGCAGGATATACAGAGCTTTGAAGTATAACACAGTTATTTATTGGTTGATACAGACAAGAGACTGCTGGGATTTAACGTGTTGCCAGGCTAAGCATCAGAATGCTTAGTGTCCCCCATAAGACATGTAAAGAGACCTTGCTGGGCAAGCAGTCAGCCATCTAATGGGGAAGGTTTGCTTTCCACTGCACTTGTAACAGGTCCTCAGTGCTGCTGAGTTTCCAGTTTCCAACTCTTTGTGTTGTCATCTAGGATTTTGTATCTTCCACACTGGTGTTTTTCTTTTTGAATTCTAAAGTTGCTACCTGTCTACTTGTTCCTACAGATCAGAATAAACCCTCTGTAGTCAATAGACTGAGGTAACCCAGGTTTTCAGTGGTCCCCCAGTAAGGAGGGAAAGGATAAATTCCAATGATGGATGGTGGCTAAGCCAGTGTAGGAGAAAATTGTGCTATTTCCTTTACCTGTTCATGAACATGACCTGTTGGGGACTCAGGACAGGATCCAGCTCCTAAAATACAATTAGATGCTATTTGATCCCTAACTCCTAAAGACTTGCCTGATCACTTATGCACAGTAAGAGTCCCTGTATACCAAAGCTTCCACTGAAAATGTTGTAATGTACCTGATGCGCCTCCTCACCCTCAGAGGGCTGATGTCTCTGGACCATCTTGCTCAGCTCTGCATCTCCCACTTGTACCACTCTGGGTAGAAAATCAGATAGTCCTATGCTCCCAATGGACTAGATCCTGTATTTAATTTGTGAGTGTACCCAGTACAGACTGACAGTATAGAGGGAAGGAAAGACACAACTCTCTAGCAGCATTTTTCAGTTTATGTTTCATCCACTCCTTACAGAACAACCTAGCAAGCAAGAAGTCTCTCCCAAAAGAGAGGGAGCCGCATCTACTACTTCCCACAGGAGTGCCCTAATGGTGGAATGGGCTGGAGCAGAGATCACTCTCCACTCTTTCTGTTGAAGCAAGGTCATCATGCAGACTAAATAACAAGCATCTTGGAACAGTAGAAATATGATTCTATAACTGTGTCTCTTATGGAAACAGTAAACCACAGATTGGTTTCTTTCAGATCCTGTCTCCTGTAAAACACAGTCCACAGAAGCTAGGACTGGATCCTAAATTTATCTTCCTTCACATCAGCATGCAAAATGTGAAAGCCTCTGCTGTTCCTATGTCTCTCTGCTCCTAGCATCTCAGCTCTGTAGTGGCAGTGGAATGGCTGCGGTGGAGCTGTCCTGGCTTTGTTCAGCTAAGAATCTGAGTTCACAGTGGTTCACCATTTCTGTATGGTGCTTTTTTCAAGGCACCTGTTATGCTCAGTGCTGAAGAAAAAGAAACAGGAGAAATAATGAGGGTGGCACAATGGTAAAGCAGCCAAGTGAGAAATGCGCCACTCCAGTGCAAATGAGACTCATTCTGGCCACTCAGCGTCTGCTCTTCTCCCTGGAGCCACAGCTCCTCTACCCATGACATTTACAAAACCTTGAGGTACCTGCACACAAGTGAGCGTGTTCAACTGAATGTGACCCCTCAACAGCTGTCTATGGTTGTGGGGGTGGGATTTGGATGTGTAATGAAAAGCCAGGTTTACTTGAGCTACCCTTGCTCCAGAGTGCCAGTATCAGGAAACAAATGACATGAAAGGAAATAATGCATTCCTATGGTCATAGTATACACTTAAAATTAATTCCCTATAATTGAAACATATTGTTCACATAAATCTCACTCTGCTTTTAAGCTAGGACATAACCTCTGCTTAATTGATATTCGTGCTTGAAGATGAAGAAATCAATTTGGCACGTCTAAGGAGCCTTTAGGTTTTTCACATAGAAAGTCTTTCCCTGGTAAATGAGCTTGTCCTTTTATAGGCTCAGAATTGCGAAAAGGAAGATACACCTTTAATAGTTACATGCATAGATATAGCTCTCCTTGGCAGGCTTGGAAACAAAAACACCTTCTGGATGGATCCTTTCCATGGTCAATTGCCAAGTAATATGTAAACTATTCCCATAGTTTACATATTTTACATAGTTTAGAAAGAACAGTTCCCATTCTTTCCTTTGCTGTCTAACTACTCCAGGGTAAGGTGCTTGTTTATAATTGTTTTATTACTGTGTACACTACCAAGCCCTGCAGAGGCAGCTACTGAAATGTGGGTATGACACTTCCATTCCTGTTTTATTGTTCTTTAACTACTATTCACCCAATAACATCCTCAGATTCAAGTCAAAAAGCACAAATTAGGTGGGAAAGTTCATTTGACCATCAAGCCTGCAGTGTGGGCATACCAACATTTAAAAAACACAGCCCCATTTCTGACTGACTGGAGTTTGGATGGGGTTAGCCGTGTACCCCCACAAGTACACTCTTCCTTAAAACTCTGAAACAAACAAGCGTAAGAGAGAGGAGACTGTGCTAGATTTTGAAACGAGCTAGTACAGCAGGTTTGCTGCATGGTTATCATGCCTTGTTACACGCACTGCCTCATGTCCTACAATTTATGTGCTAAGTATTTCTAATATAGCAACCGCATTGATTTCAAGGGCAGTTTGCAAAGTGCTGTGACTCTTCAGCTGACAGTGAAGGTAAAGCCTGTATGCCCTCTTCTAGACATAGAAGAGCTGCAGTACAGCTGAGGAGTTGAAATCAGTCCAAAAGAGTGGCTGACACAATGCACTTGAAGGAAGAGAGGTTTTTTACATTGTGCCTTATGAAAACAAACACGTACCTGACATGTAACTGCATCTTGACATAAGATGCCAAAAGAAAAAGCCTTCCACAGGAAAGCACTTATTATTTTCACTTCCAAATGACCGAGTGCTTAGGAAAGGTGCCAAAAGACGTCCCTGAAGGCTGACAGTCTCTGTGCAACCATTAACCTTCAAGGGCTTGGGAAGCAGCACATGAACTCCCCTGATGTGAATTTCAACCTCTTGTCTGCACATGCTGAGGCAACTCTGGGTGTGGGAAATTCGGATACGGCTGCATCCACCAAGTCACTGCAGGCCAAGGCCATAGCAGTGTGATGGGCAGCATTCTCCCTGGATTTACCTCATACCAGCAAGTATTCTCCTTAACTGCCTTGGAGAAACCAGGCACAATGCCAAAGTCACTCTGTGTGAGAGGAGAGTTAAACCACACGGGCAGAAAATGTGCCACTTGTTCTCAGGGCCAGGGAATGACTCTGACCTGTTTTACTCACCTGTACAAAGGCAGCCTAGGCTTATAAATTAGGAATGAGGCCTGGGTTTGAGATGTGGACTTTGATCACCTGCAGCACTTTTTACATGGCACAGCTCTAGGCTTACCTTTGTTATGGGGAGACAGTGTATGTCTGTAAGCCAGGTTGTGTTATCTGAGCTTGGGACAAAGATCTGTCCCTAGAACTTCTTTATTCGGCCGTTTATGCAATGCACATAAGACCTGTGTACCACTGTCCTTTAAAGGCTGCAAGTCATGGTGAAAACATAGATATTTGCTTTGTCACATAGACTCTTACACAAGGGATCAGGTGGAACACAGTTTATCATCTAGTTGATCAGTGTCAATGTACATCTTCACAAGGCAAAGAGAGGGCACAGAATATTCCAGCTGGCCAGCTGAGATCCTGAAAGCAGTCTAAGTTTAGAGTGGGAAGTTGATGGTCCTGTGTCACAAATCATTTAGGGCAGAGTTCAAGGAAGAGCAGTGATGTTATCGGGAGAGCCTAAATTCATAAAAACATTAATCTAAAGAAGGACATGGAGACAACAATAGGACCACATTTCACAGACTATCTGAGTTGAAGGGGAACCACTAGGATCATCGAGTCCAGCTTGAAAGTGAATGGCCTCTACGGGGATTGAACCCATAACCTTGGCATTATTAGCACCATGCTCTAAATTTGAGGCAGTATGGGGACAAGTCGGTGTGTGGCCTGGTAGATGGGTCAGGAAAAGGCAGACTCACGGGGCTTGAAGGTGATCAGGAAGCTCAGAGACAGGAGCAAGGTGGGATTCATCCCTAAAAAACAGATGTCTGTATCTGAGCTCAGCTTAGTCTCCCTCAACTCCCCTTACAGACAGTGGAGAGAAATAGCCAAGCAATACTAGAATCCAGACAATGACAAACCAAACTGTGAAGTAAGCTTAGCTATAACTCTGACACTCTACAGCTTGACTTAAGGTTTGACTTAATCCTGATGTTATTTAATAGTATTTTATAAATTTTCAGCCTGCATTCCTTTAACTGCAGTCATCTGTGTAAAGTCAGTAGCAAGGAACTCCAGCAAAAGGGCATTTGCCAGTCACTTTAGGTTGATACTGCTGTCACTGATGCTCATTTTCACATCTGACTGTTAAGAAAGAGTTTTAATTTACATTGATCCATATTTAAATTAAATAAATCTTTTTAAAACTCTTTTTAGTCTCAATTTCTCATCATGACACATTCACTCTCATCTTCTCCAGTGCCACCTTAATGTCCTCCACCTGGAGTTATGTTTGTCTCCCTTTTCCTGTTCTCTTCTACTTCACTACCCTTGTTGCAGGAATTGAAATTTAGTAGCCAGCCATCACTGTCATCAGGGCTCAGCACTTTTCTAAGTACAAAGGAAATTAAATGTTGAGTGATAAGTGCAAATGAAACACAGATAAGGATGTCAGAGCACCACAATGCTGAGGGTCTTGAATTACAAACAATTTTTGTAAACCATTCTCATTTCACGAGATTACTCTGTACTCAAAGGTAGTACCAGGCCCACAGCATTTAGCACAACAGCAAGTCTTCTCCACAGTCTATTAATTTGGACAATCTCTGCCCAGTTCGAGCTGCAGCTGTTTCAGATCCTGCACAACCCTGTTGCTGCTGACTGCCATTCTGACAAAGGAAAGAAAGCAGCATGGGCCTTTTCCTCCATTTACTTAATGTATCCTCAATAGCACTGCCCTATAATATATCTGTTACCAATCAATACTTGGTATAATTTTAGTGAATGGTACTGGAGCAAGCCCTAAAGCTAAAGCAGATCTTCGGGTGAAACAGGCAGCAGAAACAAATGGGGAGAAAGCTCATGGAAAGAAAAGTAGAGGTGCAACTCGCAGGTCTGCCTTTGCAATGCTGACCTCACAACCTCAGGTCCACCAGGGAGACAAAACATCTCCAGGGAAAGACCATTTGTGATGCTTGAGTTGGGACTGTAGCAACAGAGAAGGGCTGGGAGGTTTCCCATTATAACTGCATCAGCACCTACTGTGGAAAAAGGTTCTCCACTGCCTGTCCCGAAGTTAACTACTCTCATTGCTGTGACAAGACCCCAAGCAGGGATAAGGTTAATGATCTTCATCCCAAGCTGCTGGGTACTGGATTTCTCTGGTTTGTAGTGGTGGAGGATCTGTGTTCATACAGCCATGTTCTGTGCTGGAGTGGACTGGCCTAAGTGGCTGTGGATGGAGGAAAGCAGCAAAGTCTTCCACTGATCATTTGTCTTCTAGGCTATAGTCTAAATCTGAAGTGGATCTTGCCTTATAGGTTTACACCATAACCTTGCAGAGCCTCCTGTTTGTGCTTTCTTAAGCCCATGAAAACAAGACAGTCAGCTCTCCTGCTCTACTGTAGAAAAAAGAGTTATAGTTCTGATTTCCTTCCATCCAGTGGCAAGCTGCAACCCTAGAGTAGAAGGGAAAGATCCTTAATCCACAAGGTAAGAGTAAAATACTGCTCTGGGTACTTTCTCTGTCTGTGACAGAATGAGGACAGACCTCTATGAGTGAAAGACAAGGGAACAGTTTTCTATCTTATAATTAGGACAAAAAAAAGTGCAATGAGTCAAATAATGGCTAGCTGTTAGTTTATTATATGTCAGGCAATTATTACAATTTTCTTTCCTTCAATACATGAGGCAATGCCAGGGCACTGTGTCACACAATGGGGAAAGCCTGGTGAGTCGGGGTAGGTTGCAGGGAGGAGAGCAATGTTGCTGGTTCAGGGAAGGTTGATCCAGAGTGCAGCTGGAGCACAGGCTCAGACCAGGACAAGCACTGTGGTGCTGAGCTATACAGGTGTGATGGCTCCACAGTCTAGAGTCAAGGGGCTGAGCAGAAGCCAAGTATTTGTGTCCTGACCTTGAGACTCTGCAGAACTATTGGGGTCTAATTTTGCCTTTACACAGCTCAAAGTCAGGTTATCTGTGACATTCTTTCACATTTCCCCTAAAACTTGAAAGCTATTTTGTTTCCCTGCACTGAGGATGCTTTTGAAGGAGATCAGCTTTGTTACCTGGCAGCATCAGACTAAGAACACAGGAATCTGTCACAGTGGCTGCTGTTGGGAGTAAACTGTCCTATCCACTTACCTCCTCTTTGGTGGGCAATTTAGCTGCAGGCAGTGATTGAGGGGAAAGGGCCAAGCAAGAACATGTCTAACTGGTCCTATTTTCTCTATGGCAGCTAGATTGCACTTCCAGATAGCAATGGGAGGAAGCCTGTGCAAGTGGAAAATCCTACTAGGATCTGTGATTCAGGCCCACAGCTTAAGGTCAGGTCATCGCTGAGCTTTTCCCATATTTAGTTCTAGAAAGAGTCTCTGGTAAAGGCAGTGTTCATCTCATTATCAATTCAATTTTTCTGACAGCCCTGCTAGGGCTCTTAATTTCTTGTGTTAAAACAACAAATGAGATGACCTAACTGCAATCTTTAATAGGTATCATGGGTCAGTAATCATTCATTTGTTATAATGCCTCTCACCCAAAGGACAGAGATGAAAATTTCTCCTCCTAATGACAAGGGCTGTAGATTAGTTTTATTTCACTGTTAAATCTAGAGGCCTGAAAATTAGGATGACCAGTCCTTAGCTGCGAAGAAAATGTGACAGCTCAAGGGATTTTCTGCCTTAGGCAAATAAGCAGCTCATAATCACTCATTAAACAGTCACAGTGGCTGTGTCCTGACACCCTTGCTACTCAGAGTCATGACTCTCCTGATACACTGAATGTGGTGAAACTTTTCAAGTCTGATGTCCCGTTTTGGGCCAGTGACCGCAGCTCCCCTTCTAACCCAGAAGAGAAGTGAACATCTCCTGCAGGTGCTCACAGTAACTTCATCTTTCCCTGAAGATGGACAGGATCAAAATAAGGATGATGAATTGCTCTGTGGAGGTAAATCTTATCTCCATTATTAAGAGAGCTTCAGATGACTAGGTGAGGTTTGAATATGTTTATTTTTTAGAGACATTTAGACAAGACAAATCCCACCCAAAATTTATCCAGTTGTTTGTCACAAGTGTTTCTTTTGCAGAGTAATATTATCTTTATCCTTGAAGTCTTTGCAAGCCCCATGGGTCTAAAAGATGTTATTCTGAATTAGCATGGACTCACTGTGGATTTGAAATTACAGGGTAAACCATCACTGCATGCTTATGGGGTGGAAAGAAGGGAAATTAAGGGTTTTAAAGACAGATGGAAGCTATGTTGACAGGGACATGAAGGTGCCTAACAGCCTTCACTGAGCAAGTAGCTGCTGGTGAAGTCAAAGAAACACTTGAGTGGTTCCTCTTGGCAGTGTGGGTATTTCTCCTGTGGTAACTTCACACGTGATTCATTCCTTTGGTGTGGTAAACTGCACAAAACACCATTCCTGCTTGTTAAACCTGATCCTGGAGGGCTGTTCTGAAGTCTCCTAGCCCCATATGAAACCAGAAGGTGATGTAATACCCACCCTGACTGACTCAGGTTGTCACAGGGGTGGGCAGTTCCTTGCAGCAAAGCCATGCTGTTCACCTCAGGATCATATCCCAACATAGGGCAAGGACTGCAGCAGGCATCTCTGTGCCCTGAGGGCACACTCAGAAGGTGGTGAGGCTGTTGCCGTCTCTCACACGGTGCACCCTGGCCCGGGGGCAGGTAGGCAGCACTACAGTGTGAGAGATGGGGTGCAGACCTTCCCTTGGGGTCCCATCCCTGAGACGGCATGCTTTCTCCTTGTAGCCCTTTGGGAAGAAGGAGAGAAATTTGTTCTGTGAAAGAAAGGCTGAAACGCCTTTGACGTGATGAAATGAGTGGTCTGTCTTCTTGTTCAATAACATGTCACACAGAAAGATCTATAAAAAGCTCTCTATAGAAAGCTAAAAACAAAAAAATCTACCCCACTCTGAAATCCTCAAAGCCCATAAGTGTATCAGAATAGTTGTAAAATTATTCACTTTTATGATGTGCATGTTATGCAGTATTGTATACCCAGACAAGTTTATAAGAACATGTGTTAAGCTGCCTGCATGGGAAGGACCTGACTGAAGTTAAAACATAAAAACTTCTCACAAGACAAGTGATGGTGTGGGTAGGGACATTAAAGTGTAAGAATGGCTTTGAATAAGAAATGTTGTCTCTCTTCCCCCTTTCACCTATGCTATATTCGCACTGAAATGGGGAATTTTAAAATGGATAACCACAGAGACCAGAGATGATAAAAGGAGCCTGTGGTGCTGCAACTAGAGCTACACAGCCTATGCCAATGGATTTCCAACTTTAAAAATAACTAGACTCTAGTCACTGCAGCTCTGCTGGGCGATGGGCCTCTCACCTCTGGTTGTCCATGTTTTCCCCATGAGCAACATCATCATCCCCTAGTGACATCCAATCAATCAACCTCACCTCAGTGCCTGGTAATATGAAGCAGAACCTCCAAGCGTCCAAATGGAGATCCTTCAGATGTCAAAACTTGTGGAAGACAGGGATGTGATTAGAGACAGCCTACGTGGCTTCACCAAGGACAAATTATGTCTGACTGTTTCAGTGGCCTTCTTCAATGTAATGACTGCATCAGTGAACAAGGGAGGAGCTACAGATGTCGTCAACTTCAGCTTCTGTAAGGCCTTTTATACAATTCCCCACAATATTCTTACCTCTAAATTGTAGAGAGATGGGTTTGATGGACGGACTGTTAGATGGATAAGGAATTGACTGGATGGCAACATCCAAAGAGTTACAGTCAATGGCCCAGTATCCAAGTAAAAACCAGTAATGAGCAATGTGTACCACAAGGGTCCATACTGGGATGAATGTTTTCTAATATCTTCATCAAAGACATAGACAATGGGATCGAGTGGACCCTCAGCAACTTTGCAGATAACACCAAGCTGAATGGTGCAATTAATTCGTTTGAGGGAAGGGATGCCATCCAAAGGGACCCTGGCAAGCTTGAGGAGTAGGGCCTTGTGAATCTTGTGAAGTTCAACAAGGCCAAGTACAGGTCCATCCCCAGTATCAGTACAAGCTGAGTAGTGAATGGATTCGGAGAAGTCGTGTGGAAACTTGTACTTGGGGATACACATCCATATAAAATCAGATATGACTCAGCAATGCACTTGCAGCCCAGAAAAGCAACCGTATCCTGATCTGTATAGGAATAAGTGTGACCAGTAGGTCAGAAGAGTTGATTCTGCCTGTCTAGTCCAGTCTTGTGAGATCTTACCTGAAATGCTGCAGCCAGCTCTGGGGGTCCCCAACCTAAGAACAATGTGAACCTGTTAGAGCTGGTCCAAAGGAGGGCCATGAAGGTGATCAGATGGCTGGAGCATTTCTCCTATGAAACAGAGTGAAAGAGTTGAGGTTGGAGAACAGAAGGCTCCAGGAAGATCTGATTGCAGCTTTTCAATTTGTAAGGGTGACTGATAAGAAAGACAGAGATACTTTTTACCAGGACCTTTTTACAGGACAAGGAGTAACAGTTTTAAGCTGAAAAGAGGCAGGTTTAGATTAGACATGATGAAGGAAGTCTTTACTATGAACATAGTGAGACAGGGGAACAGGTTTCCCAGAGAAGTTGCGTATGCCCTGTCCTTGGAAGTGTTCAAGGCCAAGTTGGATGGGTCTTTGAGTAACCTGGTCTAGTGATAGATGTCCCTGCCCATGACAGGACAGTTTGAATAGATTTTTGTATAGATTTTCAAATGTTCCTTCCAACTACAAACCTTCTGTGATTCTGTGGTTCCACACTCCTTCTTGCTAGTGGCACATGATATCAGAGGGGAGGTGCCAGAAGGCTAGGGGATGCCAGGGGATTCCCTCCCCAAAAGGGCAATGCTGCAGGAGGCGTAGCATGGAGACTGATTGAACCTCTCCTGGATAGGATAGACAATAGCTTTCTTTAAGTAGGAAAGTAAACTTAGAAGATTGTTGTGGATTTTGGGGGACTTTTTTCTTTGACAAAATCCTTTAAACTTTCACTCTATTAATAGGGATAGAACATTGTCTTTTCTGGTTAAGTTGAGCCTCCCTTTCTGTTCTTTCTTTCCAACTGCATCCTCCCCATGTGAATAAAACTCCTAGAAGAACTATTCTTTGAGAATTTGAGGGGGAGGAAGAAGAAAGAACAAGCTACTATTTGCACAAAATTAAAAGAAGTATTTGTGACACAATCTAATGTTCCCAGAAAAATGTCCCTTTCCCTACTGCAAAGAACATACCAATGAAACTTCTACATACATTACACAAACTAAATAAATTTACCCAGACTTGCAGTTTCTTTTTCATGCCCAAAGGTAATGGCTCACATGGGTTTTCTGGGTTGTTTTGTGGGTTTTTTCCTCTTTCTTAAGCCTGACTGCCCGAACTCAAGACAGTTTCAGCTGCCAGTAGAATAATGATGAATTTTGGGTTGTCTTGTAACAGGGAGACTTCTTCGTTCAATGCCCCACTTACATTGCAGGTACCCAGAGCAAGAACAAGCTGAAAGTCATGAGTGGAGAAGAGGCAGAGATATAGGGGAACAAAGAGTTAACTCTGAGCCTGGAACAATTTGTTTTCCCCTGTTCTCTTGCTAATGTTTCTGAAACCTGAGCATGACCACCAGGCCATTGTGGATGGGTTTGAGGTGCCCATCACTTGGTGGTACTAGCAAGGCCTCAGCAGGAGGAAGATAGGCATGACTTGAAGCCACTCTTGCATTTCCTGACTCACAGCTCTTAGGAGATCTTAACCAAAGATGAGGAGTCTCTCACGGCTCATACATTGTTCAGTGACTGCTACAGAGATGTAGGCACAGGCACAGCCTATGAGACAGAACAGGGAGATAAGGTTGGCACCATTGTGAGCACTGCACTCCCTCATCACTCCACCTACATGGCCCCAGCTCGGCATCTGCACTCAGCTATGACCTGCCTCGTGCAAGTTTAGTTGCACACTACCTTGTGACAGCTACAAGACCAATGTGACATAGACTGCAGAGCAGATCCTTGTCCAGAAGGGTGTGTGCGTGGGATTTCAGAGACATTGGTCCCATCGAGACAGGCTGTGTGCTTGCTCAACAACCACTACCTCATCTCTTCTCTCCCTCCAAAAGACTGGTAATGTTTGTGCTATCCTTTGGTACTCCTGTGGTGTGTTTCTGAAAGAGCAGTTAATGGATTTATATGTCACATAATTGTGATAGCTGGAGGTTGTCTGATGGAAGGAGAGAATTTCGATTGTCTCAGGGTGGATTTGGTCTAATTATCTCAGATGACACCAGCAGATCTGCTTCTCTTGGAGACACACTGTTAATGTAGTAACTCATAAATGAATATCGGATGATGAGTTATTTAGAGGCAGTCTGAACTGGTGAGTTTATAAGCACAGTGGGCAATCATTTCTTCTTTCATTTTTTTTTAATTTTTTCCATATTAATTTCTTTTTCATCGTGAATGTAAACCACAAAATCAGCAGGTCAGATATAGGGCTCTTGTGAACTCTGCCTTCCCTATCAGACAGAGCAGATGCAGCTTGGAACTACTTAATCATCTTGCCTTTAATTAAAGCCTATAGTGGTTTTGCACTTTGCTCAAAGGCTTTATCCAAAATACAAAGTAGATAAAGGATGAAGTGAATCTTCAGACAATTCTGCGTTTTGTATTATCTCTTTTTACATATGCAGGCTGTTCACTACCTCACCCAGAGACACAATCAGCAGCGCCTCATGAGCGGTCTGGTAATAACAGTGGTTGCATCCTGTCCTTCTGGAGAAAGAGCTGATAGCATGTGCCTTGGCTTCCAGTACTTGCCTTGTGTGGCCAAAGGGGATGGCACTTAGCGGCATCACTCTTTCTTAAAATAAGGTATAAAATCTTCTTCTAGTCCAAAGAAAAGAGGGTAAATGTCTCCATGACCCAGTACATCGGCAGTTGCAATGCAGCATCAAATACAATGCATTGGAGTTTATTATCACTGTACTATACCCAGTCTTAAAATGCAGCAGAGAGAATACAATTTGCAAATCAGGTCCCCAGAGCATGTCCCACCCTCCAGTCTGACTTTTTGCAAATCTGTAAAGGTTTCAGCCCTTCAGTGAGGCTGGGAAGTCTGCCAGGAAGGTGCTCAAGCACTCCCAGAACTGAATCAGAGGTGGAAATGGTCAGATTATCTCCAAACAACCATCAGAAGAGGAAAACTATGTTTCTGACCTGTAGCTGCCCACCCTTTCCACCTTTCTATTGCTGACAGTACCTGTGGCTCAGGATTCAGCATCTGAATTCATCTCCAGCAATCATTTACCCTTCAGGGAAGCTCCTTGTGACAGAGGCAGAGTCTGTCTCCATGGTCCACAATAGGGACATCGGCTTCTGCTCCACCATAAGAGCTTCAGTTCAGCTCCTCTTTTGGGTGCCTCTGCAAAGGACTCAAATGTCACTGGCAAGAGCACACTAGTGGGCTTCTCCTTGAGGAATGGGAGCAGTTTATGGTCTTCTATCCTTTCACTGAATATTAAAGGCCCTTCAAAATTTCCAGAAATCCACTCTTTCCATCAGGGGATTTGAAGTAGCAGAAAGGAAATCCAGATGAGGGTATTAAATATGGATGCAGCAACCTGCACTGAGCAAGGATGCTCTTTGGGCACTATGAGCATATCTGGTCCTATTTGTTCCCACAAAATACGGTCTCATACTGTATCTACTCAAAGCCAGGATGCCCGGATGTCTTTTTTTCCCATTGTTAGAGCTTTAAACCAGAGATTTATCCTTGGTTAAGCCCTTGGAGCAGGCATAGGGCAACTACCCCAGAGTAGGTGACGTATATTGTAGTGGTTTGACCCTGGCTGGATGCCTATGACTTATCACAGCCAGCTCTATCACTCCCCTCCCTGCGAATGGCCAGGTTTTGGTAGCAGGGGGCCTATGGGGAGGCTTCTTCGAGAAGTTGCTGGAAGCTTCCCCATTTCCAGCAGAGCCAATGCCAGCCAGCTCCAGGCTGGACTCACTCTGGCCAAGGCCAGGCCAATGAGGAGTATAGTAATGCCTCTGTGATAACATATTTCAGAAGGGAAAAAAAAAAGGTACAGGGCAGATGAAGATGGCCACTAGAGAAGGGCAGGGTGAGAAGCTGTGATTAACAACGATGTAGACACCAAGGTCAGTGAAGAAGGAGGGGGAGGAGATGCCTTAAGTGCTGGAATGGGGCCCCTGCAGCCCGTGGTACAGACTCATGGTGAAGCAGCTGTGCCCCTGCATCCCATGGGGGACCATAGGGAGCAGAGATCCATCTGCAGCCCGTGGAAGAGCCCACGCTGAAGCAGATGGATGCTGGAAGGAAGCTATTACCCCTATTACCCCATGGGATGCCCATGTCTGGAGCAGGAGCCTCACAGAGTCTTGCAGCCCGTGGGAAGAGGAGACCCACACTGGAGCAGGATCTCCTGGTAGGACCTGCAGTCTGTGGAGACCCACACTGGAGCAACTATACCTGAAGGACTGCAACCTATGGAGAGGTGACCTACATGGCAGCAGCACCTGAAGAGCTGTTGTCTGTGGGATGGACCCACGAAGCAGTTTTGTGACAGACTGTTTTTCATGGAGGAGACTCCATGAGGAAGCAGGGGTAGGATTCTCTCTCTCTAAGCAGCGGCAGAAAAAACAGCTGACTCCACTCCTGTCTTCCTGGGCCCCTGGGGGAAGGAGGGAGATCTTAGAAAGAGGGAGGGAGGGGGGAAAAGGTGTCTGCAAGATCTATTGAACTTCTCACTCTTAAGCTCTGATTTTGATAATAATAAATTCTTAATATTCCAAGTTGGAGCCTGTTTTGCCTGTGAAAAAATCGCTAAGGAGTTTATGGTCCTTATCGCAAAGTTTGTGAAAACTTTTAGGGTTTTTTCTCTCCTCTGTCTGTTTGCAGGGAGGGGAGTGAGAGAGTTGGCTGTGTGAGTGAGTCCTTGGCATTTAGCCAGGGTCAAAACACTACACTCATTGTTTATATGTTTATACTGTTTGTATTTCCTTATCATTATGTCGTTTTCAATGTATTGCAGAATGTCTTGTTTCTTGAATTGTTTGCTTGCATTTCAAGACTGCATGGCAGTTTATGCTGAAAAAAACTGATTTTTGAAGAGAAAGCATTGGGATTTAATTTCAGAATAACATCTTTCTTTCCATCTGGGATATATTTAAAATGCTATATCATAGTTTTGCTATATCTTCCACAAAACCAATATTTTTTTCCCAAAATACTTTTAAAGATATGTGGCTTCATCTAAAGTATGTGCTACAGTGTGGACATGTACTAAAGCTATATTTTGTTTGCATACTCAGAGGTGTGTAATTAGCATGAGAACAGCCATTAACACATCCCCTAGCTATGTCACCAAGTCACACCTGATTATGTTGCAAAGTGAGATTAGCAAAATGAGCTTGAAGTTGTCCTCTCACTGCCATTTGATAGTAGGGAGAACAAATCCTTCCACTGCCAAATCTGCAACTAATATTCAGTACTTAAGAAATTCAACTGATGCATTCATAATTAACAGGATTTTGTGTAATTAAAATTTTAAATAAATCCCCAACATAAGCCCTGGCTTGGATTTCTTAATTTCAGATATGAAAGTATAGCTTTTGACAAAATACATTGAGGAGGTTGGAGGTTTTTTTCTTCTCTTTTCTTTCATCTGAGAGATTTAAAAAAATCTCATTAGCATATTAAAAAAAAGCAAAGGATAAATTAAATGGAGACCAGGATTAAAAGACTCACTACTTTCTTCGTGTCACCTTTATAGTTCTTTTGAGCATGTGTCCCTGTATGGTGGGTGTAAGTAAGGTGGAGGTGGATGTTAGTGGGTGGCAAAGCCTTTGTGAGGCAAAAAGAAGCTGAGAATTAGAAAATTATTGGAGGCAGTTGCCATACAGATGAGAAGAAGCAATCAGACCCTGAGAAGCCCAGATAGAGGAGGAAGACAGTGAGAAAAGTGAATAAATGGCACATTTCACTGGCAAAGAAAATGCTGATTTGTTTCAACAGAAACCCTGAAAGTTGCCATGGTTGCTGGAAGCTGCTGAAAACCCTGAAAGTTGCTCACTCAAAGCATCTCACAGCTGCATGCCCGCATCCATCCTTGTCTGTGGAAATTTTTAGGTCAAAGTCAAAAATCCACCAAGTTCTTGTGGCTCATTTCCAAGCTGCTTACCTACAGGGTGACTGCATCTCTTGTTCTTTGTCACAAATAGGGTGGTAGAGGAGATGAGCTAAATAATGACAGGTTATTAAGGAGTTCCTGTAGCTGTGAGTAAGCTTACATTGCCAAAGTCTTAGATCTGATTTGCAGATAGTGTAATCACTTGTAGCTGCATCAGGGGTTAATGGAGGCTGCATTTAGAAAATGTCAAGTGCTCTAGGAGGCAGTTCTACTACGAAAGATCAGGGGCTGGGTGATATAAGCTGGAAAAAAAATATGGTCAGTACACTGGATATTTAATTTCTCTGTGTCCAAATTCCTTGAACCAACAGTGAGAAATAATACTGCCGTTGTAGTTCAATTCAACATCAAGGATATCAGCTGACAGATGCCTGTTAAGCACAGAGACAGACACAGAAATGAGCCTCATAGAAGAAAAAATTACATGGCAAAATGCAGCCCTCTCAGAAGCAGTTTTAATAAAAAATACGCATTCTAAAATTTGCGACTATTTTCACAAGCTCAAATAATAAAATAAAATTTATTAAAAAGCTCATCATCAAAATACATGGGCTTCCATCCCCCCAGGTCCCACTGTTTTTTGAATAAAAAGTTATAAGAATGGTCTAGCCTGGACAAAAGTGTGGTTTTCCCAGCTGCATTATTCTCAGAAACATTTGAAATGTTTCATTAACAACTCATGTGTATTATAAGTCTGTCTATGAATATGTATATGTGTGTTTACAAAAATGTATATATAACTCAATATGTATTTTAAAGTCAGCTTGAATCAGTTGTGTTCCCAAACAATGCAAGTTTTACAAGGTTGTACACAATAGAAAACTGTATCTCATAGTAGGGTTGTCTGTATCAGGAGGCAGCCTTAGCACAATTGGTGGATTTGTAAAAAGGGTGTGAGCACAACCCCTCTCAACCCCTGGTTCTCACCAAGGGTCACAGCTGCCATGAACATACACAGCTCCTACCAACTCTCCTGTAATCTGGCGGCCAAGAAAGCTGAGGATGAAGAAGAAAGAGTTTTTAAATACACAGAAGGAGCAATTCACTCTTGGGAGGTTACAGTGTCTCACGATGGGCTAAGGCTAGACTGGGGTAGAGTTGGAGCACTGTCTTCTGGTTTGGGCTGGCTGGCATGTCTCAAGGCCTTATTTTCATCTTTGCTGTTTTCTGTGTGACCCTGCTCAGCACCCCCACAGACTACACCACTGACTTTCCCAAGCAAATAGCCCAGCACATGGGTGAATTAATGAGTGTTTGCAAAGTGTGTGTGATCACTGGAGAAAATGCAGTTTTGCGGGTGTGAAATGTCTCGAAAAGGATGATTATTTGCAGCACCTGCTTTGCTGTCAGAAACCCTTATTTACTAGGCAGTGAAACAGTCCTTGTCCTTCCTCCTTGGGATGTTCTCAGCATTCACTGACACTGTTCACAGGATGATTTTTGCATATAATGAGCATTACAGTAAGTAAAAGTATGAATGTGGCATTCAGACTCCCAGTATAGCACTGGGGAACACTGGAAAGTGAAAAAAGGTGACACTTAACCTTCACTCTGAAGACATGAGCAGTGTTTATTCTTCTACAATGTGGTGCTCGTACTCATCCTCCTTGTACTCCAGGTCCTCGCCCATGGAATGGGAGGGCTGGTTTCAACCCTCCCTCACCCTGAGGGTTTATCTTGAGTAAATTCACCATTTTCAAGTTAGAACTTCAATGGCAAGGCATTTGACTGCTCAGGGAAGCAGCTGCACTTGCTGTCCCTGTTGAAACTGTGCAATGTGCAGCAGAGAAGCAGGGCTTGAGGGATGGTGGTATAGCCAATGCCTGCACCCCACCATAAGGCCATGAGCTCAGCCAGCAGAGTGCAGTGTGGGTTGTTGCCTTTGTTTCCACTATTTTTACTACATTTGACCTAAAGACTTTGCTAGTTCAAATACAAAAGGTCCCTCAGAGCATGAGAAGCAATACCAAAGACCTTTCTTCTGGGTGGATGCCTCAGCTTTGCAGCTGGAGACTCAGAGATGTCCTTGTGTTTTCTTTACCTCTTGGAGATCCCTGACTCTACCCTTCATCCTCCCCCTGAATTTTCTATCAAATCACTAGCAGTGGTAGTGAGCTATGTATTTACACACTCATGTGAATAGGCATCTGTTTCTCTCTCCGCAGGCTGTGTTGTCTCCCATGCAGCAGGAGAAGTCCATAGTACAGTTAGTACAGTCAGGTACAGTTCTTACCTGACTAAAATAGGGTTGCCCTTCTGCTCTTTGTCTAGAAACTGGTAAAACTTCTGTAGGTCTGCACTGAGGATGGGTTTGGTCCTGGCTGCATGTAGAGAGCAGTGTGAAGGGGGATGTTCCTTCAGCACCTCTTGAGATCAAGTGAATTGCATTCTGGAGCTCTGCATGGGCTGTAAAAGGAGCTGATATTCTTCAGAGTTAGCCACCCACTCCTCAGACATCAAAGGTAGCACAAGTGAGTCACACCTAGTGTGGTTTGTTGCATTTTTAGTAGAAACCTGGCATCCCATGTCCAAATATAATCATGTTGGGGTTTTTTCCATAAGAAAAGCACTGTGTGTTTATAAATTGCTCTTTCTCAGATTACTTGTTCCTAAAAAGAATTACACTGTAATAAGCTGCATCATTAAAAAGAAATTTTTCTGTGAGCAGCAGAGCCTGGTTTCCTGCAGTTTGGTGCCTTGTGGTGGGATTATGTTGAGACTAATGAGGAGCACTCTGGCTGATGCCTTTTCTCCTGTTCATAAAGGCACTGTCTCTCATGTGGGTTCTCTGGTGTCTGTAATACATTTGGGATCAAACTGCAATTGTTTAGGTTCTCTCCTGTCTGTCAATGTAATACTGCCCACGTGGCAAGCTGTTCCTCCCTGGGGATGTGAAATGATCATACTTCTTTACCCTGATGCCTCTTCTCATGAAAATGGTTGAAAATGAAAGCATTTCAGACTTCTATCCCACAGTTCGATTTGGCTGAAATTGGCCAACGGGCTGAAAGATAATTGAAAATAATAATGGACTGACACAACAATATAGTAAACCTAATTTTATTAGGTAATCAGGCGATAAATGATGCAAAGTAAATACTGGAGCAGATTAAACATGGAAAAAAATGTTCATAAATATTTATTCAAGCATTTAAATACCCTCAAGGTGAGTATTTTATGCCCGTTTTGCATTTCAGTTTTAGTGTTTCAATTCACAGCCATAGGATTGACCAACAAGGACACAGATACCCCATAGATACACTCACATCTCAAAAGTGAACGTAAAACAATAGTTTCCCCTGAGACTTTTTTTTTTTACAGTGACAGGGGATTATTAAATATTTGTTTATAAATACTACAAGTTTAGAATTTAGAAATGGGAATGTTGAATAATTCAGAAATCAGATTTTGAAGATGGTTCTCACCTAGTCAGAAGATAAAGATAGATTACATGGTTTGTGCTGGATTTCCAGAATTTTCAATAAACCTTAACTGAACAGAGTCAGATTAGAAATCATTTGCTGAAGTGATTCATGGGAATATTTCAGAAACATAAAATGTGAAAGGGAATTCACAATTCTTTTCACACACACACACAGAATCTAGGGAAAGAAGAAAGATACATTAACTAAATTTCTCATTGTAATTTAGTTTTCCAGTTCCTGAGCTATATAAATGTGTTTGTTATAAAGAGATTTTTGAAGATATTTGTATTTTCTTACCTTGGATGCAGTTTAGATGGATGAGCTACCACTGCTCTCCATGCTTATCAAATTAGGACAATACATTTCTAAATTCAATTACATCCTCAGTGGAAATGGTTTCTCTGACTCTGGTAATCTTTGGAGAAGAATTATACACAGTCTATAAAGCTTTACATTTCAATATCTAATTTTGAATGTTATTCAAGAGGTTAATTTAAGATTCATCTTCCAAAAGGGGAGTTAAATAAAACTGATAGAAGGCTGGAACTTGTCGAGTGGTTGAGAGGTTTATCAGCATGTGAGTACGAGTTCATTAGTTTTAATTAGTATAATCACTAATGTTGCATTAACAGTTTGGTGAGAGAAAGTAATTGCTCACACCCACTGTATTAGATTGGGAGATTAGAATTCATTTTATGAGGCAATTAGCATTGCAGCAATTTTTTTAAAAAGGCTTTTATGATCTGCCATTGCAGTAGCCTCCTTCACCAAAAAGAGTTTAAATTAACCATAACTTTCATCCTAATGGGATGCAAAAATTAATGTAGAATTAAGTGTGAACCAGCAATCCCACTGCGATAAGCAGGCAGCTAAAGCTACAAACCTTGATTAGTTTATAATGACCTGTTTCATTTCCCAGACAATGATAGTCATTTATCTGTCCTCAATTCATTATATTCCTGAAAAGTTTATATTCTTCAATTTTATACAGCAAAACAAATAAAATGTGAGGAAGAGAAAAGTAGAATACTACTATTGAAGTAATGCTTCTCCAAAGAAAAAGCTGAGAGTTTCAATAATAGGGCTTAACTAGTCAATTCTTCACATTGAAAGCCAGTGGAAGAAGAAATAGCTCCCTTTGACACCCAGTGCCTTGGGAAGAAACATGAATTTCACAACCCTGCTCTGCCCATCATATTCTTTGGCAGACACTGATAAAATGAGAATGGAGATCCAGGACTTTTCATCCTGGTTGGCAAGGAAGCCCTGGTCATCTGAGAGTTAGAACAGCTCACCCGGGAGACTGCCTTTCAAAACATCCTGGAAAGCAAATGTGCAAGTTCTGGTGGGAAAAACTGCTTACAGCAAGGCTGTAATGAAAGTCATCATGGTATCCATAAAAAGATAAGACAATGCACAATTTGCAACAAGTCTGTCACCTGTTATATGAGATTATACTTGTCCCTGATTAAAACAAATCTCTGCTAAAAAATAACTGAAGAAATCCCAAATCTGATAAGAGCTGGATATGGTGTGGAGGAGAACAACTGTTACATATCAGAACTATAGTGTAGTTCCTGTAATTTTGGGTACATATATTAAAATGAGTGGATGTGGCCAGTATTCAGGGAATTGCATGAATCTTCCTAAAACTTATGTTAAAGCAAAATGTACAATATATCCACATATTCTTATAAGAGACATTAGTGCATATAAGAGAGGTACTCTTAGAAGGGGGGGTCAAAGAGAAAAAAACATTTAAACAGCTAAAATTTAGGAACAACTAAACAGAATGGATCTCAATCTTTCTGAAATCCACTGGTGTCACCTTTAGAAGGTGAATTAATCCAGCTAAGATCTGAATCATCCACTGTAAGGACTGCCTCACTCTATAGACTCCAGAGGCAGTCCAAGGTAACCAGGTTTCTGTCTTAGGTGGCTGAAGTAAATGCTTAAAATTAGGTAAGATGAATCATGACCAGCATGTCTGTGCCTTAGGGTTTGTCTATGCACAGAGTTATTATGGAGAGCCATTACTCTTCCTGAATAGCGTTACATGTGAATACACTTTTGGTTGAATAAGACTTATTCCTCTTCAACAATATCCACATTACAGAGGCAGAGCAATTTGCTTTCTAGTCCTCATGTGGAATCCTTCTGCAAGAGCTGCTGTCTTTTTAGTGAGCTGCCTTACCTCAATCCAAATTTACTTTAGTATAAAAATGCCCTAAATTTGCCATCCATTTACCTATGAGAGCAATTTAAGATTTATGAAGCATCAATTAGGCACGAATACACAGACCAAAAAAAAAAAAAGAGGTATCGTATACAATAAAAACTGACTTTTATTTCACAAATTATGGATGTTACAAAGCTTATTGTTTCAGGAAAAATGCCTGTATTTGCCCGTATGTTTCATTAAAGAATAATAATGCCATACATATTTCATTTCCTTGTTCTGAGGAGCAAGAGCCTTAACTATATAAAATGCTCCATGCTGTCCTTGCTTTGTTGTTTTTTTTTTCCTTTTAATCAGATTTTTCCCCCTGGACTAATGAAATCGCTCTTTAAACACATACATCATTTTCATTTGAAGTGACTTATCATGATTCAAATGGTTTCTTTCTTCTCCTGGAGAACAAGGCAACTGCCAGCACCTTTTGCTGTGTAGATCCAGGTCAGAATTGTCTCTGATCTCCGGAGTGCCAAGTTCTCTGCATTCCCACTGATGCTGTTTTAGGCAGAGTATTAGGTGACTGATGTCTGTGGGGTCTGCACCTTGCATATCTGCACTGGTTCCCGGTCCACTTGGTGTCACATGTAATTTCTCTCTTCCCATAGTATGCACCGACCCTCTGTGCAGCTGCGCAGACGTCCACCGAGCAAGGCATCCTTCCTCCCTGTCATCACCACGAAGCAGTGCACGACCCCCAGCTGGTTCCCTGCATGTGCCCGCTCTTCTCTTGCCCATGGGAAGGGCACCTAGAGGTGGTGGTGTCCCACCTGAGGCAGACCCACCATATCAACATACTTCATGGTGCAGAGATTGTCTTCCTGGCTACAGACATGCACCTGCCTGCACCCACGGACTGGATCATCATGCACTCTTGCCTTGGCCACCAGTTTTTGCTGGTCCTCAGGAAGCAGGAGAAATATGAAGGCCACCCTCAGTTCTTCGCCACGATGATGCTGATAGGCACGCCGACCCAAGCCGACAACTTCACCTACCGGCTGGAGCTCAACAGGAACCAGAGGCGCCTTAAGTGGGAGGCGACCCCCAGGTCGGTACTGGAGTGTGTTGACTCTGTCATTTCGGATGGGGATTGCCTGGTGCTGAACACTTCCCTGGCTCAACTCTTTTCTGACAATGGAAGCCTAGCAATAGGAATTGCAATAACAACCAGCAAAGTTCACAACCCTGAAGCTGAAATGTGAGAGGGAAGAGGAACAGGAGGAGAAACAACAGCAACAACAGTGGTGCTCTAACTGCCTTGTGAGAGCCAGAACTTGCAGAATTTTTGGGGGGGTCTCAGGTATTTTATGGTATTTAGTACTGGTCCACAGTGGGCATTATGTAAACATCCTGTGGTTACGGTCTCTGTGTAATGTATTTATCACTTTGTTAATACAATTTTATGAGAAATTTTAAAGAGGCTAATCAATTTATTGTCACTTTTACAGCACTGAAAACAACACATTAATGAAAAGTGCACCCAGGGTGACTCATAGAAACCTTTGATCTGAGTGTGCTATGCAAAAATGTTTCCTTTGTTGCCTGCCTATTTGACCAGAGGGCCCTGGGCCTGATGAAAGGTATTCCACTAAGGGACAAGAGCACCCAGGTTTCCATATTAGCAATAGTGAATTAACTCTCATACTGTGGTCACAAACAAGCTTTGCTGGAGCTTGCCGTGTCACAGCTCCCTTCAGCTCCTCCCTTCTGAGGCAACAACTTCACCACCCAAACAGTGAAAGCTTCAGAAGAAGAAGTCACCACATCTGCTGAACAGGGACCTGGGAAGTCTCATCCTACATTAAATCAGGGATGACAACTGTGGGTGGTTACAGTGAGAGTGGTTAAATCTCACTCTTGTATCATAAAGGACAGTGAGAGGTTACTAGATGGTCTGGCTGCAGGAAGGCTATAGCCATAGCCAACCATTTGGGCATTCATCTTTTTAGCTGCTGCTTCCTTATGCATTCAGAAAAGAGTTTTTGAGAAAATAAAGTACAAGGACGGTCCTAAGTTGGGTACTGATCTTGCTATTTAATTCTGTGCCCCTTAGACCCACAGTTTGTTCTGATAAATACTCATTTAAAACAATATAGGCAGAATATCTGTTTGTAAACTGGCTACGTATTTGAAGTGCCCTCCTTTAAAAAGTAAACTTTTTTTTCCTTCCATAATTTTGGTGGGGGGAAGGATTGATCGCCCCTTTCTTCTGCTGAGGGTGTTTCACAAACAGCAGTGATCACAAAGAGACACAGGCTTCTCTAAGAGCATCTCCTTTGGATGTCTCCCTGGGGAGAGTCAGAGGCAGGACCTGGCCATCCTGACACTCAGTCCCATCTGCAGTCAGACCTGTTTCCTCCATAGACAACAAGAGCAGTGAAATCCCACTGCAGTAGGTGACGTGTTGAAGGAGAGGGCTCTACAGGGAGTGTGACACATGAGAACCATGGGAAACTCTCTTTTCCTGTTTTCCCTTCTGCCTGTGTGCGGCTGTGGTCTGGCTGCTTTTGAATGCCTTTTCAAGAAATATCTTGTGGGTTGGGTCAGTTAGTACCTAGAGAGACTGAGGCTCACAGGTTGAGTCCCTTTGAAAGCCAAGGAAGTGGATTTGTTGAGTTAAGAACAGTCCTTTGGTGTTTCAAAGTGTATCTCACTGTAGGTTGTTTTGGGCAGGCAAAACCACTGATGCTGATCTCTCCCAGCTGTTGCTCTCCTGAGAATTATTATAAATGACACATGAAGTGAAATGAATTGCAGCTTTCCTTGAGATGCATGCCACACAGGTAATGTCTTCTGAGACTTACTTATTCTTATTATTACTTATTCTGAGAATGTACTCCACCCACTTGCCTAGACTTTCATAGTGGGTCAGAGAGGAGAGAGGGTCTCTTCAACAGGCTGCTCATGACCAACAAGCTGAAGTCTGAAGAAGTCTCAGTCCCTATAAGAATACACTGGAGGACAGCTTCACAGCTCTCGCATCTCTGAATTTAAGGGGCTAGGGAGGGATATGCTGATTTGCAGTGCTTCACTGGAACACATGGGCTTCAGAGCAGCTTGCTTTTTCCCTGTGATGTTAAATATTCAGAACCAGCAAAAGCTGCCCTTTTCCTAAACGATAGCAATAAATAAATCATTGACATTTTTGTGGACTGAAACTGGCTTCACAAGGTCCCCCTGAAAATATTCTGCTGCTAAATTAAAACAAAGAAAAAGCAATAAAACCCCAGTAAAAACAGTTCCTCTAACTTATACTTCCTGAGCTCTTTGTACACTGGGGTAGAGACCAAAGGTAATGATGCTTTTGTTGCCTGATCACAAGTTCTAGTGCGAGGTGTATTCCTTGGTTATTAGCTTCTTCCAGACAATGTACTTCTTGTTAGTTGGCACCTTTTGTTCTTGAAATATCTACTGAAATGTAGATATTTGGGAGTATGGTCCTTGCCAAAGGACCAGTGTATTTCTGGCAGGATGAATCCCAGTTCTTTGGGATGGACATCTCTATCCCTTGCCAGCACCCTATATTCAAAGAGGCAGGAGGCATAGTGGAAATGTGACCTCCACAAAACAATCTTCCTCACATGTCCTTTTCCCAGAGCTTTCTTGTGACCACACCAACAGTGCAGCTTTCCCATTTCCTTTCCAGTCTTCTCCCCTTGTCTGGTGGCTACTCTTCTCAACCCCTTAGCTTTGGTTTCATGCTTCAACTTGCAGAGTCCATGGCACTTCTTGCCATTTCACACTTTTGCCTGCTGGGTGCCTTTGTTTAAATTGTTCTCTCTGCTTTGAGCCCAACCAAATAACCTCCTTGCTTGACTTTCTCCACATCTGCAAATACCCAACTCTGGCACGTATTTCAGAAATCTAGATATATTGGAATACTGACGAAAATCTGTCCAGTAAGATTCCTAGTAAAGAAAACATGTTTTGGGGAGAAATGAGATATGGGTGCCTAAATCCAGCCTTCATAAGTGTCTCAACAGGAAGCTCAAATTTTTAAGGATATATTTAAGAACTTTCTACCATAGAAGGCATTCTAATTCTAGCATCATTCAAAGCCTATGAGCAACCATACAATGCCATAAAGCAAAGGTGAAGCAAATATTTTGCATGGTAGGACATAAATCCTGAAACACTGGTAAATAAGATCAGCAACAAAATTCAGTTTACACACGCTCTTTGAATGTTTGTAATATAGGACTTTTTACATCTCTCTGCTTATGGTTGAAAGGACTATGTAGCTTGGCTTCCTGAATTTGGGCTGAAATCAGGGCTTCTAGAATTCATTTTGTACTCTAGTATTTTGCTTCTTTATAACGTATTAAACCAAATCACTCTGAATTCTTTCCTTCCTGTGAAGAACACAGCCCTACATCTCTTTGAAGTAAGGAATTAGCCTACATATATCTCTGTTCATGGGTGGATTTTCTTTTGCCTAGTTTAGTAAATTGCAATAATTTCATCAGGCTAAGCCAGATGGATTGCTACCAGATCCATTACAAAACTTACTTTGGTTCTTCTGCACTATTCATCAGACACCATGTGAATGTTAATGTCAGATCCGCAGTAAAATAGTATTAGTACTTCCAGCTCAATCCCATTATGAATTAAACTCGCATCATATATCCATGACTCCTTATAAATCAGCTGAAGCATCCTGAGTCTCATCATGTTGAAGATGACAAAGGATCTTGCAGTACCCTAGGGCTTGTTGAGAAGTAGGGCAGTAGTCCTCTTCTCCCTGGACTTGATATCACATTCTCTCCTTCATACCATCCTTTATGAATATAGGCCAGTAAACTAATGAAGAAAGGAGAGATGGTAAATTCTGGACAGTAAAAGGGTTATAACAAAATGAGTAATTTCCAATAAATTGCTGGATACTGCTGCATGGCTCTCTTTTTTGTGCATCAAAGAAACTAAATTCAGTTGATAGTACTGTAGTATAGGTGATTTATCTGTTTTTCTACCCCAACACAGACCTGAAAAACACTGATTGGAGAAGAGTCTTACAGAATAGACTCAGATGTGCTTCTTCCCTGACTGGATCAGAAACACCTTCTCACATGGAAGAGCTGCAGATTCTGAACTGTTCAGACACAAGCATAAGCTTTTAGTTCTTTTTTTTCTCTTTTTTTTTTTTTTTCCTTTTTAATCCAGTTAACTCTGCACACTCATGCCATCAGAGTGAAGGGTGGAAAACTAAGATTGCCATGTGTCACCACCAGAGCTGTTCACACAAAAAGATGATTTCTCTTCCACAGAGATGAAATGGGGGTTTCACAGCAGGGTAGGACAGGGCAGCACCTGCACGTTCCAGAGGCGTACACATAGAGCTAAGGGCAGAGAACCTCTGCACAGAAACATTTCTCAAGAAAAACTAGTTAGAGTGAGGTCACAGTGAGGTCAAATTTCCTGAGTTAAGGTTCTTTGCCTCTTCACACCAGCACCTTCCACCCAGCAAAAGGGCTTCTCTTCTGCTGGGATCATCTGGGTCTGCATGTGAATGATCCTGCATAATGACACTGCACAGTGAGTGCAAACACCCAGCCCCATCCTCCCGAACAGCTCCTTTGGTTTTGGAGGGTACCCAGCTGCCTGCAACTGCTAGTGATTCCTCCAAGTCCCGACACCCGACAGTTTTACTGCCTTTCACCCTCATACCTCCCACCAAGATAGGAGAGCATTTGCTGAAAATGATGTAAAAAGTCTTTGGCAGAGCATCACATTAAACCTGTATCTCATACTCTTGGTTAGGACTAGAAGCACCCACTCTTTCTCTCTCCACTAAGGCAATAGGAAAAATACATATCTTTTTCATCTCCCTTTGGGCTCTGCCACTCCAGAACATGCATGTGAAGGATTAGTGCACAGTGACCATCTTCAAGAAAAGGATGGGGACTAACTTTCATTGCAAAGATGGCTCTTTTCACAGTACTTTCACAAAAGGATGACAGGCTCCAAGAAAGAGACTAACAAAGCTTAGTGGTAGGCAAATGGGAAACACCATTCGCAAAGCTTATCATCCTTCAACTAGAATGAGCTTTATGTCTTCCAGGTACTGAAAATCCTCCTGAGACATTGCCTATCTGAATATATCACTTAATCTTGTAGAAAGCTCCGGGACAGAGAGGTTCTTGCTGTTAGAAATTGCATCAGGTGACCTTATTGAAGATAAATGGCTTTGAACTTTCATAGCAACAGTGATGAACTGCTTCAACATCCACGTATTGCAGACTGAAAAATCAGAGCTTTTAGACAAAGAAATAAACTTATTCAAATGCAAATGTGAGATTGAGGACAGAGTTTGTAGGTGATCTTAAAAGCACTTTTCTTGTTGCAGAGACTAGATGTGTGCATAGCGAGAGACATTTCGCTGCCAGACTGGTCTTATTGGCTTGAGTTCAAAAAAACTCTTTTTGTTTTTCTCCTAAGGGAGATCACTTTAAAAAGTAAAGCAAACACTGTTATGTATGAAACAAGTCTGGAAAGGACCTTTTTTTTCAGACCAGACTGCTTAACCAGCAGACTGTGTGGAGAGCACTATGTCTCCTACCTGTTCAGAGTGAATCTAAATTCACAAGGACAGCCTATGTAGTAAATTTCTTCATGTTGCAATCTGTGCTACAACCATTGAAGACAACAGCTGTCAGACAGCTGGCTTGAAGTCTTTGATGACTTTGAGACTGTTCTCTAAATATTTAGTAATATTGACTTTCAGTCTGAGATGGTTTTAGGGCACGAGACAGCAAGGCTCCACCGAGGCTCTACAAGGCTCATCGATTTGAGTGCATAGAAGGGGTGCAGGCAAGCCTTACATATTTGCCTCTGCCTTTCACAGCAGGATCACTAGATACACCCATAGGGATCAGTTTGGGTCTTTCCTAACAAGCTGTGGCAAGTGACTGGGCCACAGAACCAAATGCTACCACTTCTAGAGTTGTTCAATCCAACAGCAGCCAAAATCAATGTGAGTTCCTCCCTTAGATTTGAGAATTAAAACAGTATATGCACAGAAACATTAGGCCCATTCACATCTCCATCAGATGGTTCTTATTTCAGAATACATGTTCCTCTCTGGCCACTGACAATGACAGTAAACTACAAAACATGGCTAGGTGCTACTTCAATTTCCACAGTAGGGTCCTGATCCAGAGAGAGGTCTCTAGGAACAACAATAATACAAATGAATAATATACTAACATTAAAACAATAAAACAGTGAAGGCTGATAACATCTTTAAAAGTAGCAGATGTTACTGCTAGAGACCATTACTCAAAACGAACTTCAGAGGAGGCCTGGTTTTTTGTTTATTGAGATGCGGAAGAAGATATCCAGAAGAGTGACAGTCTCAGGACTAACCTGATTACTCAGAACAATGCTGAACTAAAAAAAAAATATCAGCTACAGGACTCCTGAGTGAAACAGAAATATATTGCTGTTGCCTCTGGGCA
Organism: Calyptomena viridis; assembly: GCA_013390005.1. Lineage (NCBI taxonomy): Eukaryota > Metazoa > Chordata > Aves > Passeriformes > Eurylaimidae > Calyptomena > Calyptomena viridis. The sequence continues at coordinate 258,301 of WEIV01013100.1, read as the reverse complement.
GCAGATTCTTGTGGCACGTGTCCTTGGAAAAGGAATTCCAGTAGGCAGAGAGGGTTGAACTTCGGCATGTCACAGCCATTGTTCTGTCACTTCCAGAATTTTCACAAAGAAATACTTAATCAGGACTGCAAAAAAAGGGTATAAATATTCACTGAATAGTGTGATCTGACCTGTGTGAGAGCTGCCAAGGAGATTTATCCAGTCTCCTCTGGGTAAGCCTCCGCGCAGCTCCTCTGTTGGAGTGGCAGAAGACAGGGACAGACCCTGGTCTAAGGAAGACTAGCTGCATTCCTAACAGCCTGTAAATTGTTGTTGCTATTGTACAGTGATTGCATGTGATTACTCCCAGGATGAAAACCAGTGAAGATTACACCTGGGCCTTCCAGCGGTGTATGTCTGTACTGGCTGATGCTGACACTCAGGCTGTGGGTTATGGCAAATTCAGTGGTCTTATAGCCTGTTATGGAGGACTGACATGTGTTGACTGCTGGTTGTGCATACACTGAAAAGTGATGTCGAAAAAGTATTTCTGCATGAGATATATCCTTAGTGCACTTAATGTCTGTGGTGGATCGCACCTCACCCATGCCTCCTGATTGCTCTTCTCTCTGCTGGAAATCTGGATGAACCAGAGCTGAATCACCATCCATGGAGGTCTCCAGGCCACTGAGGCCAGCAATGAAGCACCACAGAAGTGTTCATCCTGGAGGGCCCATCATTGGGCATAGAGAGAAACGTCGAAGAGCACAGACTGTAATACAGAAAAATCTTTTAATATGAGCCTTAACTTCGTATATCCTCCCCTCCAGAGAGAAACAGACGATTCATTTCTGCATAACACACTCATCTTCACTCAAGTTGCAGCCTAAGTGAAAGCATTACCATGACTTACAAAGTTTCCGTGTGCAGTGATTGCTGCACTTCCTATTCAGCCTCAAAGGCTGTCAGGTCAAATGGGCCACACTTTGGGCTCTCAGTTCCTTAGCGACTGACATGGCTGCTTTTCTGTGTAAGTGCAGTGTAGCTCTTCTCCAGACTTGATGATACTCCCCTAGATGCAGACTTGCTGCAGAAACCCACCCCCTCTGCACCACCTGGCCATGAGATCGGAAGGATTCTTTCCAGTACCAGACCTGTAAAGCAGTTACATTCACAATGCATTGCTGTGAAGTCTGTGATCTCACTACAGGTGAGCCAGCACAAGCATCAGAAGTCATCCTGCCATAATAGCCGCACTACTTTGCTAGGATAAGACATTTGCTCAGCCCTGGTGAGTTAGCTGCCCATCCTGGAGCTAAATTAATCCTACAGATTGCATCCATAGACAAGGCTGATATACTGTCTAACACAACAAACCTCATTTTCCTCTCCTGTTTGCCTGGAGTAGATACAATAGCCAGTTCGATACAGGTCTGAACCAGCTCCTAAGTTACGAGCTACTGTGCAGGTGAAGATTGACAGTGGGACAAATGACACCAAAATTTAGCTCAGGTACAGGAGTGGTGGAGTTCACCAGCAGCTGAAAACAAGGAAAATAGGGAATGCTGACTTTGATTATTTATATTATATTATTTATATTATTTAAAGAGACTAAATAAAAATGTGACAGGAAAAAGACACTCCTAGGATACAGGTCAAGAGGCTTTTTTGGAGCAACCCTTAGTTTTGGTGATAATGTCCTGGCAGAAGGCTGACAGGGCTTGGCTTTTAGACCAGTTGTGTTGGGCAGCAGCCAAGAACAGCATTTATTCATTATATGTAAAATGAGCAAATTGCCCAGGGAAGGGAGTCAATAAACATGGAGCCTCACAGCACTATTTTCACCAGTGACCTTTCAAAGAATAATTGCATGTTAAAAGACTCAATGGCAGTTTTCTCTGATCAGAGAAGCATTAACCAAACTGGACTGGGGACTTATTTGTTCTCAAGTGGGAGTGTGTTGGAAAAAGTCTGTGTAGTTAGAGACTGATTTTGGCTAGCTCCCCCATGAGGCTGTGATCAGGAGAGTTTCAAAAATTTTTGGCCCCCAGATCCTCTAAGGAAAGACAGAAACAACAGTGGAGATGCTAGGAAACATTTTTATCATCACTAAAATACCTATGGCTTTCTGTTCTCTTCTCATCCAGTGGTGATAACTGCATTGAGATGACTTCATCTGGGTGAGATTTTGATTTTAGTCATGGTGATGCATGATCCTGAACATGTCAGGTCCTCAGTCCCTCAGACCACAGCCTTCAGGCTGCAGCTCCAACTCAAACACCATCACAGGGTGTAGGGTCACCACTCCCAAGGCAAAAGAGCTGGCTCTCCCTTCATAACTCCACTCCAGAGCAGTCTCCTTCCCTGACATGCAGCTTTGTCCTCAGCCCAAACACTCAACAAAACTGTCCTTATTCCCGCACAGGAATCCCCTTGTAATGCTTAAAGGCCCTCATTTTAATTTCTCTAAAGTGAAAATTTTCAAGCTGAAAAAATGAAGCCAAACTGCCTCTGTATTATGTCAACATAATTGCACAAGTATTCATATTCCCAAAGGGTTAGGGGATCCCGGCTCTCTCTTCAGCCTCGTGTTAGATTCCACTTATCATGACACAGTGTCATTTCCCAGGATAGAAACATTTAACCCTAAGGCAAACTAGTGCAAGGCATTGCAAAGCACACGACAGGCAGAAAACCAGCAAGAAACTGTGAGACATCCTTCCAGTTTCAGGTAGTTAGAAAGAAGCATCAAGAAATGCAATGAGTGCTTGGAGCTTGGCTGGCAAGATGGACACCCCTGAAGCTCAGCAGAGGACTATGGTGGAGAGGGTTTTCAGGAACAAGACTACTCCATGATTAATTACAGTTCATGTCCAACTTAATGTCCAGCTTAATCCAAATGCTGAGATTAACCTCTGAGATGCTGCAGTGCGTCGATCTGTGAGCATCAATGACAGAATTGTCAAAAGTGCATTTCTTCTTTTAAAATTCAAGTAGTATCACTGTGCTAATGCCTCAAGAAAATTAATCCTTTGAGAAACTGAAACTGGGGAGTTTTTGCATGAGCAATGCAAGGCTGTGACACCTGAGATCTTTCTAGAATCACCCTTTCTGTGAAGAAATTCTTCCTGATGTCCAAACTGAACCTCCCCTGGTACAACTTGAGGCTTTGTCCTCTTATCCTGTCACTAGTCACCTGGGAGAAGAGGCTGACTCCCACTTTGCTACAACTTCCTTACAGGTAGCTGTAGATACTGATAAGGTCACCTCTGAGCCTCCTCTTCTCCATCCTAAACAATCTCAGCCCTCTCAGCTACTCCTTATAAGACTTGTGCTCCAGACCCTTCACCAGCTCCATTGCCCTTCTCTGGACTTGCTCAAGCACCTCAATGTCTTTCTTGTTGTGAGGGGCCCAAAACTGAACACAGGACTTGAGGTGCAGCCTCACCAGTGCAGAGTACCACGGAACAATCACCTCCCTAGTCCTGCTGTCCACGCTGTTCTCGATAAAGGCCAAGATGCCATTGGCCTAGCACAGACAGGCACAGATAACCTGCCTGAACTCAGATGAAGTGTGCCAGATTGGAATTTAAGTAAGAAAAGTACCACAGGACCTAAGCAGTGGTTTTTTTCACATATAGTTTTACATACATTTGTATTTGCTATTGTACATATTCCACTGTCCCCCCAAATATTTGACATTGACTTAATATGTTACATTATATGAAGTGCTCTGATCTAACACACAGTGGTACCTTAGAGAGAATTTCTTAATCTGAACCAATGTATATAATTTTCTAGAAATCTTTATGATGATGTATTACATGAAAGAGAAGCAATAAACCTTTCTATTGGTATCTGTAAAACATTTCACAATGTCTGCCATGAAAATCCTATTTGGCATTCTCAGCTTGCATCACCTACTTGCAGTGGAGGGCTACTTTTATGAAGATGGTAGTGCATCATGAGAGGGTAGAAGTGAAATATTAGGAAGAAAAAAACAATTGCCAAAGTGCACTACCTTCTAAAGTTTGCCTTACAATTTGTTAATGCCTACCTTTATTCTTTTAAGAGTCACAATTAGTTTGAAAAGAAAAGTGTCAACCTCACCAAAGGCAAAACACAGGTCCCAGTACTCCCAGCTTGGACTATCCTCAATTGCCCTCGTGAGCTAGATTCAGCACCACTGCACTTGGTGCCAGGAGCTTGAAAACCTATGTGAGAATCAGAGCTTTGATCCTATGTCTAGCCCAAAGCTGGTCATGTGGGGAAAAAAAGAAAGGAGTTCTTGTCAATTTCTAATCTTTCTTTCATTTCACTAGATGGAAACAGCATGAACTTGCTCCTCATTTTTTGCAGGCTTTGGGTGTTTATTTTTGTCTGCTTCTATTTTTCTTCTGGATAATTAATAGAGAATATCCTTTAGCATTGCCACATAAATTATCATGGACCTTCAAAGATTAATTATTCAATTTCAGCTTGGTTACTCACAAGATGAGATTTGGTCAGGATCTCTAACCCTATTGCCTGTCAATTCCTTTTAACATCAATTTTTTTCTTTTGCTTTCTTATTGCCAAAACCTGTTTCAGGCACTCATGAAGCTTGATAGAAATTGCCTTGAAAAGAACTGAATGATCAAAACTGACCAGACATGCAAGATGAATATTCATGGTTTACTGAAGCAGCCTCCACCCTCTTTTCAGAGCAGGGTACCTTCAGCTGACCTGTTGTCTCTCATACAAATGAATTACCATTCATTCCTCTTGAACCTAGCTGTGAGGGACATCGAGCTCATTTTAAATAATTCAGCAAAAGAGTGAAAGAGAACAGTATCTGACCCAGAGTGGAGGCACCTGAAATTCCCTGCTGTATTCTGCAAATGGAAGTGTACTTGAAGGGAATACAAGAACCTAAAAGAACCAGCCTCTCCCCTTGGACATGAAGCAAGGAAATTAGCCCCTCTGATCTTAGATATCTGGAAGATAAGTGCTTGCACCCACACAAGTCAGCAATAGTTTCCCTTGTGGAGAGTGGAGGTAGGGCACTTTGAGGATGTGATCCATTTCAAATGTTTAGACATCTACTTTGTGAGGCAAAGAAAGAAGTCCTTATATTGCTCACATCAAGTTCCATGCTTTGGGGGGCTCAAATCTCCAGGAAAAAACCTATCCTAAACACTGCAGGCTAGGAGCAAGGATACCTTGTGCTTTCACTCCTCCAATATGTTAAAATTGCCCAGGAAGATAAATCATTTATCATCTGGCAATAACAAAAGGTTACCAAAGGGAAATCCTGGACTGAGGGTTAGCATTGGCCTCCAGTTCAGCAGCAAACAGAGAATTTAATTTCCCTTGTCCTAGTTTTCTCTGGCCTGCCAGCAAAATGCTGGCCTCTGTTTCAACAAGGCTTAAAGGGGAGAACTCTTCCTTTTTCAGGATTAATAACATTCTTCACAGCAGACATATAAAAAATTGCTGAGGACAGAGGAAGGAGATCTAACAGGTGATTTTCCTCCACTTCCCCATGAACAAATACACTGATGGTTGCAGAGCAGTCACTGGTTTGCAGTGAAGGCAGTTGTGCCTTAAAACGTGAGGCAGAGTGCTTTTTGTGGACCAAAATGATGTTTGGGGAAGGCAGTGTGATACCTCCTTTAATGCAGCCAGATTTCATGTGCTACTAGAAGAGGTGCTAAAAATAGAGCAGGATGCTAATGAAGGCCTGGCACACACCATCTGCACGATAAGATGATGATTCTTTTTGAAAATACAATAATTTAAGGGGTTGTTTCATTTTGTTTCTTTCTGCTGCTGCAAAGTGTTCAGAAACATGAGGCTGTTTGGGTCTTCAATTTTTTCTCCTTAATCTTAGGAAAATGAAATGGTAACAAACAAAGGAGAAAAAAACTAGAAGCAAGAGTTACTTTATTTTTCCTGAGGCTGCTCACATGTGATCAGCAAACAAAGTGGATCAGAGCAGGCTTTCATAACATTTCAGGTGAATTTTCACACAGCCTAACATGGGGGATCAGGATATTTCTTACACAGAAGAACTTTGTTTTTTCCCCTATTTATAAGTGTGGGGGGCTGAAGTGTCCACATATTTTTTTATTCCAGTCCAAAGTTTAGACATGTGGTTTGTACAAGAGATAAACTGTGAGCTCCATCTGGACTTTTCCACAAGCCTAGGATATTTCTGCATCCTCACAGCCCTTTCCCATGCTCTACACTGTCTCTCATGAGTGCATGCATTACAAAGCCTGTCCTCTGTTGCAGGCACCACTGGGAGCTCCTGGTCTTCAGCTTGGTCACCTCTACTCCTGAAACCCACCAAATCTCCAGGGGTTAGCCCAGAAAACTTACTTTTGTGGGACATCTGATTCCCTAGCTGCCCATACAACTCATGCATGGCTTTACCTGAGGATGAAACATCCCATCACCCTGGGAGAGAGATGGGGCAGAGGGAAGGGCTTGCTCATATGTGTGAGGAGCATGGGCATGGCAGAACCCAAATCCAGGCTTGAATGCAGCTGCCGGTGGCGAAGCTGAGCTCTGGTGCACCCAGGCAAAATTGTCCAGTCGTTTGGGCATGATGAGGACACTGAATGATGAAGGCCTGTGTAAACTCCAAAGGAAACCAGGCTGAAAATCAGAGGAGGAAACTTAAATGTTTATGAAACATATCCTTTTTCCTATCAGAGAGAGATGACTACCTGTTGTTATCGGTCTGTGTTGATGGACCATAAAGCATGCAGCAGATCAGGAATTGTTCTCTGACATGCACACTCATCTCACACACGCACTCATGTCTCTTATTTATAGGAATAATTACTACTCTGGGAGGGAACAAAATAGGTATTGTCTCTTAATGCTCCCATTAAACAGAGAACACAGATGGTAATTAATGCATTGTGACATGACTAAATTGTAAGAAGAAACTGCTGCAAAAAGAAGTTGCCCCAAGAACCGCAGTTTTCAGATTAGTGTTCAAGAGCAACTCCTTTCCATGAAGAGCTAGGGACCAGCTATTCCACATTATGAAAGATTTATTGGTCTGCTTTCATGAGTTTGGGGTCACAATGGAGCTTTGTTATCTTTAATAGATTCAGGTACTCCTTCCCTAGTGCTTTGTCAAATAATAATACAAGCCAATAAAAGGAAGAAGAAAATACAAAGTAAAGGACCACCTCCTCTGTCATAAGTCTTGGGTAGGTGAATGTGTATGTGTATTTGTGTGCATGCGTGTGTAGGAGAGGGGTTGTTTATTGCACCGTCCAGCGCAGAATTAAGTAATTTATGTACCATCTACATGCAAATGTATCTTTCATTTAGGTAATAAACTGCACCCTTTTATAATTTACCCAAACAAAGGAGCTGTGAGGACACCACTACTAATCTTCAAAAATCAACTGTGCCTTTTCAAAAGGGATTTTTGTCTTTCTGTGAATTGATCAAACTTGACAAGTAATTTCAACCTAATGTTCACGGCTATCCTCCTCTCTCCTCACCATCTGTAGGTGAGAAATCCTATTTTCTGGAAGTGACAGGGTAATGCAGGAGGCTGTAGATATCTGTAAAAAAAAAAAAAAAATTGTTTTCCCAGAGCTACAGGCAAACCAAGGGTGGATTCGGGAAAGATATGAGTGTTTCTGAACAAATGATAAATTCTTCATGTCTGTCATGTCCAGACAGACTCACATATTTTAAGCCACTAAGTTTAAGAGAGCCACTAAGAGAGCATCTGAGAGATTAAAACATCTTTGTATTTAAAATACTTCAGTAGAAATGCCCCACTGGCATAGCCTTGCTCTTGTTAACAAATATAATAAAGACTTTCCGAAGAAATTAATTCTATAAACTTATTACATCATATTACATCTTATTACATTATAGACAAAGAGACTGAATGCAAACTTAATTTGCTTCCAGATTTGTTTATAAAGTATCAACTTTGATTTAAAGCTGATCAGTCCTGTATCAAGCAATACATGTGAAACTGGAAAAAGGTCAGTCATCGTGGTGGCAGAATCACTGACATGACTGAGATTAATCCAAAACAATTACAAGAGAATCTTGTGCAAATTTTTGTGTTTTCTCACAAGAAATACAATGCCAGCTTCTTAGGGCCCTTTTTGGGAATATCAGGACAGTTTGGGGAATACAGAGCAGCCCCTATGCACCAGATACTTGTATCACTAGGCTGAGAGTAGCCAACTTCAAACATAAGTGCGTCTGAGTGCAATCCATATAAATATACCAAGGCCGAGGGAGTAATTTTTAATTTTTTTTACTAAGAAAACTTTCTGTGCACATGATTTCTCCCTTTCTGGATCACTGCTGCTCCTGAGAAACCATTTAAGACTATTTTCCCTAGGTAGTAGGAGGTCTTCATGTTGTACACCAGATGCCCCCACATCCAGCTCATGATGAAAGGGTCTTTTATTCGTCATGCCAGCATCTAGATAACTAGACCCATGAGTTTCCTCAGCTGCTGGATCCTGCTGCATATCTGCATATGTCCTGCCTCCAAGAGCCTATAGCCAAGCTCTTTATCATACACACTCTACTTCCCAAACAGAGGCATTCCCTGCCTCCTCTCTTGAACCCTCTTCTGGGGGTGCTTATTGGAATCTTTGGGACAGAACTGCTACACAGAAGTTGAAGTACTCGTAAGTATGAGAGGGCTAAGTGGTGGCCAGCAGGTGAGTTAAGACTCAAGACCAGGTTGAAGGACGTGGCTGTGCAAGGCACAAGGGGCAGCTGGAGGGTGAAAATTCACTTTGGTGTCAAGATAACTTTTGAAGTTCTGAAATCTGCTTTAATTTTCCCATATAGAAGAAATTCCAGAGCTTCTTATGGTTTTCACAGCAGAGGATTATGTCCAAGCAGATTGAAAAGGTCCCTTGGAAGATTGAAAGGTCAGGTTTTTCCTTTGTTTCCCTCCCTCAAGGTTATAACCAGACAGTCCACCTCAAACTTCACTGAAGCAGAATGGAAAAACACATTCAAAATCAATACATGATCACAAAATATCTTCTTCAGGGAAAAAAAAAGAAAAATGCTCATAAAAATACATATTTTTTTATTAAAAATAAAAAAAATCTCAGCCATTAGTCTGAATGTATTTTCTTCCCAGGTAGCACAGCTGAAAGAAAATTAAGTTTCTTTTTGTTGTCAGCAGGTGGACACTGTGTTATCTCCTCAACCAAGACAAGTATCTTCATCTCAAGGCCTGATCATTTCTGGTTAATGCAGGTTTTAGGTTTTCTGATTGCACAAGCAAGAGCTGATCCCTTAGAATTGCCCCTAAGTGACTGCACTGGCAGCAATGAAGTCAGTGGAACGGTAGCATGTTGGACATACAAAGACAGAGAAGAGATTGGGTTTCATCACAGAACTCACCAGAATAGGATTTCTGAGCCGGAAAAGTCCCACATATGTTTGTTTCTATTTCAATAAGGGGAATGGGATTAAATAGTAGTTTGCCTAAATACATTGGCCTCTAATAAAAACATTACTATTGTACGTAAACCAAAACATAACATCTATAATAATTCATCAATTTATTGAATAATCCAGTCCTGAAGAATGCTGGTTTTTTTCTTCTTAAGCTTTTGGGCTTACAGAGGTTGTAGGCTTAAACCCATAGTGAGATCAGAGAGACAAACTCCACTACTGAGAACTCAACTCTCCTCTCTTCCCCTCCCTAATGGGACCTGCTATTCTCTTCACCTGTAGAAAAAGGTTCATTAAGTTTTCCAGATGGTTTGGGTCACTGAAGGGAACAGGGCAAGAGCTCAATGCCAACAAAACTTTACTTTTTCTCTGAAAAGAGAGGCAACAGTCTAAATTACTGCCAATTTTTGTAAAGCTATAAAAGTCCAGCAGTATCAGTAAGATAGGATTCAGTCCATGACTCCTCATTATTCAGAGGGATGGGAGGCTATGGAGATGCCAGAGTAATCTGGAGCAGACAATGAAAGTTGTCAAGTTTCTGCTGATTGAAACTGCAAATCCCACCACCCTAACCCTAATCCCCTCTGTGGAAACAGGAGATTAGCCTGGGTCCTGAAAAAGATAACTCTATCTTTTCTTTATGTGTTACAAATTCAGTCTCCTCTCAGGAGATGGGGGGCATGAATATTGCTTTTTCTCTCCCCCTAATTAGAAAACCAAAAGAAAGTAAGCACTGCTGCATGCACAGTGACTGGCATGGAGGAGCAGGCTGCTTCTGTGCTCTCTGATTGCTTCATTAGCATGCTTAGACTACCAACACGGCCAAGGAGGCTGACCACAGGGGGCCTTTTCCAGCCCTTAGGGGTTATATCTCGTTTTGCAAGACACTGAAGCAATCCCTAAACTGTTGCTCCCATGTACACTGGTGTGAATTGGCAGCAAGTGGGTGTGCTGCCAGGGAGAATGCCAGTGTGCCAGGGCACTTCAGCCCCTCTGTCTCCTTGGTTCTCTGGTCAATAGGATCAATTTTTTCAATGTGATTATACTCTGCATGATCTGCATACGCCAGGGGTGATCCTGATGTCTCTGAGGTTTCTGAACTAACCAAAATTTCACGTCCTTAAAAGCTGCCCTTAATGGCAGCAGAACAGGCCATGAAGGCTGCTTTTTCAGCAGCACACTGGAAGCATGTGATTATGTGTTTTGTAATAAGGAGCTCACAGCCCAGAGCCAGAGCGTGAGATGGCTGATGTCCTCTGAGGATGACTGAGGCAGCCCAGCAACACAGCCAGCAGCCAGTGGCACAAGTATTTGGAAGATACTCAATGTTGGTACAGGGTGAAACAGTCTCCTCTCCGATGTCTTCCATCACTCTTCAGTCCAGGAAGACCCCCATGCATTTTCTCCTGGCTGACACCCTAGCAAGACCAGAGGCAGTTGTGCAAGGCAACCAACAGGGAAGGACTGTACAGAGCAGATGGGCTTTTTCCAGCTCCCACTGCTATCAACACTTTCTTCTCACAATGTGGCACGTCCTTGATGAATTTCTTTCACTCAATTTTTCAAGCCACTGTGCTCACCAGTGCCTCCATATGGGGCTGCTAGCTTTCAGCAGGAAAAAGTCATTTTTGGAGGACAAGGTGAAGCAGAGAAACCCTCCTGGAGAAGTGCAGTCACCACAGGGCAGGGGACTCACTGCAGCAAACCATACCATTGGAGGGATCAGCAAGCCCTGCTGAGGGGCACCAGAACGAGTCTTTGCCTGTGAAATGTCCTTTCACAAAGCCTAGAGAAGATGACAAAGTAGCAGCTGGCATTAATGTGACACTGGGCTGTGACTGTATTCAAATGGAGACAATAATAACTCTCTGCTGTTTGGTTTCCAAACCAAACACAGATGAGGCCTTTGCAATCAACTGGAAACCCTGCTGATGTCTTTAAAACATGTCCATGGAAGGAATAGAGAGCATTAGCTTTAATGTTTATTTTTCATGGCATATCTATGTTTTGAGAAGGGGAGAACAATGCTCATTAGCAGCTCAAATGTACCAACCTGTATTTCCAGGCTATTAATGGGGTGGCTAGTGTTAATGGAAATATAATAGAATGAGGTGCTTTTAAAAGTATGGAATTTAGCATAGTCAGGGTAGGAAAAACAAAAGAGACATTAATGAAATTTTAATGAGAAATCAGCTTGCAGTAATTTTACAAGTAATGATTATTTCCTTGATTTGACCAGCCTGAATAGCTTTGTCTTTGGTGGGATGCACTTGCTAGGTGTGCGTATGAGGACAGTGAATGATGCATTACAGGCCACAGTTATGATTGTCCTGGAAAAGGAACATGCTTTGGTGTACAAAAGGCTGTTTGCCTGAGTAAGAGGCTAGAGCCTAACCACCTCCTTTCCACTGAAGAATAGGGAGGGTTCTCAGATGTGCTTTGTCCACTGGCTGCTAGTGACATATCATATCACAACTCAGTTCTTTCAATATTTGGAGTCACCTGCCTTCCTCCTTTGCAGCTGAAGCTGAGGGTCTTAACATAGGTAGTGCACCCTGCCCTCCAGGAGCATGTGCTCCTAATTAGGTACCCAGTATAAACCCATTAACATACAGGATCTCATTACTACACATACATACATACGTGCTCATGTCCACCTCACAGACATTTTCCCTTTGCTAGAAAGTGACCAGGGCTTTCATCCATCTCTGTGGCTTGCAAACAGGGGGACCATCACAGCTTTCCATCAATGCAGCTGATCTGGAGAGATGGAGTGGTGCGAGTTGGGTTGGAAGAGCCCAGGATTTGTCTCGTGTACCTTGTGGTGCCTGTTGGAGTCCAGGATATTGGGACTACACCTCAAAATGCCCTGGAGGGTCTGGGACCCTTGCAGAGAACCCAGCAGGATACAGTCTTTGATCTGTATCCCTGGGAAAAGCTTCCAACATTGATGGAAGAAGCAAAAGCAACAAAAATATAACTTAGATCATAGTTTAGTTTGTCATAGAAGTGAAACTTGTAGTTTTAGGTTTTGTAGTATAGATATGAAAGAAGACAAGATGGAAGATTTTGGGCGTTGCCTTGAGTTCTTTCTTCTTCTTCTTCTTGCCCTTTGTATTGCAGTAGAGCTGGCACTTAGACATTGGTAGAACAGATTTGAGGTAGAAATAATGTGTTAGCAACAAGTTAGGATTACTGGTACAGAATTGTAAACATGATATGTATTATCATATCATTGGTTATTAGAGTCCTTAAAACTTAGAAGCAGTTGCCATTCTACAGCTTTGCAGCACATGGTTTATTGCAACACACGGTTTTTCACAGCACACGCTCTGGTATGTTAAACCCAGGTTAGGGTGACATGCTGAAGTTGTGATAAGAACTTAATAAACAGCAAGAAAAACTGAGAAGCTGCGAGTCTTATTCCTTTATCTGGTACTGGACTTTGATAATAGGAAGAAATGCTAGAGAACAAGAGCTCGGGCCATCCACAAATATAACAAGTAATTACAGTGCCAATAGAGCAGTCATCTCTCTCATCTCACTTTAACTGTCTGTGAGGAGAAACAGGTGCATTTAGCATCTGTCCCACCTGACTGCTTTTGGATCTCTGGGCTAGGAGAGGTCTTGAATCTTGGAGGTGCCTATTTGCCTTCACTGGAGATAATATTGATCATATATGAGCCATAGACCTCCACAGCAAATTTCCCATTTGAATCCAGACAGACTTGGTCAGTCCTCCCAAATCTTCTGTAGTGAAGTCAGTATATATACTTACATCAGTCTTCTCCACTAATGGCAACAGAAATGCCCAGGGGCCCAAAGAGAGAGGAAGAGAGGTGATGTTCCAGGGACAGATCGTGATGACTTCTATCCTGCAGTTCCATGTCAGATTGCTTGAGCCTGCCTTATCACACCCTGGTGGTGCTGAGAATCCAGCAGGAAAACTTCTCCCTTCTCCCACAGAGATGCTATCATCACGATCCTCTGCTTGGAACACATCTTGCTAACCCTGCATGTTTGAGAAAATTTATCTGACTACGGTTAAATCTGTCTGCATCTTAAAGGACAGCTTCAGAGAGACATTTCTTGCTGTTCCTCAAGTCTGACATCTAGAATATCCTCTCACCCTTTCCTGCTTCTGCAGACATTAAAAAGAGATAATTCTTCCATAGGGCAAATCATCTCTGGTCCGTCATAAAGAGCTGGATCATGGTAGTTAGCCAGGGAAGAAATCCCCTATGACAAAGACTGCTGGTCAAAAATTCATAAATTTTTGGGAAAGGAAGGAACTAATTGCCTAGTCTGAGCTCCTTGTCAGAATTAACAGCCATTTGATTTCACTCAGTAGTCAGAGACTGAGCTCAAAACTTCTTGCTGAGCTATGCCATGCACTTTAGGAGAACATCCAATTGTTTTCCAATTGTCGTCAGTGAGAAAACAAGACTGAAGGTATCCAGGAGTATTGTCATTCATATTGCCATCTTTTTTAGTACTGGTCGTGCTTTGCATAAAAAGTAAACTTCAGCCCTGTCAGACTGAAATGATTTGTTAATATCATGCTCAGTGCTCTGTCCCCACTGTTACTGCTCACTCAGACGAAGTGTGTGAGCCTCCAAAGTGGGCTGTGTGTTTTGGCAGGCTAAAGTTTAGGAAATATGTTATTACCTGACTTTTTTTTATGGTTTTTTTTTTTTTAATTTCATTTTGGATTTAAAAAGATTAAATGAAGATTGAAAGCCAAAACTTCATGCCTGAACTGCAGTGACTGTAACACAGCAAGGTAGCTCTAAAAACTTCAAAACCATATTATCCAGGAAAACAAGTGGACACCTCTAACGTTCAGAAGTCACTGTGGGGTACTCTCCATTGTTTTGTTTTTCCCAGTAGAATTATTCTGTCGGTTGTTTTAGTTTTTTTTTCCCTTTCCAGCATACCATGAAATTTAAATTAAAGTTCTACTTGGAGGAGAAAGTTCAAGAGATGTTATAATTTATTTAAGGTGCTAAAGAAGAAGGGAAAAACTCAGCAAAGATATTTTTGTCATCTGCCCTTTAAACTAGAGTATATTGCTCTGAAATGTATACAATACTTCAAGGATTTACTGTCATTTGCAGTTACTTCAAGCTTGGCTGCTTGCAACTTAATTTCTCCAACAGTTTCTACCTAAAAGAAAGTTGTATATAGGAAGTAACACTGCAAACACAGATCACACTGAAACACTTTCCAGCATCAGCAGTAGCATCAGTCTCAGAAGCATAGGGAAACTGTGGGGTTGTGCAGAGCTCTTGCCTGTGAGTGCACATGGAGCCAAAAGGGATCAAGCAATGTGTGTCACTGAATCATGACCATTTTCTTGCTAGCTCTCCTGCAAGGTTTATATTAGTGAAATGCTGTTCCATGGAGTTTAATTTTAGTCATTGTCACAGACAACACAAAAACAGATTAGTCATTTTTCTTTTTCACTTTCACCATCTGAATTTTCTGTGAACTGAACTTGTTCTCTTCAGGTCCTGTTTCAGCATAGTATGTAAACACGCATTTACTACTCAACGGGTTATTGGTAGAATGGCTTGTAAACACTTTCAGGACAGAAAACAGGGTCTGTGCTAAAGTTATCTCTTCCTATAGTGAAGGGAAACCAATGGTAGTATGGAACATCTTCAGTTTCTGCTGTCGTTAGCTTCTATTTATGCAGAAAGCTGGACTTTGCATCAGCAAATCTTGTAGCATGAGGAATCAGATATCTCTCACCCAGCTTTATAGTTTAGAATGTAGATGTTTACATCTAAGGCAATTGCTTCCTTTACATCCAGGGAAATAAGCACTTGTGGGGTTTTGCCACAGGTGTCCTGTGCAGGTAGTGGTGAAAGGACACACCCTGCACCCATGGTGGAGACCTTCACAGGAGCCATGACAGATCCCCACAGCCTTCCTCAAGGGTAAGCCTACTTTTTCCTTAGAACTTGAAAACCACACACTTTCAGCTTTGAGCTAAAACCATTGATTTCTTTCTTCAGTGAAAAAAAATGAAGCCAGTTGCTGATATTGCCAGCATTTCTTCCTTTGTAATCCATTTGAAAGAGCCAGGCAGTCCTATCAAGCTGTTCAGTTTGTGGAATTTATTTGTGTTTTCAAGACACTGTGAAGCTTCAAAGTGCTGTGTAAGTATTATCGGGACTGTGTTTTCAAAACTATCTGTTTCCAGTCTTATTGCTGCATACTTGAGCATATTTCTATGCTTTGTAAACATCCACAAAACCCATATTTTAAGCATTATTTAATTATTTGTTTATTTGTTCATTCATTTCTGGGCACCTTTAAAGGATCTGGAAATTATATATACATGTGTGCGTCTGTGTCTGTGCACATGTATATGTGGCTTATATATATTATATATATTTATATGTAATAACTTGGAATTATGTTGGAAACTGATGATCCAGAAAAAGAATTAGCCAGGTATGAACTGTGCCTGTTCACTTTCATTTTACTTCTGATGTGTATTTACATAAGTGCTTTGTTTCCACTGTTCCTGCCTGTGTTAGTGACAACTAACATTTGAGTTGTTAAAACACATTTGAGTTGGTGAAGTCATGGCACTGAAGAAGCAAGAAGGCTCCTGTCTCCCCAGATGACTGGGAAATCTCCAGCCATGGTGTTGTGGTTTCAAGTAGCCAGAGTTTTTTATCAGCTGCGGGGCTATGAGAGAGGCTTCTTTAAGAAGCTGCTGGAAATTTCTTAGCTCCAAGCTAGTCAAGGTCAGGCGGTAATGCCTCTGTGATAACATATTTAAGAAGGAGAAGAAAAAAAACTAAGCAGAACATCACAGCCACTTAAGAGAGAGGGGAGTGAGAAGTTTGATTAACACCAAGGTTGGAGAGAAGGAGAAAGAGAAGATGCCTTAAACATTGGAATATGGCCCCAGCAACCCATGGGAGACCATAGAGAGCGAAGATTCACCTGCAAACCCGTGGGAAGAGACTCATGCTGGAGCAGATAAGTGCTGGAAAAGAGAGGCTGTGATCCTGTGGGATGTTTGATGTCCATGTCTGGAGCAGGGGGCCTGATAGAGTCCTGTAGGCTGTGGGAAGAAGAGACTCATGCTGGAGCAGCAGACCAGCATTTCTTGGGAGGACTGGTGTCCTGTAAGAACCTACACTGAAGCAGCCTTGCAGCGCCTGAGTGACTGCACCTACGGTAAAGTGACTTACGTGACAACAATACCTGAATAAGCTGTTGTCAGTATAATCCACAAATTTTCATGGAGAAGACCCCACAAGGAAAGCTGGGGTGGGATTCTCTCTCTTCCGAGCAGCAGCAGAGACAATATTTGACTGTAATCCCCCCACTTCTGTCTTCCCAGGCTGCTGAGGGAAGGAGAAAGATCTTGAAAGGGAGGGGTGGGGGGAGAAAGGTGTCTGTAACATCTATCAAACTTCTCACTCTTAAACTCTTAAGCTCTGATTTTAGTAGTAGTAGTGTAGTGAATATTTAATATTCTAAGTTAGAGCCTGTTTTGCTTGTGAAATAGTTAATAAACAGTTGCTTGTAATCCTTATCACAAAAGTCGAGGGGGTTTTTTCCCTCTCTGAGAAATTTTGGATTTGTGTGTGGGCTTTCGGCATTTAGCCGGAGTCAAACCATACAACATAGTTTTTCCTGGGGTATTCACTGGGCACATATACTGGTTAACTTAATAGCAGGAAGGTCAGAGGCCAGGCAGAAAGGAAATCCATTGGTGTAGATGAACAATCTACCAGTAAACAAGGTCATTCCAAGCAATGCTCAAGCTCTGGATGAAGATGAAGTGATGCAGTCCAAGCCTCAAGTCCAGCTTGGGTGCACCAGGCAGCTAAGTCTCTTTCTGCAGACCAAGAAGTTGTCAAGGAACCTGACCTTCTTCCAAGGCATGCCCAGCCCTAAGGTAAAATGGATAGGTCTCCAGACTGTTTTGCATGTGTTTAAATCCCTTTTCTGGAGACTGTTACTGGGGGTATCTTTTGTTAAACCACTGTTTAAAGAAAAAAAAAATTACCAGGCAGCTGCCTTTTGTTCTCTGCCTTCACCTCATGTTTCAGAGAAAAGGGGTGCTGCCTGCTCCTCTGTCATAGCCACCAGACTGGGAGCAAGTCCTGGAGATGGCCCACGGTTCCCTCCCTGTTTCTCTCCCTTCCTTTGCTTTCTTTCTCTGTTGAAAACTGTGTATTCCCTTTCAGCAAAGTAGTGGAGCAGCACAGAGCTGTAACTGGGTGCTGCTACTGTGGGACACTCAGATTCTAAAAGGAGGGATTTGATGACATAAACGTTTGAAGTCTGAGGGTTGACATGTAGGAGGTTTCAAGTCCTGGGAAAGGAGCTTGTCATCTATTCCTTCCCCCAATTTCCCCCTCCCTTCCTCATCCTACAAACTGCTACTTGCAGGACCAGAACTAATATGTCTTTTATGGCTTCAGGGAGAAAACTCCTTGCAAACCATCCTGGATCATGATATACAAGTTTTTCTAAAACAACATCTCCCTTTTATGGAGAACTTGGCTGGGTACAGACAAACACGAGGGACTTCAGCTGTACCTGGCTCTCTTAAACACCTATTCAGAAAAATTGGTACAGCTCCATGTCTGAGCAAGTATGTCCTGCTGGGAAGTACAGAGGTTTAAAAGAAAGTGGTAGGTCTTACTAATGTATCACAGCCCTCTACAAATATGCACTTCTGAACTACAGCTACATCAAGTCCCACTGTGTCAGAGTGACAGTTCCATGGCTGTACTCGCCCTACAGATTTGCCACAAGTTGCAGTGGTAGAAGTCCCTAAAGCTAATCTCTAAGCTAAATTATTAAGAGGAAGCATTTTAAACTGGGCAAGGCCTGGCCCTCTCTTTTAGCCAATGACATTTTTTGCCTGTAAAATTTGCATCTCCATGTTTATATTTGCGAAATATTTCCCTATATATTTGCACCTCTCCCCATTTATCCCAGCAAATAACTGAAGGTGTCAACAGTTTTAGCTGATCTTGCTTTTCAATCCCAGGTGGAAAGAGTCTGTGCAAATTGCAAGGCTGACCTTCTGAAAATGAGGCCTTGAATTACCCCTCTCTTGTATTTAACTTGCGATTTACTATACAAAGGGAAGATAAATTAGATAGGTTAATTAGGAAGCCCTGGAATTCTGTTCATCATTGTGCTATGCAATCATAGATGCATCTTGCCTTTAGGACCCTGTATATGCTGACACAAAGTCTTTTCTGCATGCCAGCCTCATGGCATCTCCATCACAATAAAGGAGCGGGAGGGGGAGATGGTTGGAGTAGCCAAGCAAATCAGGAAAAACAACCAGCTAAATTGAGTGCTTTCTAATCTAATGCATTTAAGTCATACTCAATAAAGCTTGCCAACAATCCCTGGCCTCTCTGCTGCAAAGATCACAGAGGCATTTGATTAGAATAACGTGTCTTTTAAAAATCCTCTTTTAAAAAGATTTTCATTCTGGATAGGCAACACATAAAGAATTAAAAATGTCCCTTTGGGAGCATGGGGTGGAGGGAGGCATTCAGCAAGCCCACCCAGCCCCAGAAGTCTTACTGCTCTCTAGCTGCCTCAAGATGGAAAACCCATCATCTATAGCAAATTTTTTCTTCCCTGCCAAAAGTAAATAAATAAAACAGAAATACCCCTGACCAGTTTTGTATTCAACTAATTTCCTGAAATTGTGTGAAATCCAAGCCCAGTTTTACATACCAGCAAAGCAGTGACATATCCAAGAGTCCTCAGGAACCTCATCCCTCAGAAAAGTGTAATTTTCAGCATGTGTGTTATATGAATTACAGTACTTAGTCCCAGGTAAGGCTCTTGAGGTTTAAGAGATTAGAGTGGGCAAGATTTGAGGAGATATTAGTAATACGGTGAGAAAATGAATAACCACCGTGTCACATTAAGGACAGAGGGGCAGAGCCAAGCTGTGGCACGAGCTATCAAGAGAAAGAGAGAAACACTTTTTCTTTTTTTGAGGGCAAGTTTTGTGTATGAATCTTGAAAACCAGACCAGGTGAGTACTTTGTTACATGTTGTGAAAGAGTGCAGACTGTACAACAAATGTTGTGTCTATGTCTGTATATTTGCCTGGAAAAGAACAACTCCACGGACTGGGTGCACCCATAGCTGGTAAAATAGCACTTTCTTGGGCAGTCTTAGTTGATCTAATGCTTCAGCTCTGGAGATGTTCTCTAGCAGGGTCACTTGCTGCTTCCCCCACTGCCGTCTTCAGTGCACATCAGCCTGAATAATGTCATAAATGGGGTGTCCAAACTTTTTGAATGGGATTGTGTTTGTGTGTTGTATTTCACATGTAGTATTTTACCCAAGAAACCCTTCAGAATCTCTCAGACCACACCTGAGCAAAGCTTTTCTTGCAGTGACAATGTTCAATGTACCTTCTCTTATCACAGTCCAGTTTCCCCAGACTGTTGGTATCTTTGTGGCCTGTTAGACTTACAATGAAGAATGTTCTTCTGTCCATGACCTGCCTATAGGTGAGGTGGAGAAGGGGAGAGATGAATGGATATTCAAGGAGGGATCCATACTGGCTTGATTGGACTCAATGATCCCAGAGGTCCTTTCCAACCCAAATGATTCTATGGCTCATAGCCTCATCCAGCAATTTGAAGAACAGCAATGCTGAATACAGCAAAGATCAAGGCTCCTCAGAGGTCCTTATACCCAGCCAGAGCTCTAGTTCTGGCCTCGTGGGCTGGGATAACCTCCCTTTTCTAATCTGACTGCACCTGTGACAGCTGGGGACAAGGGAGGTGATCAAAGCTGCATGGCCCTCTATTCCTTCCTTGCACAACACTCACACCACTGTAAAATATAGCTGAAGATAAAAGCCTAAGATAGCTGAGAAAATGTAGAGTCAAAAGAGACTTGCTGTGTACTGGTGCATGGGAAGAGCCCATAATATCACCTATATCCTGCAGTTGCATCTACAGGCTCTGTGACCTCACATTGTCTTTGGAAAATTGGATAGGAATGAGGACATAGCTCATGATATCTAGTATTTGGAGGACCACTGAGCTGTCTTGGATTTACAAACACACTTAAACTGAGCAGTAAACCATTATTGAAATTTGGTGCCAGACTTTGCTTTTATTTGCTCTGAAAAAAAAGGTTTCAATGCAGTGCTAATACACACTGGTTTTACCAGGAATTACACTGTCAGCTTTAGCATGGCATATGGCATTCTGTTGTATCAACAATTAGGTATTTACAGGCATACAATTTTATGCCTAAGGCTATCTTCCGCCAAGCAGTAAGGGTTTGCACAGATGGTGCAGATTCCTATAAACAAGGAGCTTAGGTGGAATAGCTGAGCACTGAAAGGTTGTGTTCAAGTCTGATAGTACCCTGAAGAATTGTAATTTCTCCTTTCTTGTTCCATCTCGGAGGTGTACAGCAAAGCACTACCTCTAACTGTTCCCTACAATGTGTCCCACAGAAAATAATTTTGCATTACTTTATGGAATTGAATTAACAGTGTTACAATTCCTCCTTTAGGATGTTAAAGAATATATAACAAACTTGTTTAGGGTCTGCAGCTGGCAGACACACACCATTTTATACTTCCAGTGTAAGTACAATCTGCTCCAATCCCAGGGTTGCTTCCTAGTCGAGTGCTCTTTTGCAGTGCGTATGAAATCTCTGATTATTTAAAATAGTTAAAAATAGCTATGGGTTAACAGCACTTGAACCTTTTCATGCTCGTTGAAGACTAATTTAGAAAACCTGACAGGGTTCATCATTCTGTTCCTGATCAGTGTAATCTGTTACATCGTGGGTGGTGAAGTACCAGCTAGACCAAGGGAAGAAGACTACTCTCAAGTCAGCCATTGAAACAAAAAGATAATAAGAAAAAGGCCTGGACATAATTCAGTAATGACCTTCATCAGCTGCAATGTTTTTGTATTTTAAGTGAATCAATGAGCTATAATTATTAGTTATCTTGGAGACGGTGATCAGAGAAAGCATTTTGCATAATGCAAACAGAACTACACAAATGGAAGCCCTGTCTGTCTCAAACAATCAGACAAGGTCCCTTTTGTTATAATTAAATGTTATCACCTTCCTTACTTCTTAAAATGTGCTTCAGTTTATACTTTTACATGCTCATACCACCACCCCATCACTATTTATGGTACAGTCACATCTGCCATAGCAATGGAGGTTTTGAAAATGTTTTACCTGACTTTTAACATATGGATGTTAATGGGATATTTATTTACAGAATAAAATTAAATTGAAGCAGAATCTTAATGCACAATTTACATAATCAGCTTTGTTCTGAGCTGGTGAGCTGTTTTTCCAGCACTTGGGGCCCTTCAGTCACAGCTGCATCAAAGAAACAGCTACTGAGAATGGAGATTAAACAATTTCCTAAAGCTAGAAGTCTTGATGAGAATCTATTATTCCGTATTAGAATCCCATAATTTCTCCAGACACTGCCATAAGATCAAAGATGTATGTTAGAGCTTTGGCATAGCCCATGATCAAAAGGAAGATGTTCAATTTGCATTTAGAAAATATTTCTGCCAATCACATTTTCCTGAAAATTTGAAAGTTCTGCAATTTTACCTTTTGTACCAAAAACATTTAAAAAAAAATATGAAACCAGAGGCATAGAAAGGCTGAAAAAATGAACATGTATATATTTACAATTAATTTGGTGAGATTTGCATGTGCTATTTGTGCCATCTACCTATGATCCTCCATCTTGCTGACACTCAGCTCAGCTGGAATTTTGCCACAGGCTTCAAGGAGCACAGGACAGAACCCTCAGAGGCAGTGCTGAAAACATGCTCAGTGCCTAATCCATAACTCCAAGGCTGTGCAAATGGGGTTGTTCTGACCAAAGAGCAGGACCCACCACTTCGCCTTGTTGAACCTCATACTATTGGCCTCAGCCCATTGATCCAGCATCTCCAAATTCCTCTATAGAGCAGATTAATACTCCCACCCAACTTCATGTTCTCTGCAAACTGACTGAGGGTGCACTCAATCCCCTCATCCAGATTGTTGATAAAGATATTAAACAGAACTGGCCCCAGCACTGACACCTGGGGAATACCACTAGTGGCCAGCCACCAGCTGGATGTAACTCCATTCATCATCACTCTCTGGTCCTGGCCATCCAGCCAGTTCTTAACCCAGCACCCATCCAAGCCATAAGCAGATAGTTTCTCCAGGAGAACGCTGTGGGAAACTGTGTCAATGGCTTTACTGAAGTCCAGGTAGACAGCATCCACAGTCTTTCACTCATTCGTTATGTGGGTCACCTTGTCAGAGAAGGAGATCAAGTTGGTCAAGCAGGACCTGCCTTTCATAAACCTATGCTGGCTGGGGCTGATCCCCTGGTTGTTGTGCACATGTCACATGATGGCATTCCAGATGATCTGGTCCATAACCCTCCCTGGTACCGAGGTCAGACTGACAGGCCTGTAGTACCCCAGATCCTCCTTCCAGCCCTTCCCGCAGATGAATGTCGTGCTTGCCAACCTCCAGTCAATATCCCAGTTGACTGGAGGTTAGACAGTTGACACCCTGATCAGTCGGCACTTCTGGTAAATCATGGAGAGTGCCTTGGCACTTGGCATGGAGAGCACTTCCAACAGCTCCCTCAGTATCTTTGGGTGGATCTCATCTGGCCCCATATTGTATGTCTAAGTGATGAGGCAGGCCACAGAGCATTTCCCCTTGGATTATGGGAGCTTCATTCCGCTCCCTATCCTCAGGCTCAGGGGGCTGGAGGACAAGTGGTCTTGCTACTAAAGCCTGAGGCAAAGAAGGCATCACATACCTAAAGTCTTTTCCTATGTTTCCCCCCACATCCACTAAAGGAGGAAGATTCTCCTTAGCCTTCCTTTTGTTGCTGATGCATTTATAGAAACATTTTTTTACAACAATAACAAGATTAAGTTCTATTTAGGCTTTGGCCTTCTTAATTTTCTTTCTGCATAACCTCAAAACAGCCTTGTAGTCCTCCTGAGTTGCCTGTCCCTTCTTTCAAAAATCATAAACTCGCCTTTTTTCCCTTAGTTCCAGCCAAACTCTGTGTTCAGCCACTCATTAAGGGATGTGACCATCTCTCAGGCCTCAGCTCTTCCCACCTAGCCTTGGCCACTCCAGGCTCTCTGCAGTCAGCAGAGAGACCTGCACCCTCTGGCAATCTTGCCTTCCTCCGTCAGCTGCAGAAATCACCTCAGGTGGGCCATGGGTCTCAATGACTGCTTTTATTTAAGTACTTTCACCTAGATGAGATGAATAACACTGAAAAATATGGCAATGTTTTAAAGAAATCTGCTTTAAAACCAGCCAATGGCCGCTGCAGGAAAGAATTTCTTATCTGAAGATAAGATGCAACTTACCCAAAGAATTACTCCCCGTCTTCTTTGCACCTTACTGCAGGAACATTTTGAGTAGTCTGTGCTCAAATTTGAATGTGAAAAAAAAGATTACTAGTCCTGGTTCAGCACAAAGTTTGAGTGAACAACCTCCACCATATCCTGCATTTAAATGCACAGTTATGGCTAATTCTACACTGTACTGGAACTGACCCTGGAAAGAACAAACTGGGCTGCTGAGAACACCAACAAACAGTCTGCACCACTGTGGAGAGCACAGGGTCTGGCCAAGACCATAGCTTTTGAAGCACATCCTCAGCTTCATGAAATCACAAGCAAAACTCTGGAAAAATGTTTTCAGCAGTTACCAGGAACAGGCCAGAGCTCAAGGAAGCCAAAAACACTTTGAAAAAATTCCTAACTTGTAATTTAGGGGTGGAAGGATGTGGTAAGGCTGCTAAGACAAGCACAAAAGGCCAAGGTGGGTGTTCTATGAAGATAGTACAAACTCAACTGTATTAGACTGTCTAATAAGAAATGAGAACAGGAAAGTCAGCATTTACACAGAACTGAGCTACAGGCAATAATCCAATTTACGGAAAAGGAAGAGGCTGATGGTGACCTTGCCAAAAATCCAGCTTTCCAAAAATAGTACTGACAAATGAGTAGTGCAAAAATAAGGAGCTAATCAGCAACAATAAGAAGGAGAGAGACAGAAAGTTTGTCTCTCTGCAAAAATAAATTATACACTATAAGAACAACATCCGTCCATTTCAAGCCAGAATAGCTATCAGTTTCCAGGGACTTGTAAAGCAGTGAACAACCTAGGAAAAATTATTCAGCCTACCCCTATTTTTCCCAAACCTGCCTAAATTTTAGGATAATTAACAAGTTGTTCCTATAAATACCTGCTGTTGCATTTTTCCTCCATTTCTACACTAAATAGGGTGCAAAAGCTGTGAGTCCAGCCTATCTCACCAGCACACACTCTGGATGGAGACCTGTAGGATACAATGATGGCCCCAGCTGAAGTGGATAATAACACTGGCTGGGGACATGGAGCAATGTAGAGAATGGGTGGTGTTTAGGACTGTTCCCATGCAGTCCTGTGGCACTCTGCACACAGTTCAGTCAAATCTTACCATCTGTGCCTTCAACATGAACAGATTGAGCAATATGCAGGTAGACTGAGCAATAGTCATGATCATCTGCCTTTCTAGCACCACTCAGGAATGATCCTCCACTGTTGCCACCAACTCTCTCTGGCTTGTAAACAAATAAACACAGACTGGAGGTTTGGTACCTTCTGGGATTATGAGAGTTTGCCTATCACATAGTCCTCTGCAGGATTAACCACTGGACAGTCATTATGGACACTGTCATTTCAGCACACAATAGACTTGAGAAACCTTTCAGGAATGAGTCAATTCAACTTCTCTGTGAGAAATGTCAAAAACCATACACCACATATAGATTTTTTTATAACCAGGAAAATCAAAGATCCAAAAGCAGTGATCAAAATGCAAAGGGTTCACAAAACCTAATTCCCTCCAGAAACAGCATTATCATTCAGGAAAAGTAGCATAGTCCCCTCAGGATCCTACATGTGTTCATGACAGTTAAGCTCTCCCCAAACTGACTCAATTTTATTCACAAAGTAATAATTTCTCCAAACAATGGAGACATATGAGTCAGTTGCTTAATGAAGGCATCTCAGAGAAAGCAAAGCCAGGGACTGGGATGTGGTCCCAAGCTTGTGGCACTTTACCACTTGATAAGCACCCCCTCTGCCTGAGACTGCCAAGCTCCTCACTCAGAAAGCTCCAAACTGAATGTCTAAATTGGAGATAATTGTCTCCTCCAAAAAAATTATAAAGGCAACAGAGAGACACAAGGGACTCCAACCAGTGAC
The DNA here is from genome assembly GCA_013390005.1 of Calyptomena viridis. Classification (NCBI taxonomy): domain Eukaryota; kingdom Metazoa; phylum Chordata; class Aves; order Passeriformes; family Eurylaimidae; genus Calyptomena; species Calyptomena viridis. Next base: position 232,564 of record WEIV01013100.1, on the reverse strand, counting down.
ACAGCCTACTCTAAAATTTTTGTCTAAAAGGGGTCAGATAAATCACAACCTCAAGATGTCCATTTCTTCTTACAGGCTAGAAAGGAAGTCCAATATGACTAGATGAGATCTGAGTGTCCTGTCCTGGATGGACACTTGACATTAGGTGAGATGACTATTCCCAAATTCCTGGTGGAGAGCTACACTCTCATTTGTCTTTCCTGCCTATTTACAGGGACATGGCAGGAATCAGTGCCCTGTCCACTGGCAAAGGAGTGGTTTGTTTCTTCCAACAGGACACAAACTACTTTGTTAAATATGAACACATGATCAAAGGTTGTCACTACTGCTACCCTCCTCTGGAGCTCTGCATTAGGGTCTTCATAGTCCTGTTTCTCTCTCTTAACAAATACTACATTCAAACACGATGAAGAAGATGGCTAAGAGAAAAGTAGCATGTCTGAAGGCACAGCAGCATGAACATGTTCCCCAGCATGGGGCCAAGGTTTTTTATCTATTTATAGTTGTGATCCAGTTATTAAGCAGGAGCAATTTTCAATCTGCACATTCACCTACTAATGAGAATTGCTCCTCTTTTTGTTCTCATCTGATCCTCACACGTACAGCCCTCGCTGCACCAAGAGCCAGCCCTTTACCGTCAACCACGGGAGATTTGCCTCAGCATCTTGAAGCCCTAATAGTAGTAGAAAATGCCACTTGCTTTAAGCCTCTGGAGTAAACAGTCATACTGGTGCTCGGCATGATATTGTCTAAGTGAAATATAAGGTGAAAGATAATTTATGCTTTAGGTAATTTGGTGCCAAATCACTTAGAGAACTATAAACTAGAGTGACAATCTGCTTTTGGAGTCCTGTTGCAAGGGATAAACCTCACCATAACCTTTCCTTTACTTTACAATAATGCTCCTACTATCGATCTGCAGAAGTCTCCTTGTGCCTATCTTTTCAGATTACATAAAGGCTCTCATATTCTGCCTGATGGATTGTGATAAGTTGCACCACATCCAGGATGTCCAAGACAGAGGAAAATGCTATTCCAGCCACTCTGGCCACACGACTGAGACTAGACCAGATTTTTATACATGTATATAAACAGGATCTTCATCTCCTGTGTCAGCAGATCACTTGAGACTGGCATATCCACTATAGCATGAGCTGATACACTTCCAAGGGCTTAAGCCATGGAACATGCATCAAAATGCCACCTTTGGAAAACTACTTGCTTGCTCTGGGGCAGGTGAAAACTTGTTCTGACCATCCAAAAAATCAAGAGGGACCTCACTGCTCTGTGCAGGAGATGCCCTGCTACATGCTTCATTATCTCCCATGGCCCCACAGTGATGTCTGGAAGGAGGGACCCTCCTTTATTTACCATCACTTTGTAGCAGAGACCTGTGAACATGCCCTTGAACTATGAGCTGGGACCTACATTTCTCACTGTAATCTTCTTGTCCATCCCTCCCAGGCTATGATTGCATGTGACAGTTCAACAACTGTCAGTGTAAAACCAGGCAGTTCTCCCCATAAGCATTGTCCTCCACATCCTGAGCACCCACATGAGTGTGACATCTTTGTCCTTTCTCTCTTCCTATATCACGCATGAGGACATACTCCTGATGTCCCTTCATTTTCTCTGAGGCTGTATCCCTAAAGAAGGGCCCAAATTTTTGAGCTGCCAGTCAATGGGTCAGCTCTGCTGAAAGCAGCTTAATGGTGAAATGTAGGTGTCCCATCAGCTAATGAAGAGAGTATGGTGGCTGCTAAGGTGCACAAGATACAAAAGCAAAGCCAAAGAAAACACATGATGAGGGGACTGTTGAGTTAACATCTGTTATCCACAGTTTAAAACAAAGGAGGGAAATCATCAGATAGTCAAACAAAAAGGCATACAAGGACAAAGTGTAAAAATCCTGAGAGAAGGAGCAGCAGGACCAAGGTGCAGAGGAGGTCAGCCCTTCCACACCTGCCTGCAGTGATCTGGCCAACAAGGACCCATGGTGATGGAGCAGAGCTTGTGAAGGTACTGGGGCTTACCCAGAAAGAATGTGGCATATATAGTGTGTTTTTCTGTCCCATCATCTTTCATGAGTCCATTTCATCTGGAAGGCTACATTTTCCATAATCCACTGCTTACCCTATGTGAAAGACAGAATGCTGGTGCACAGCAGAAGATACACCTCTGCCATTGCACTTGGCCATCCATAAGAAAAAGACCACCAGGGATTCAAATTCAGCTCACAGCTGGGATCCTCAGGCATGAATTATCTTTTGAAAATCTAGGCATTATTATCAGAATTTAAAAAAAAACCATTCTGAAAAACGTGATTCCTAACACTAGGCAAATTCATGACAGTCACTCACACCATATAACCAGAAGGTGAAATACATCCAAGTAGTGCAAGAAAGTTTCAAAATAGTACAATGTTCCCCAAATGTCTTCAGGCTCTACTGAAATTTTGTTAGGTTTCCTGAAAAAAAGAGGGAAGCTTTCCAGAAATTGAACTTGTAGGTCTTAGCACCAAGCTTCACATGTCTCCAAGCTGATATTCGGTTGCCATCTTCTGTCCTCCTTCTTCATAAATAGGAGAAGTGATGGCAATAATCTCTTTTTCCAGTATTTCCATTTGAGCCATAATGTCTGACGCAGTGTATTTCACAGCATTCAGCTGCAGTTTCAATTTATTGTAATCTTCTTGGAAGGATCTGTCCATGTCATAGAGATTGTAACAGTTCTGCTTGTCCCCACGGAGATGGTTCGTTTTCAGGAAGATATGGAGGAGCTCACATAGGTCCTGGAGAACGTGGAGGATTTCATGCTCACCCTGTGTACTTGGTGCAGACTTGGTCTTATTCTGGGTTGGAGTAGTGCTGTTTTCACCTTCGTATTTCTGCTGGGGTGCTGGACCAGGGTTATCTTTTTCCACACCTATGGTGGTATCAGTGTTCTTCTGAAGACCTGAGGGAGCATCTCTCCTCTCTTTATGGACTGTGATGGCTTTTTGGTCTTTCCAGGTAACAGGGACTGTTTTATTCTCCTGCTGGAAATCCTCAAAGACTTTATTCTTTTCCTGGACTTCCTGGAGATATTTGTTGCCTGGGCTGAACTGAAAGCCTATATTCCTCTCTTGGAAGAATGGAAATGGTTTATTCTCATCCTGAAGGTTTTGCTGAATAGCATCAGTGTAGATAACCTGCACAGCTTTGTTCTGTGACTGGAGACATTGTAGAGCCTTGTTTTCTTCCCAGAGCATCCTGTTTTTGATCCGGAGGACTTGGTTTTCCTGCCAGAGTGCTCTGGTCTCCTCACAGATGCTCCACTCATTCTGCACCTTCTTGTTGAAGAGTTTCTGGTGGAAAGGAAAGGATGACTGGCAGTAGATCTCATTCACCCATTTACCGTCAATAAAGACAAACATCTGATCCCTCAGTTTCATATGGGGGACAATATAGTCTATCTCAGGCTCTGTACACTGCATGCTCTGGTTCCTCAAGTCAAATGCAGACATGGCCTTTCTTTAGTAAATTGAGAAGGACTGTGTGAAAAAGCTTCTTCCAGGACTTTTGCAAGAGGCCACTGTCCACTGTCAACGAGTAGGTGACACAGTGGGACTGGAGAAACTTGATTAGAGCTGAAAGAATGGGGAACAGAAATGCATAGACTTACTTCCAAAGTTCCAAATCAGAATTAAACTATATTAAAAAGCAAATAAATCAGTTCTCATAGTTGACCATGTTTTCCCTTTGACAGTGAAAGGTAAGAAATATGCCAGATACCTAGCTTATATAAAAGAAGAAAATTGGCATTGATAGATAAAGAATCTCTATGGCAGCACTACGAGCTTTCATATAAAAACCTGGACTTTCCCTTTGTCTCTCTACCTCATTTTTACAGACCTGTAAGGGAGCAAAACGCAAGAATATCTTTTGCCTCAGAACAGCCTGTTATCAAATGACTGACAGACAAATGAATCAAAAATTGTTATGAGGCTGAAACTAACTTTTCAAAATCTAACATTTTTAAAGGATCATAGAGAAAAACTGGCCTCGAGAGCAGATTTTTCTTGTTGATGTTGAGTAGCCTGTCTTAACAGGACACCACAAAAATGCAGTGGCAGGTTTGCTTTTTGATCTTAAAATTCACAGAACTGTGAACAGGAAGAGTGCCGACTGATACAATATGCACAGATAATTCAAATCTCCAAACCACAACCCTGGGACATCAGGACCAAGACAGCTTTGTTGCTCTTTGCATGTTTTTTTGACAAGCTCCCATCACCATGGTCCAAAAACTGTCACAACCCATAGATAATTCTCCATCTTTCATTCTCATTTCTCCCGTCACTCTTTTCTATATATGCTTTGATAGCTCTGTTCTTTTTTCTTACCTTCTAGCCCTGCAACAGCAATTGCTTATCTTTTTCCTACAGTTCATCTGCCTGTTTTTTCGCATCATCAGAAAACTCATATCTAAAATCCATGCTGCAGGGCGTCACCTCTAATGCTTCTCATTTCAGTCTCAGAAATCTCAGATTTATCTGCTGAACAGTCTTCATCCTTTCTCTTCCCTCATTTCCTCTACCCAAAGTGTTGCAGCTTAAAACACCTTCTAATCATGAGTAAACCAGGGCAAATGAAAGATTTCAGTCTTTTACATGAAAAAAAAAGAAACCAAGCAAGTAATCAGAAAATTTTTGAGCCCAACAAAAACTTAATTTCTGCAGTTTTAACCAAAATTGAATTTTTATGATTTTCACTTTGAACTGAGGTTGAACTATTTTTATAACAAAATTGTTGGAATTCTTAGAATTTCTTCACAGTGTTTCTCACAGAACAAATATACCTTTCTCTAGCTAAAAAAAAAATAAAGCAAGAAGTGAGCTGTCAAATTTCACACAGGTCTACTCACCTGCCCTGGATGAATTCCCGCAGCTGCCCTTGTGACTCTTGGAAAGCCCAGTTCTACCTTCTTGTCCATGAGGAGAGTCTTACCTTCATGAACCTTACCCTAATGTCTCAACCCCAGGCATTAAGCACAGGGTGACCATCCTTATAGCCTCCAGCTCTGCCATCACATTGTCCCGTTTTTGTCCTCTCCTTTTCAAAACCTGTTGCTCCTCCTTTTCTTGGTCATTTCCACCAAACAGCACTGCATCTCTGGGCTTCTCCAGGTTACTTCTGAGAGTCAACATCAACGGATACATGCTTCACCCCCTTACCAACCTTGTCCAAGTGCTCATAAAATTATTGCTTCATTTAAAATCCCAAACTCCTTAATATAGGAGAGGGCTATTGCAATATAGGTCTGTTTGCAGTAACACTTGATTTCGTTGCAATAGGGTTTCCATCTGACTTTCAGGGTCACCTGCAATATCACCTGCTGCATTATCCCACATCAGATTTTTGTTTTCATAATATCATTCCTCTGCTAAAAGGAATTTCCACAAAACTCTCTTTTGGAGGTTCTTGTTTCCACTTATACCATGTTCAGAGCCGTATATTGTTCCTCCCTTGCACACTTTTGTCTGCAGCCTATACAGCCTGTCCCATTCCATTGGGGTGCCCAGTCCCATTGGGCCATTCACTTAAGAGTTGGACTTGATTATCCTTGTGGGTCCTTTCCAACTCAGAATATTCTGTGATTCTGTTTCCCCCAACAGCCCCAAAACTGGGGTGAGGGGCAAATCAGCCACATGGGGAACAGACCCCTAAGTATCCAGAGGAGACACAGAAAACATCCAGCATCATAATCCCAGACACACCTGCCACTGCGTATTATGGACAAGCAGATAAATTTGTTAAAGCCACGGTTAAAGTGTTTAGATGGCATATTTTCAGCATAAACATTGATGTATATTATATACGGCCTTGAAGGACATTATCTTGGGGACAATTAAACTTGACAGTGGCTCCGTCAGCTCTTTTGCACTGCAGGGGAGACATCAACCCAAGCTTCAGAGAGATACTTTGAGTTCTCTCACCTTCCATATCATTTTTTCCTCCATCTCTGAATAAGCCTGGGAAATGCTGGGCAGCTGGGGTGAGTGGGCAAAGTGGGGAAGCCACACAAAATCAAGACAGGCTAGACAACTTGGAGACACACATCCAGCACATGCTCACCTTCTCACTGAGGCCAGTGGTCTTCCCTCTTCCCATGCTAGAGCCAAGCAGCCTGGTCTGAGGTCTTGCTGTTGCCGGGGTGTCCAAGGGCAGAGGGAGTACACAGCAGGGAACAGAGGGGACTGATCGTATATGAGCACTGGCAGGAACCTTTCCCCAGAAGCAGCCACCTGTCTCCTCACCAGTGACTGGAAGCTCCTGCAACACCCTCCTCGCACAGCCCACTTCGGCACTCCTTCCCCACTGTTGTCCCAAGATTGTCTTCAGTGTTTCCCAGCATTGCTTTTTTGGATTATTACTCATGGAAATGACCTTTCTGCTAGCTCGGCTCCCATGCCCTTTCCTGATCCCAGACTTCCTGATCTGCCTTTGATGCTCATAACTGAGAGTAGTTTGGATGGATTCTTTCCCCATCACACTTTCTTAAAACAAATTTTGTTTGTATTCTGAATCTTCAAATTATATTTGTTGCTGCACTGATACTAATACATTAAAAAATCACTTCTTGTATGTGCTATGAGAGTTGAAGTTATTTTCCAAGGGCAACATGCGTTTGAAGTTCTTCTTTGACTATAAGTTTAAGAGCAATCACTGAACCCTATTAAGAAGAAAATAGAATATGCAGGGCATTCATGCGTTGCAAGTTTAGATATTATTTGTAGCAGCTATTCCCACTTCCATGTCTTTACATTTCTAATGATCTCATTCTCCCGATTTGCTACATCTTTCAGATGTGATTTTTTTTTCCTAATCAGAGTTCTTGAATAATAAATACAGCGGTTAATTTCTTTTCCAGTGAAAATTACCACATTGACATCAGCCTCAAGGTGACTGTTATTGCTTTAGGAAGCTGGAGGTACAGTTCAGCTTTGGTGTTATATGAAAATTATAAACTCAGGTATAAAATTCTTCTCTCTAATTTCTCCCTTGCTTATATTTAATCTTAGAGAACAAAAAAAATCGCAGGTTACTATGGCAACTCCCCAGGGAGCATTCTTCTTTATCTGAGCTCCGGGATCTTGTACAAAAACCCAGAAAAAACGTCCCCAGAAGAGAAAGGAAAAGATTTTATCATGAGGTGCTTGTGCTTGGCTTGCTATCGTGTGGGAATTTAAGGGTGCTACCCAGTACAACCACTGTTCAGGAGACATGACTGAAATTGCCAATCTGAACTTCTGAAAAACTGAGGCTGTGGGCACTGAAACCAACCTTTGATGGAAATTTTGAGGTTTAAGAGCTGACTAGTAACTGACTTAATAGAGACAAGTGCAGCATAGGACTGATCAGCAGACAAAGCCTACTTAATCAAGAACCATGGACAACTAAGTTGGTAGTGTACCTTTGCCTTTTCTTATGCAGTATTTTTTTAAAGTTGTGTAAAATTCTTCTACCAAGTCATTTATTTGCTGAAAATTATTAATTCAAATCCCAACATATTTGGATCAAATTTAGTGAATATCATGAGATGTGTTTATGCTTACATCAGATTTGGAAATGCTGCAAAAGCTCACTGCAGATTTTTTTAAAGCAGTTACACTGATTTTTGAGCTGGACTCTCAAAAGGACTGAGATGTCATTCACAAGATTACAAAGGCAGAAATAATGCTGAGTGAGTTCTCTTCCCTTCCAAGAGACAAGTAACCCCTGCTCTGCAGAAGAGTTTGAACTAACTTCCCAGCTGAGTGCTTTGTCAAACAGGATTGAATGGCCCTAGATCTGCTTGTGGCTTCCAAAGTGGTGTGTGAAAATCTAAACACAGCTTCATAAGTCATGGGAAAGGACTAACAAGAAAGCTTATGAGTAAAAGTATACAGTCAAACTAAAATCCCAGAAATACGTGAAAAAACACAAGGCATCAGCTTCAGGCTACTCAATTTCTCAAAGACGTTTCACTATGCAAAGAATTAAATATTAACTGGAACCAAAGCCATATTCCCCATCCCACCTGCACGCCTTATACCAGGCTGTTCAGCTGACTTTGCTGTCATTCTTGTAGGTTATCTGGTTCTAGAAAGGATACAGTAGGAGAGAGTACATGATCCCAGACGCATTCATATAACTCTCCATGCTGGGGTGCAAGAGGTGATGGGTTGAAAGCGGGGGGGAAGAGTGAGGTCTGAGCTGCTGCCATGAAGATCTTGCAAGAAAGACCCTGGAGACACCATACCAACCTCCTTCCTATTGGAAATGGTGGCATGTACCCTGCAGTGAAGTTCAGTCCCTTCCTTCCTTTGCTTTTAGGTTAGAAGATCTGTTAAAGAGCCTGCAATAAAAGTAATCTGGGGTGGGTTTTTAGCAAAACCATAATGTTTCTTTGAATTTGGAGCATCTTCTCTCTTCTTCTGTTTTAATGAGTATGCTATAGTCCCAAATCTTTATTTGATGAAACCAAAGGCATCTGCTGCCACTTTCTACCATCCCAAACACATTTTTTCTTCTGAAATGCCAGCTCTGTTCATATCAATGCAGACTGGTCTCACCACACACTCATCCACTGTTCTCCAGGGCATTAAGCCTGAATGCAAATTCCCCCTAGTGACTAAAAAGACTTGGGCATATTTGAGTGCTCTTGAATCATCTCCTGACTTCAATAACTGGATAGGGACTAAAAATTATGTTTTCTCAGTTTTTGAGGCAATGAAGTGACTGAAGGGAGAGGTGGTAATATCTCAGCATTGTATTCTGCCCAGGAAGAGATGAGTGCACTTCATCAGCAGTGTGAAAATCAGTAGTGAAAAACTTCAGATAATTTTTTTTTTCCAGGCAGATAAATGGCTTAAGGGACACACCTATGTCAACATCCATTTGGACTGGTTGTCCTTGCAGTGACACCATTACAGCACTGCTGCCAGTTTAATTTGGTGTTACTTTCATGCATGCAATGCTCAGCAAAACACTAAGTTCCGCATACTCCTGTCAAAATTGGGTCAGCCAAGAGCTGAAACAAAAAGTAGAAATATCTACTTTTATACCTTCCCTTTGATCCTAATTTCATTTTAGACATTGGGCAATTCATCAGTTCCCGTACCCCCATTTCATCAGGTTCTCAGTGAATTTGGGATACAGACTTACTGATGCAAGCTGTCAAGAGAAATTACAAGTTCTTATTTCTAAAGTGCCTTGAACACGAAAGCATGACAGTAAAGAAACCCTACATACCACTCTTATTTATCCCCATGATTGTAATACACATATTGTTTGTAAGGTGAAGAAAAACATTTGACTTTTGCTAATAGGTGACATCTTACTGACATGTCAGGCTTTGTGTTGTTCCAACTTAGATCTCATTCTCACTTTGCTTTCTTTCTACTTCAGCTCTGAGTATTTAAAAAAAATCATCAAATCCATGTACAGTCTCTGGGTCAACTCTAAGCCATGGCCTGTCAACACTATTCCTTTGTGTTGTGCCTCAGTGATACACTGCTTGTGAGCCTTGCCAACAAATACAGCCCAATTACTATATCACTCTTCTAGTTCTGTCTGATCAGATCAAAAGTTACAGAGTACTCTGTGGTACTGGAACTAACAGTGTTTAGTTGTTTGTTGTTGAGTAAATACTAGAAGAAATGATAATTGGTGCTTGTTTTAGTCCTGCAGGTGGAGACATGCTCACCACCAATGATGGAGGGGCAGAGCTGACATTGCAGCCAGAGGAGTTCCTTGGTCTTTCTGTACACAGGGACAATTTAGATGGGTATAGTCACCTCAATGTGCTACGTGTGTCCGTGGGGCATCCTGCATGGCCTCCAGGGGACGCTCTGAGAGGGAGGCCTGCCACCAGGGTGTGCTGAACACGCTGTTCCTGATCCCTGATATCCACAAACCCCAAAGAGCAATAGGCACTGATGTTCAGGCAACAAGGCTTAATGGTTTGTAATGGTTTGTCAGCCAAATGATGCCTCAGCCCTCATTACTGCAGTGATTAGGTCTCTGCTGATTGCAGTAGAGCTTAAACACTTTATTGTCCTGTAGGTATTAAATGTAGACATCTCAAACACAATTTGGAGGTGAAATCTTCCTGGCCTACAGTGTTGTTGGACGCAATGTGCCACTCCCTAAAGACGTAGCTGTCTCTCCCTGCACTGGGTGCTGAGGAATCTGCAGTTGTCAGCCTCCTCAATTAAGGTGGTTAAAGCAGAGCCTCATGCCCTAGCAAAGAGCTCCAGCTCAGCTTGGCTCACACCTGCATCCTGGAAGGGAAGGTGCTGCTGACCCAAAAACTGCTGCATGGCCTGGGACATTTAATTGGGCTCAGCTTTGCAGAACTGAAAGCCTTATGTCAAAAATAAGCACCTTCTTGCCAGAGGTTAAAAAAAGCTGTGTGCAGAATTCCTGTCCCACACGGCCGTCAAGCAAGAGACTGCTAAAAGTGGGGGTACAGAGGGAACGTCCTGTTTCATGTGCTAGGACAGGAGCTGAGAGTCTTGACAAGTGAAACAGATCATGAGAGCACAGACCAGAGCTGTGCTGCCTTGCAAATAGATGCAAGGCTTGGGAGTTAAGGACGTTTCAACTAATGCTGAACACAGCAGTTCTTCCATGTGACAAGTCTCTCTGGATGAGAGAAAAAGTCAGTGGTTCCATTCCTGATTGACAGGGAGAAAATTGAGAGTTCAGGCTTATTAAACAATCTCTAATAGTGATTTATGGGGTCCTGTACATTTTAATCTAACAAAAGAACCCTTTAAAATCATCTAATTAGCTAAGTGTGTAATCGTGTATATTAATTGTCTATTAGCCTCCTCTTAATTATAATGGAATGGTTATCAAATAACATGTGATGTCCACGTAGTATCCATTTAAGTCATTATCAGACTAACTCCAACATTAATAAGGATTTGTTTAACTAAAGTCTAACCATTTCATTTTAAAAGTGATACAGAAGATAAAGCAAAGACCTTAAAAAAATAGCATTCTATTAGGGCTTAAAAGACACTATATCATAAACAATTCTACATGAAGAATCATGAAAGCAACATAAAAATTCCATTCAGACGCTAACCCAAGGAATTATCAAAGAATTATCTGTAAACCCAGATCTTGTGTTTAAGTTTCTCCAGGAGCTATTTTTCATCCACACAGACCTCCTGGCATTTTTGCTCGACTTCCTCCATGTTGGAATGCATCGCTCCTGAGTTTGGAGGAGATGATCCTTCATTATTAACCAGCTTTCCTGGGCCCCTCTTCCATCCGAGGCTTGATCCCATGGTACGCTACCAAGCATATCCCTAAAAAGTTCAAAGTCTGTCTCCTGAACTTCAAATGCGCTTGCTTTGTGCCCTCCTTGATGTCCTAAGTATTCTAACTCCACAATTTCATGGTCACTGCAGCTAAGGCTGCCCTTGAACTTTACATTCCTCACCAGACCTTCTTGTTGGTGAGAACATGGTCCCACATCACACCTCTCCTGATTGTCTCCTCTATCACTTGGAGAAGAAATTTATAATCAATGTGTTCCAGGAACATCTTGGATAATTTATGAACTACTTCATAAGTGGTTCAAGTTCCTCCATGTCTTGTGAACATGAGGCCACTTCTACCTGTCTACAGGGGAACTCATCCGCTCTGTAGCAAATTTCCACTATAGTGTCACTTGTACCTGCTCTCCCTTTAATTTGGTCCCATAAGCTCTCAGTTGACTACTCCATGCAGCTAGCTGGTCATTGACATAGATGCTAACACTCCCTGTCTCTATGTCTTGTCCTTCCTGATGAGTTTGTAACTCTTCATTCCAACACTCCAGTCATAGAAACCATCCCATCATGTCTCCAAGATGCCAATAAGATCATAACCCTGCAGGCATGCACACTTGTTTATTCTTGTTTATTCACCAAGTTGTTGTGCTTTTGATAGAAACATTTAAGTTGGGCCCCCCATTAAGCTGACTTACTGACTGGAGTGGCTGGAATCACACTGTGCTGCTCTTCAGATGCTCTCCTGCTGACCTGTGATCCCTTCCCAGGCTCTGAACATCTCTGGCTGGTAGGAGCATCAAACTGGTAGGAGTGGGATGGACTGAGGTTTCCCTCCCTCGTCAACATTAGTTTAAAGTCTCCTTCACCTATCTGTCAATACCATGACCAAAGGCACTCTTCCTCTTCTCTGACAGACAAACCCCATCAGCTTCCAGTAGACCAGGTTTCTCAGAGTGAGTCCCAGGACTCACCGGTCCCCAAATCCCTGGCTGTGGCGCCTGTGCTGTAACCATTCGTTGATTCTCCAGAATCAACTGGCCCTTTCAAATCCCTCCCTTTGACCAGAAGGCCCAAGCATCCTAGAGGAGCATTGTGCCCCAGAGATACCATTTCTAAGAACACTGAGTATGTAAGGTCGAACAACTTGCTCCTAAGATTTTATATGGACTCTTCCCTACCTTTCCGATTACTCACGTTTAATCTTCCAAGAATTTTTTTATAGCTTATTTGAAGTTGTACCCATGTTCTAATGGGCAAACGCTGCTGAGTACAGCTCTCTCAGTCTTTACTGGCATGCAAGATTTGTTCTCCCACTTTGTTATCACTAGATCTGAAGAAGCAGACTTCTAAGAAGGCACAGGATCTACCTGGTAATCTTATTAAAAATCAGATTTGGCTCTCAGAATCAGTCTCTACTCAGTGGATTTCTCAAATGGTAGCTCTGTCACCTGAGTTTTGCAAAGAGCTCTGCACCCAGCTCCCAGGACTGTCCTTCCATGACACTTTTGCCTGCTATGGCACCCACATTTTTACTGCAGTTGATGGGCTTGTGGAAAGAAAATATCCTGTGAAAAATATAAATACCTTGAAAGATCTCTGAAGCTTAGTGCTGCACAGTGCAATTATACCAAGCTATACATTCAAAAAGAACATAAAAGAAAAAGAAAATATAGGCTCGTAACTAAACTTTAAATGTGGAGTGGTACTGAAACAAGATCATTTCAAGCTCTATGAAGCCACTGGTTTACATTTTCTAACATATATCACGCTTTGATGGTCCATGGCATGATTTGCTTAGAGAAACACAACTTTAACACCTGCTCACCTCAGTGTTTAAGTTGCTGCCAGAGTACTCTTGTAATGGTATGCCAAAAGGAGAGAGGTTTCAGTGATGAAATAAGAGAATAAACAGTTAGATCCCAGGTACTATCGGTAAGCACATCTAGGAACAGTTAAACACAAAATTTTAGAAATGCTATGTAACCCCTAGGAATGATTTTATGTGAGAGAAGTATCCTCTTTTACTCGTTTCTCTCAACTTTTAATCTACAGTCTGTCCCGAAGTGAATAGAGGTTACAAAAGTTGCCTGGTTTTGCAAAACTACCTGTAAACAATTGTTTAAATTCGGAGTCACTGTCTGTCCAAGTGCTCTGTAGTAGCTCTGAGGTGACACTCAAAAATAACATACAAAAAACAACAAAAAAGAACATACAAACACTCAGAGAAATGCAATCAGAAAGAAATAGGTTAACCTGTCTTCATATGTGTCTGGAGGATATCATTAACATTAATGTAGTCATAAAGCAGCACCTGCTGGCTCAACGCAGCAAATCTTTGCCTACTACCAGTTAACTCTTCAAAAAATAATAGAGAACAGTTCTTACCCTTCTGCCCCAAGCACAATAACTTGTTTCCTGCTAAGCATTATTAATTAAAATGTCCCTGCTGCTTTGCCTTGCTCAGATGAACAGTCCCATCTGTGACATAAGCTTCATAGCAAGGTGTATCTCAGCAGGAGCAAGTATTGAGTTATTTAGCTTAAAAAAAAATATTACACTACTTTTTACTACTATTGTTGTTCCTTGCTTGGCATACAGCTTTCACTCCTAACCATCTAGAAGGAAAAAATCCCACACATCTCAGTCAAAGCACAAATCTCACCTAGGTGAAGGAACAAATTCCATGAAGATGTTCACATTATGGTAATGCCAATGATTCAGTGAGCAAAGTCTGAGAAAAAGGCTTATGTGGGGCAAGTCGTGTGATGAGATGGGGAGAGACATGGCTCAAAAAAACCTGCAATCTGGTTTTGCATTGCTAAATGTGAACTGCAGTCAGATTGCTGATGGGAAGAGTGAAGGTGAAGGTGACCCTTCTTTTGCGATGAAGTGTAAGGCTCTGTACCATGCAGCTGCACATTAGCTGTATGCTACTGGCTTTCACATGTCCTCGATTCTCCTTCAGTGGCCTTTTTAGATCAGCTCTTCTCCTGTGCACTCAAGTAATGCAGCTGCCCCTTGTGCAGGGTTTCTGATATGGAGTCCAATGAGGTCACTTATGTATACATAATCTTTGGATCTCTGATTTATGGTGCAAAGGACAGTGTCTCTTACAGCATAAGTCATGTTATCTGACTGAGCCGCCAGCCATGTCAGACACCATCTCCTGGTCTGAGCAGAGCTGGCTGTATAAGAAGCAAAGCTAAGCCTCTTCTGTTTAGAGAAAAGACAGGTCTCCTCTCTCCACCTGTATGCAGGATGAGGTGGCAGAAATATGTGATGCCCATTAATATATTTTGCATGGTATTTAAAGCATGTGAGCATTGTGGTAGAAACTATAATCCAGCTGAACTTTCAGTACAAAATAAACATACAATACATGGCAGTCAGTATTAGTCATTAACTAACACTGTTTTGCATAATACAAACACTGAGATTACACATTGTGCTGGTGTTACTACTTCTATCTTACCAAAATCACTTTCTGCCTAGGCAGAATATCAGGAATATGATTTACTGCTTATGCTTTTCAGTGCATTGCAGGTGATCACAGAACGAGCATCAAGGTGCTTGTTGCTGAGTGGACAAACACCAAGGACACTGGTTCCTGTACTTATAATAGACAGTGATGTGTAAATAGTTTCTGTCTAAAGCCAAGTTGTCATTACTCTGTAGCTTGTAGAAAGCTGCATGACTGCTCCTCTAAACATTGTGCCTGATTGCATGTTTATTTACAAGTTTGAACAGCACAGAAAAGAGCAGTTGCTCTCTCTGCCTGCCGAATCTCTTCTTTTATGAGACGGACAAGTCTTTTCAGAGCCATGAAATGCTTTGTATTATTTGCTGCTGTGATTTCCATGTCTTCTGTATCTAATAATGTACCTGGAGACTGTCCTTCTATTTCTAGCAAAGATTTCTACCTGACACTAATAAGAAGACAGCATCCTGACACCACCTTTTTGAGGCAGAAAAGGGCACTCCAGTGACCTGGGAAACTTCATCTGAAAGGACTAAACCAAAGCCTGTCATCATCTTACAGAAAACGTACATGTCATCAGCCCATATCTCCCTCACCTTCCACCTCAATGCCGATTAATTTCTACAAGTCTCATTCCCAAGACTTGATGCACGACAGAAAAGAGGCCTTTCTGTGTCTTGTGGGCTAATTTTTGCAGTGCATCTTTATCTGCTTTTCCTAATTGATCAAAGATAGCATTATCTGCTGTACTCTACAGTCTCATTGACTAGACTCAGCCTTCCTAACTCTAAGTCTTCAACGATCATAAAGCTTGCTAAAAATGAAGTTCAAAAAATAAAAGTAGGGTCCTTTTTTTTTACTTCTGAATCTTTATAGAGGTAAAAATTCCTTCTCACACCTAGCAGAAGTTGCTTTCTTTCTGATGACAGCAGATGCTGTCTTGCAAATAATGAGATATCTGCCTAATTGTTTATCTTTGTTTTGTCATATTTACCTTTGCTCTGTGATTTTCTTCCTAGAATGAGCACTTCATGCAACTCCACCTCCGAAGAGAAAAGCAGACAGACTAGACATAACCTACCTCCACCTCCTCTGGCCGGTGTGACTGTTAGCAGACCTTACAGTCCCCTCTGTTCTGTTACCTGCCAATATCTCCATTTCCTTCTCTTTGCACTGGCTCCACCCCACCAGACACTGAGCCTTTAGAAATCATCTTCAATCATCTCCATTTACATCTACCCATAACACTCATATTTCCTCTTTTGAGGAAGCCCCAGGCAGTACTGTTTAAAGGCAAAAATTCAGATGCAATAAACACACTTGAGCAAATGAGATAAGAAATTGTTTGCCTCTTTGTTGAAGCACATCATCTTTGATGGACAACTGGCACCAATGCACAGACATACCCGGGTGGTGTCTAGGGTTGAGCTACAAATCTCCTGGGAGGCCCACGAAAGAAACCGCTCATGATATTTAAATGAAAGTTAATGCCAAGTGAAATTGTTATCCTTCTCAGAATACCTGTGTTCTTAGGGAGGAAAACATAATATTGGAGGCACAGACACTCCAAGAAATCAGAAGCAGCATTTCCTCTATACTATGCATATAAAACATTGATACTCAAGAAGTAACATCACACAGCCTTTTTTTTTTTTTTCCCCAGACAACAGAACAACTGAAAAGCTTCCTAAGTAAAGAAAGACAGATGTGGGTAACAAAAGTTGAACTAAAATCTGATTGGCACGTTAAGTTTATTAAAAAGATACTTGTTTTAAATGCCTTGTCATTTGCATATACATATAAAATAAATGATACATATAGTGGCCCTTTATTATACTGACATCTTTTTGTACTGTGTCTGAAAAACCACAGGTACAAGTTCACATGCGTGTCACTGCACAAAGTGCTTGTGATAATCATTTTCATGGGGAAAAATAAGCACTTGCAGGATCATATATTTTCTCTCATGAATTCAGTTAGTGCACACATCAATCAGGTTGTCAAAGCTGTTTACAGCCCATGACTGGATATTTCTAGCTTTTGACATGTTATATCAAGGAGAACCAGAATCCCTGAAACAGAATTTTATCGCTCTCTCTCTCTACTTACTGATTTCTTCCCATAATCAATTTCCCTAGTAAACTTTATATCATTTGCAGCTGCTTCAGAATTCCACAGTCACCAGCTCATAAGCAACATAAAGATCACATTATTCCTTTTCTGAGAGCCTGTCCTGGATTTCCCCCCAAACTTACAAGGACTAGGGTTTCCAGTATTTAGGTGCATTCAAATGCCACATCCTTCTGACCTAAATTGCTCTGTCATTTTTTCATGCATCTGCACATTACTTTACTGTCTAATTCCTTTCATCCAATTTCAAGAATGTACCATTCTTCTTTCTTATCCTTTTTCTTTTTCTTATTTTTTTTTACTTTCGCACTTGATGGCTCTGTGTCTGGCTAGTCATAATTTGTTGATTATGAGTTGTGACTCTTCTGAGATATGGTTGAAGTTTAAAACTAGCCTAAAATATGTTAGTCCCAGAACAGGGTATGAGAAGTAAGAAGGGTTGGAGGATCTATTTTTTGGGGGGGTGAAAATTGAAAAACTTGGAATTAGAAACAATCCTTTCTTCTATAATTTTCTCCAGATTAAAATCGTGGGGAAATACAAAGTTTTCTTCCAATGTATACAATGTGTCACATAACGGGAACTCTAGAGTTGGATATTTCAAGCAATGAAGACACAGCACTCGTTAACTGAGTGAGTACCAGCACAGTAAATTTCTAGGAATGTCCACTGAAAGAGACAAGCTTGGATGTGATTTACACTATCACCAAATGAGGTTGACTCTGCCTGATGAAATGTCCTTAAGAGACAGGCACTGGACTTGACAACAAGCTTATGAAAAATGAAGAGGTGTGATTTATTCAAAGGACCATATATCTCACAGAAAGGGGCAGGAGAAAAGGAGAAAAATGCAGGAGGGCAGAGGGGTCAGAAGCAGTCCAAAATATGTGCAGGCAACTGCAGCATAAAAACAACCAAACCAGTACTACCCTGAGAACGTGGTCATAAAGCTTAATGGCTTGTTATCTTCACGAAGCCTTCAGCAACACAGTAAGAAGTGCCTGTCTTCCCTCACTTCCAATCTTTACTGTTGAATGTCTTCTTCTCTCTTTCTCTCTCTCAATCTCCATTTTAGTCTAAACAATGTGTCTGATTTAAGTGCAACTGTGAGGCAGGCTGTTAGCAGGGACAGAGTTGTGTGACAAGTGGAAACAGCCCAGCTCCCATCCTTTCCCAAGGTCCTTCCCTATTAGCCATACCTGAGGACAACAAGCCTGCAATGCTGTGATCAGCCAAGAGCATGCATCAAGGGTAGCAGAGAGACGACATGTCCCAGAAACTTGCTGGGTTCTACCTGCATGCAGCAGGATCTCAAGCCTGTGAGGTGTTGTCAAACACTGTTTTCCTTCAAGATGTCTATTAAACACTAGATTATAAACTGCCCTGATAGGTTTGTAAGAAGGGCATTGTGACTGACAGACGGATGGGATAAAGATGTCAGGAAAACATTCAAAGTTTAGTTTTGGCAAAAGTCAAGAAAAAGAACTGCAAAGGTTCCAGATTTGCTGCAAGTGGGCTTTCCCACAGATTTAATGGGGAAAATAAGTGTGTAAATTCTAAAAGACCCTATTTTAAATCACATTAGTGATTTGAGATGCTTTATCATTCTCTACATCATATGAACTGCAGACTTTTTTCCCCTAGACTCTACTAATAACAAGCTCTATAATTAGGTATCAGTCCTTTGCAATCAGCACTACAGCTTTCTGTTCATAGGAGAAAAATTGTAGGGCAGGAGAACCACTCAATAACATAGGAAAGAACTGTCACCAATATAGTGCGTCTGGCTAATGGTTTCAAAAATGTTATTAGGAGAGAACAGTTCCTTAATTTTTGTATGTAGTACAGTAATGAAAATGTTCTTATTCATTTGTCTCTCTGATTGAACTCACACAAATTTTGGGTTCAAACTCATTTTCTCTACCTGCAGTAGTTAAGTAATGGATTTCTTCTGGTTTCTTCCTCCTCCATACCCATGAAGCAGTTTGCCTGGGTGACTGACCACAAACTGTTCATGCTCATTAGTCAAGATTTACTTTTCAAGTTTGATACAGCAAGATTATGTAGAAAGACATGATGAAGAAATACTGCCTAGGGCTTTACCCTCCTATTTTACCCATGTTTAGGAGTAAGAATCAGACTGATATCCATGCAGTTTGCTGGTTTCTGTTCTTGACTTGAAATGAACAGTGCAAAATCTTGGCCAAATGTAGACACATTTAGCCAGTCTTATGACAGCCTTTAGAAGCAAACAAGCAAAAAATTAATCTCATTACATTGACTACAGTAAGACAAAAGTCTGCTGTTCACTGCATTGCACTGTTGACATCACAGCAACTCCAAAAGCCATTCTGGTGGAGTTCTCTGAAGAAGTAAATTTCCCTATTCCATTGTCTTTGACTACATTTTAGAAATTAATTTCATGCCAGTGCATCCCATTTTTCATTCCAGCAAAACTGCCTCTGGAGGAACCAATGACAGCTCTCAGACATAATATTCTGCCCAGTACTTGTCCAGTAGTTCTTCATCTCTGAGGTTTCCAAAGCCAGTAGGTTATTTTCAGGGACATACATATTAAAACTAATGCTAAATCAAAAGGACTGACTGTCATGGGGCTTGATTGGATTTGGACAAAGAATGTCACTTTCTGAAGTCAAACCTGCATGTAGATCATTTTTTTTTCACCACCTAATCATGATTGTGAGAACATAAATCATGTGAATTACGAGTGGGGTTGATGAACGTGCACCATAGGAACTCCAGCTTCAATCCCCTTTGAAGTCATTGCTAGGGAAAGTCCTTTTCTAAGGCCTGGTTTCTATTGCCTGGCACATCCACTCCTTAGCCACATGCTTTGGAAGTATCGCTCAAGGGGTGTTCAAAGGTACAACACCTTCTTTTGTCCATAACCTGTTTCTCCTTTTGACAGGAAAATGAAGCCCAGTAAGGGTCTGTAAAGGCTTCTTGCATTTTTTTTTATTCACTTACGACCAGGCTTTTAATAATTGGATATAAAACAAAAATCCTCAGGAGAACAAGAGTGAAGTCTGCAAGTGCACAGGAGTTCAGTCTTCTCAATATTTATGTTTAGCATTAAATACTTTATGTAAAAACAATTACTTTGACTCCCAAGGCCTTCCCTCTCTTATCTCAAAAACTGTTCATACACATGCTCCAGGATCTCTATGCAAACATAAAAAGGAGATTAAGTTGTATGTATAGTAAATCCTATTTTTACATTAAATAGGTAAGAGCTAATAGAGGGCCTTTCAAAGAAAATAGGTTCCTGTTTGCTGAACAGACTAAAGTATTCTTTTCTCTGACTGCTTTGCCATGCAGGAATTGACTTTTTTCTAGTGAGAAATTAAAGTCAATTATAAAATCTATAGTATATCAGAGGTATGTACTGTACAAAAAACAATTTTGATTTAGGATGTTGTACATTAGGGAATGTACATTAGGGAATGCCTCCACAAAACCATTCATCATTTTGCAATGGGAAGCTGTGTCCCAGCCCACATAGGATGGTACCACTGCATGAGAAACTTCCACATCCTTAGAGTGTTCTTAAGGAAATATTGGGGATACGAGGTGAAAATTGAAATCACAACTGTTTGATTAGAAGGCAAGCACTGCCCCTGGCCCCAGACATTGTCACTGACCACTGTCTGGTGCTTTCTCTCCACTCCCTGCAGCAGAAGCCAGGAGGAGGAAAACTCCTCCAGTCCCACCAGATCAATTGTTACTTCAAGGATCACGTGTCAAAAGCACTGACATTTTAGTTCCATTTTTATGACTTGTCCCACAATAAGGAAAATCAGGCTGCAGTGGCCAGCTGAAAGCAGAACACAAAGCAGAGGGCTCTGCAGGCAGACCAGCTGCATGGCCACTGACCTGGTCATGTGGGTTTTTTTGTTTCACCCACTGTTGTTCCCTTAAAACATTAAAAAAACACCAAGACACTGCCAAGCACAAGGTAAATTCCTCTCTGTGCATGTTGTAAGGCCAACTCCTGGGTGCACAATGAGCATAGTCACCAGAGTGGAAAATATCCCACAGAGTCTGATGGAGGGATTTAAAGGAACTGGCTACAGAGAGTAAAGCACAGCTGGAAGCAGCAGAGATGGAGCCACAACTTCCTGTACATGTCACAGCTGGACTCAAGCCAGCGTTCCTTTAAACCCAGTTTTCCTTTCAAGAAATGTCCATATGAAATGTAGAAGCAGTTTTTGTTCGAGTCATTAGCCTTTGCAACTTCACCAAGCCCTTCCAGCTCGGACACTCAGCTGCCAGAATAAGTAGCAACCTTATTTCACCTCTGGCTGAGAGGAAAAAGGGTGCATATATAAAAGACCTAAACCCAACAAGCCAGAGCGCCCTTTTGGTGGACTGCAGCACTCCACACTCCACACTCCAGCACCAGCAGCTGGATTGGGTGAGAACAATGACATGCTGGGGACGATGAGGGTAGCTCATGCCTGAGAAGGCTCATAACGCAGCACATGGCAAAAAGAACAGCAAGGGAGCCTTGGGTGGAACATGTTCACCATGGCTTAGATGGATAAGCCCAAACTCTCCTCATCCAGCAAGATGAGATACCCAGGCTCTTCTTCTGGAGAAGCACAGAAGGGCTTGTTTAGATCTCTGGTGCTGGCAGTAGTGATCCTTCCTCAAGATAAGCGGGCAGGTTGGCCTCCCACTTCCACCATGCCAGACCAGCTCAACTTTTCTGGGTGTGATCTCACACATCCTTTACCACAGCAAGTCCCTATGCCCCCCATTACCCAGCCCTGGCCAGAGCTCCCACAACACCACTGAAACATCCAGGAAGGGCTGCAATTTGGAAGGAGCCTCCACCTCCCTGTCTGACAACATGTGGCGTGGCAACACGGGAAGTGTGGCAACACGGGATCTATGGCAACAGAACCCAAACAGAATCCCAACAGAACCCCAAAAGATCCCCATTGGAATGTTGGGGGCCAACAGCTCAGCAGAACAGCAAGGGAAATAGTCCTAGCATCACCCAGGGACACTGAGGACCAAGAGAGTGTTCCAGGCACCTCCCGGCCAGTGGATCTCTGCCTGCTCCTTGTGAGGGGAGGGGTCTCCTGAATATTCTTGCCCAAAGAGATAAGCCTTTTCTGGGACATCAGTCCAGGTTTTGATGGGGAAGAAACTTTCTGGAGCCCCATAGTGGCTGACAGATGATGGTTTATCATTTACCCCCATGTTTACTTGTTGAACCCATTTTTTCTGTTCTCCTTTCCTGTTTTCCCTTTCACACCTTTTGGTGAAAACTAAACCAGAGAAAAAAACCCACCCTATATGGGAATTAGGAAGGAAGAAGGAAGAGGAAGCTGCAGGTCCATTGTCTTCCCTGCAGCAGGCAGGGGTAGAGACACAATGGTGAGTGATAGGAGGGGGATAGACACAGAAACAACTGCCCCCTTCAGCCCCCCAGCCATCCCTGAGATCAGACTTTCCTGAGATGTAGGAGAAACAGTTGAACAGATCATACTATAACATACCTTCCCAAAAATAAAAATCAGAAAAGGGAAATAAAGAAAAGCTTTCCCAAATATCTGTTGAGCCAGTCCTGGTGAGAGCAGGAGTCAGTACCTACTCTGCCCCCTTCCCTTCCCCCTCGGATGCCAGTGCAGACCCTCACACTGGCAGACCCTACAAATGGCACATGGGGACAGCACATACTTGCAGGCAACCTCTTGCTCGAGTGCCTATAGATAGGGTGTAAACAAGAGGTTTTTAGGGCATTTGGTAGGACTGTGTCTCAGCGGGGTCAGTGCTGACAGCATTTTCTCCTGGCTTTTTTCTCATTTTCTGTGTTCTCTTCATAAACAATATTCACATTCTTTTATCTGTTTATTCTTTTCAGATCATAAATTTCTACTTCAGAACTTACAGTTTTAATAGACAGTTCTGTGAGTATACATATTTTTTCCTTAGACTTACCATAACATTTAGATTTCTCAATGCATTCTTTAGAGAGTACAGCATAAATAAGAGGCTCAGTTGAATAGCGTAAGGATCGTTTGTTCTGTCAGTGGAAGGAGGAGACACCAGAGAGCTTCTCAGCTCACTCTCAGTACAACTGGCTCAGTATAAATGTGATTTACTCTGCTCTAAACATGCAGAAGCTGTAGTTCCTCACTATCACTGCAAATTTACACCTTCAGTGTTTCACTGGGTGTGATGTGTCTCTGACCTTTATCTCTGTGTTTAGGGATATTGGATTAGTTCTGCATTATTTGCCACATCTAAGAAATGCTATTCTGATTACTACTAAAATATTTGGCTTTTGCAGAGGGCAGGACAAAAGGCAGTGATGCCTAAGATTCCTTCTTGCACTTCAGAACATGAAACAGGAAAAAGTATCCTGTCAAAAGGCCTTTGCATGGATGAGAGGATCAGATCCTGAGTGCCAAAATGAGCAAAAATGTTTCTACCTGCAGCTTGCTGCAGTGTTAGAAATCAAATCCACAGTAGATTAAAGAAAAAAAAAACAATAACAATAAACCGGCAGTAAATTCAGCTCTGTGTTACCCAGAGCCAAACTCAATAAGCCCCTGGTGTTGCTGTCAGATGAGTCTACTTTTTCAGAGCAGGAAAGAGAGAGAACCACTTGCAGTGTTAATCAGGAATTTCTGTGCTTTCAGACAGTCTAACTTCAGATCACTTCTTGTGTCTCATGACACACGTCCCAGAACACACACTAACAACCATGATTTATAGCTGAAGCTGCTTTGTTGTACTGTGTTGTGTAATTGCTGTGCTCTTGAAGTGCCAGGCTTGCTGAAGAGCATTCATAGACTGTCTCTCTTCAGCTGTGTGTACAGTGTGTGTCCTGTCTAGTCCATGGCCCAGACAATGGCATCTGCCAAAGTCAGGTTTTGAATCCCAACAGTAGAGGTTGGTAGTCTGATTCTGCACACCCCTATTAAGCTGTTTATGCCTACATATTACAAATGCAATTTTTCTGACTACCTACTACTAATTGAACCCACCTACCAGAATAGGTGGGTTCAATTCTTAACTGTGAGTGTTTCTGATTACAAGCAGATGCAGTTGGTTCTCATCTCTACGCCTGCAGAACTAGCATGGTCCTTATATAAGTGTTATAGTTCTGCTGGTGCTAGAGGACAGGTAGGATGCAACAAGCATAAAGGCTGCACAACAAGAGACCACTTGACAGTCTTCTGTGTGATTTACAGTGACCAATTTGTTTCCAAACACCTTTGAAAGTGTAAAGTGAAGAAACAGAGTTATTTTAGGAGATTTTTTCCTCTACAAGAGTAGTAGTTTAAATCAGAATTTGGAGACCTAGTCTGGACACAACTGCAATTGCAGAAATAGGTGAAACAACTTGCTTGGTTTTAACAGGGTAGTTTGGCAATTAAAGCCTATAAATATTTTGAGGTTTTTTTGATATATGTATATTATATTGCTTTGTGTTATATATAAATGTATAAAATGTGTATAATAATAACAGTTCTGTGTGTATAATGTGCACACTGTTAGGAAGGTAGTCAGCTACTCTCTTTGGATCTGTAAATAGATGCATATATGCATATTTATATGCATATAAACACAAACATAGCTGCTTCTTCAGCATTTTAGGAATTGTGGAGTCCATCCCAACCTGCCCTTGGTGAATGGTGTTGAGCTGTAGCTCTGAGAATCACAGCACCCATGGTGCCAGTAGGTCCCTCTGCTCCAACAAAATGGGGAGACTGCAGTGGTGCTTTACTGGAGCTCACAGTCTATCCTGGCCTGTGAATCCGACAGCTCCTGAGATCAGATATGGCATTGCAAAGTCCTGTCACAAAGTCACATCTAAACAAAGCTGAGGCACCGTCAGATGCCTTTCATTGCGGTGCATTATAAACTAGAAGATTATAAATCCCATAGGATCAAGAAGGCATTGCTTAGAGGGAAAAATTTGTTCTACAAGCATAAATATCTTGAAGATAGCAAAGCAAAGCAGAGGCTGACTAAACTCATATTTACTTAGTATTTTCCCCAGACCCACTGTGGTGTGGAAATTCCACCCCAACATCTGTGTATTAAAGTCTTTCTTTACTTGTGTACATAACACTCCTCTACCTTTTGGGATATGTGCAAGAAGCTTACAGTAGGAATTAATTTAGTTGACATTTTGCAGTACAGCACAGAGTTTAATCCTCATTTGATGTCAGTGCACTCTCTGTCTTCTGCCTCTACCTGTGGAGTTACAGATATGCGAATAATACCATTTCCCCGGAGATGATCCTACAAGGGAAGGCATCGTCTCTTTTGCAGCACCCAGCAGAGTTGCCTGGGATACTGGATCCCACCAGTTGCTGTCAGTGAAAAAGCTTGACAATGTTTTCCTAGCCATCCTTCCACCCAACGAGACCCCAACCAAATGGATGTGGCCATAGAAATGGTGAAGTCAGCTTGATTTTTAATGAGGATGCAGTAGATTAAAGAAGGAAGGAAAACTAGGTTTTGATGGTGAAGCTGGCAGGTGTGATGGGAATACCCACCTGGGGCTGGGCAGCTTGATTTGCCAGCTCCACTTTGCTCAGGATGGGGATGGCAGGAAGTTCTGCTGTAGCCTTCCATGGACACATGCAGCCTGGCCATGACCAGGAGCAGAGTGGGGAACTGCAAGATGGTGCACGACAGCAAGAGCTAAAGAAATATGGGGGTAACGGCGCCAGGGAGGTAATTCCACTGTTATTAACACAAATACAGTCATCTCTCTGCCTTTGTCTTCTGATGAATCAGAGGAAATTGCCTTCCAAGCCCTTCACCTTCCACCTACTTTAGCAGTGTTTTGTTTCTCTAAGATTCATATATTTGACTAGGTTTCAGCATATTATTATGAGAACAGAAGCACTAGATAGAAAGTGAAGCTTCACAGAGGAAATAGCCAGTAAATGTTGCTTTGAATTCTCTTGCTTTTTATTTTTGAGTTCTAATATCAGGAACAGATACGACTTTGGAGAAGGTGCATTGCAGTGCTGCAGATGGTTTGTGAATACATAGTGGGCAACCTTCTGTGGCATTATTATGGGTAGCTTACCATTATCTATGAGATTTTTAAGCCTGCCATTTTGATGTAACTGATTTTTCTATTTAATACTGATCCCCATGAACTATAAGCTTACAAAATCAAGAGCACTCTCCTTTGTGTGGTGATTCTATCTGTCCAGATTAGCAAAATGTTTATTTGCATTTTGCAAAAAAAGATTGGGCTTTGTAACGAAAATAGGAATCAGGTCAAGTGAAATATACAATGGTTTGATATCAAAATACATAATGAAGAGGGGAAGGCAAACTTTCAAAGCAGGAGTATTTAATTTTGGCACTTTTAAAAATGTGGCATTCCACCCCTTTAATTTGCCACAGGCTTTTTGTTTTGAACATTTCTTCTGATGAAAGCAAACATGCAAACGAAAAAATGCTCCGTATTTAGAATTCAATAAAACACTCCATTTGATCCTCTTCAGTTTCCTGGAAAAGTTCAACATGAACATTCAAGTACTGCATTTCTTCAAACTGTGCGGAAACTACTGATCTGTGAGTTGTGCAGCTTTGATGTGCCAAGTGCCAGGAGAGGGTCCTCTAAATGCTACTGTAATTCATATTACTCAGTGGGACCTTCCCAATGAGCATGAAAGCTCAGCCTGGCAGGTACAGTACAAGCATGGAGCCAAAAACTGTCTGTCTGAAGGATTTACCTTCCTGATATGTAATTTCCATAGGGTCAGATACATGTTTTTGTGTGGAGTGACACAGGAAGCATGGGAAAATCCATTCAAAATATTTTTCTGCAGTTGGAAGAGTGGTTCTCCACACTTGCTGTATAAGGTTATTTTTCTCTTTTGTTTTGGGGAAAGACAGGATAGGAAGTGTAACAAGGCAACATAGCCAAGCTGTGTATGAAGGATGAGATTGTGCCCCTAGGCACTGCTGCTGCATGGAGCCAGTCAGTGAGCTAAGCACACATGTTCTCAGCTCGTGCTTTCACTGGGTTTCAAAAATGCTCAGTTCAGTTGTGCTTTTATATATTCAAACTCCCCATTTTCAAGGTTGCAAGAGAAAATTTTTAAAAAACCTTACTAATAATACATTACAAAAGGTCCTTTAAAACATTCATGAAGAGGAAGTGTTCAAGGGTAGCAGTCAGTGTTAAGTGATGGTGGTGTGCACAGACACACCTAGGTGAAACACCATGCACAGACACCAGACCAGGACAGCTCTTGCCATGAAGACATTGTGAAAACGTCACTGGCTTGCCCCAGAGCATTCTCTGAGCTTGCCTGGGTGTGTGTGTTGCAATCCAAGGCAAATGATAATTACAGGGCATTACAGTAGGGAAACACAGGCAACCCTGAGTTGGAGAAAGCGGCGACCAAAACAGTTGGCTTAGACTTGACTTCCAAAGACAAAGTGGAAAAACATTATTATTACCCTCTGCTTGGCACTAGTGAGTGCAAAGGCACCTCTGGAATGCTGTGATTGTTTGGGGCTCCGCAGTATGAGAGACATGGACATACTGGAGCAAAAGGTCTCAAAGACGTACAGGCTGGAGCCTACATGCGTAAGAGGAGGTTGAGAGAACTAGGATTGTTCAGCTTGGAGGAGAAAATACTCAAGTACATTGCATTGGTGCCTGAAGCTGTCAAATGAGAGGGTGAGGAGGAGGCAGCTAGATTTCTCAGAGTTGTACCACGGTAGGATAACAGGCAACAGACACACCCTGAAAATCTTAG
Source organism: Calyptomena viridis (assembly GCA_013390005.1). Taxonomy (NCBI): domain Eukaryota; kingdom Metazoa; phylum Chordata; class Aves; order Passeriformes; family Eurylaimidae; genus Calyptomena; species Calyptomena viridis. The sequence goes on along the minus strand of WEIV01013100.1, from coordinate 204,867 downwards.
TGAAAATATTTTCAGCTTGAAGGTGGTTAAATATGGGAGTCAGAAATGTTGTAGGATCTCAACCTTTGGAAATACTTAAAATTTGATGGGCAAAAACCCAAGGACCCTGATCTAGTTGACTTACTTTGAGGAGAGTCCTGGACCCTGGTGATCTACAGAGGCACCTTCCAGTCTGGTTTGTTCTACAGTTTTGTCACCATGAAAACTTGACAGATCAAGTAGAATGACAGCACTACTGTGATCAGCAGGGCTAATGACATAGATATATTTAAAGTATGACAAAGAAGCAAAGGAATCTTAAAAATTTGTTGCAAGAGAAATGACAGAATTATTTGTGAAAGGCAGAAACTACAGATTTTTCCAAAGCTAGTTCTCTAAGGAGATTAAGCAACATAATTAGATTACATGATAATGAGATACATTGTGCTCAAGGGATGAAGGATGCAGTGTTAAACAGCCACTAATAAAGCTAGGTGCTTCACAATCAGATGTTGACATCTAACTTAGACCAAAGAGTATTAAAAGAGAAACTTTTGGAGGTCTCTCTGGGTCATTTGCATTGGCTTTCACAAGTACTTGGATTGGAAGGAAAGTTCCAGAAAACTGAAAAAAACCATCCCAAAAGAAGGATAAGAGAATTAAAGATCATCCTTAATGTGAATCAACTCAAAGTTATGGCTTTTGCCAGACCAACTCAGTGGTTTCTTTTAATGAACTGTATAAGTTTGACCCTGAGATTAACTCAATTGGTTAAAGCATGGGGCTAATAATGCCAATACCATGGGTTTGATTCTCATACAGGCCATTCACTTAAGAGTTGTACTCAATGATCCTTGTGAGTCCCTTCCAACTCAGAATGTGATTGACGAAGGGAAAAATACTGATACTCTGTGCTTCTCTGTAGCATTTGAGTTCATTGTGTCAGGCACTTGTATTAAGTAAACTAGTTCAGCTTTGTGGATTAAAACATGCTAGACACCATGTCACAGACCTATGGTCTTTATTACACAAGAAATGGTAACAGAGGACCATTATCAGAGCACCTCAGAAACAGTGTAGTCTACCTTGCCTAGTCAATGTCTTCACCTTGGACAGTGCTGTGCTGGTCCAGATCTACATTTGCTTCCCCTCTTCTCAGAAATTCCAACCAGGAAGTCCGGCCAACAGGTGAAGGCCACGTCCTGCTGAGACATCCCCAGCACACCCACAGGGCCTGAATGCAAGTGTGTCTGTGGGCTCCCACAGTGCTGGCAGACACCACTCTGGCCATGTGGACAGAGACGGCTGAAAAGTCTGGAGGTGATCCATGGGTGCCCCAAAGCTGAAACCTAGGGCACTGGAAGGTTTTTGGCCTCCTGCAGGGAAAAAACACCTGGAAACAGCCATCTCAGTTTGCAGTCAGGCAGAGAAGAGAAGCATCATGCCCAACGGGAATTGACAGGGAGGGGCAGGCAGGGAAAGAAGAGGTTGCAAAGCTCTAGTTCTGCCAAACTAATATTATTATTTCTTCTTGCTTTATCTTTTGACATTAAACAGACTGAGTGAGCGAACGGAAGATGCAGACACAATTAAGCAGATATTGCAAACAGGAGGGTGAGTTGCTTTTTATGGCTAGTTTATGTTTCAGACACACAACTATACAGAATAATGCAATAACAAAAATCATGCAGTATTTACCCTGGGTTTATTCACTGCAGGTCCTCTGAGAGTTGCTTTTGTTTGTTTTTATGTAATTGGTATGGTCAGATGGCCACCAGCAGGTCCAATTAAACAGATTCAATAGATTCCACTGTACGTTTTTTTTTCTCCATCAGCATATAGCAAAAAAATGTCCAAAATAATTTGTCTGAGTACCAGTAATGAATATAAAGTGCACTCTATTCCAGCCTGCACACAGTAAGTTTCAGCTGTACAGCATTTTATAGCCAAAGCAAACTAGGTTAATAATGAAATCACTGATGCAATCTTTGGTACAGCCTTAGTAGGAAAGAGGGCAACATTGTGCGTTACAATGTGGGGTATATGGTTGCTCAAATTTGGTCCTATCTGAAAGACAGATAAGGCATTATGCTGTCCTTTGTAGCTATCTTAAGCTTTGGCCTGTAAGCGTTAGGTGGGAACTCTAAGAAAATCCCACCAATAGGACTTGGGCACGCCCTTAACACAGGTATTTGTTTAAGTGCTTTGTTGAACTGGAGCCTAGTAGATCCTCTTGAAAAGAAAGTGATTTTCAATCTAATAAGGTTATCTTAGTGTGAACATTTTAACTACATCAATCAATATGCCCGTCAGGAGTAAATGACTAATGGGATTTCTCTTTTCTTTCTTTCTTTGTTACAAGAATGATGAATTGACTTTGCCTGTTGCTAGAGATTCTCATCTCTTTAATGCATTGCAGATATGTTTAATGGACGCAAGCTGTCAGAGTCTTGTAGTAACCAGTCCCAACCAAAAATATTTACCCTTGGGACTGGATCATCAGATTCCAGTTCTGCTGTGACAATGGAAAATTTGAAAAGGCTGGAAGAGGAATATGCAGCTTCTAAAGAAGCCTTCAAAATGCAGAGAATACAAGATTATATTGAGCAGACTAATCTTGCTCTCTTCAACAAAGAAACAACTAGGAGAACCAGCATATACTTTGTATGTGATGCAGAGCCTGAAGGAACCTCCTCATCCCTTCCTGCAAAACAAGTAAAAATTGCAACTGAAGTCCCTGGAAGATCTCTGAAGAAAGAAAAGGTATTACCAGGTATTTTTTAGCAATCTGTTAGAGGCAAGGAGAGAGAATAAGTCAGCTGTCCTTGATCTTTTCTAGATTTCCATCTGCATATCATAGAATCTTAGAATGAATCACCATAGAAGGGTTTATGTTGGAAGGGACATTAAAGATCATCTAGTTCCAACCTCCCTGCCATGGACAGGGACATCTTTCACTAGACCAGGTTGCTCAAAGCCCCATCCAACCTGTCCTTGAACACTGTCAGAGATGAGGCATGCACAGCTACTCTTGGCAACCTGTGCCCGTGTCTCACCACCATCACAGCAAAGATTTTCCCTCTAACATCTAATCACAGAAGAATCACAGAATATTCAGAGCTGGAAAGGACTCATAAGGATCATCGAGTTCAACTGCTAAATTAATAGCCTGTATGAGGACCAAACCCACAACCTTGGTGTTACGAGCACCATGCTCTGACCAACTGAGCTAATCTCAAGGTCGATATAAATTTCTCCTCTTTCAATTTAAAACCATTTCCCCTTGTCCTGTCACTATCTGTTCATGTAAGAGGTCCCTCTCTCTCTTTTTTATAAGCCCCCTTTAAGTACTGAAAGGCCTCTATTGAAGTTTCCCTGGAGCCTTCTCTTGTCGAGGCTGAACAACTCCAACTCCCTCAGCCTGTCTTCGTAGGAGAGGTGCTCCACCATCTTGACCATCTTCATGACCCTCCTCTGTACTCACTCCAACAGGTCCATGTCTTTCTTATGCTAAGGTCCCCAGAACTGGATGCAGCACTCCAGATGGGGTCTCACAGGACAGATTAGAGGATCAAAATCACTTCCCTCAACCTGCTGGTCATACTCTTTTGACGAAGCCCAGGTTGAGGTTGGCTTTCTGAGCTGCAGGAGTACATCACCAAGTCATGTCCAGCTTTGCATCCTGCAAAGTCCTTCTCCGTAGAGCTGCTCTCAATGAGTTCTTCTCCCAGTCTGTACTCACCTCTGGTGTTGCCCCAACTCAGGTGCAGCACTTTGGACTTGGATTTGAACTTCATGAAGTTCTTGTGGGTCTACTTCTCGAGCTTGTTCAGATTCTTCTGGATGGCATCCCACCCTTCTGTTGTGTCAACTGCACTGCTCAGCTTTGTTTTCATCTGCAGTCTTGCTGACTTGTGCACTTGATCTTGCTGCCTGAGTCACTGATAAAGATACTAAAGAGAATCAGTCCCAAAACAGAGCCCCAAGGGGACACCACTGGTCACCGTCCTCCATCTGGACATAGAACCATTGTGTCCATGCACACAACTCTTTATCTACCAAATAGTCCACACTTCACATCCATGTTTCTCCAATTTGGAAATAAGAAAGTTATCTGGGACCATGTTGAAGGCCTTACAGAAGTCTATGTAGATGACATTCTTCAGTCTTCTCTTGTTGAGTGTTGCAGTCACTCCATCATATGTTTAAGTGCTATGCATATGCACCTAAAATGGTGATGAATTTTTAGGAGGAACATAGGCCTACCCTTCCCTGCCTGCTATTGAGGGCTGCTGTTGTGTGGAATGCCAGAGTGGTTTGTATACCATGTTTGGGGAAAAAATATTGAGCTGTAAGAACATGGTATGGGGTACCAGCACACAGACCTGAACCCAGACAAATGCAAGGTACCAGTCTGGAAAGAATGGGATGTTACCATTAGCTAGTTTCAACATAATCAGAATGAAACCAGGACAGCATTTAAACACAAACCCCACCCATTCATTTTATATGGTATCAGTTTTAGTTTTGTCTGGATCAGAGTTGCTCTGTTGAATGTAAATACGAGCAAACTAATATTAGACATTTATCTCTCTTACTACATGTCTCTAGCTATGTTTACTTGGTATATATATATACACACACACACACACACTGCTTTCAGTGATATCTTACAGCTCATTAAGTAATCTAACCAATGTTTGGAGTCAGATAGCAGGGACAAAAATATAGTTAATCCATGGAAAGTAAATGCCTCTAAGTCATAAGGGATACACCCTCTTTTTAAAGATTTCGAGAACTTGTCCCATTTTGTATTTGTCTGCCTGAGGCGACACTGCTTGCAAGTCAGGATGTGGCTTGTGGCTGTATGCAGGACAGGATCACAGCTGTCCTCTGCAAGTGGGTGAGGACAGGACTAGTGGCTCCATCAAAAACCACTTGAAGGAGACTACACAGCAGCCATGGACAATGGCAACTGATTGTCTACACAGGGAAAGTCTGGCTTTCTGCAACAGAGGATGGATGACAAACTGGGATCCAAGTGGGATAACTTGGCCTTATCCTAAATATAAGTCATTTTTTGGAGGAAAGATTGGACTTCTTCCATAATTCTTCTTTGAATGCTCTATAAGACGGCATTCCACCTGCTATGGGAGAGCCCCTAGCACAACCTGCTTTGGCACAGAGAAAAATGCACAGCCAGCATGAAAGAGCCAGGCTATTCCTTGAAGTAAGGGGTTACCTATTTCCTGAGGAATTCATGCATTGGTCCTCCTTACAGTTAACCAACAGAAGTGTTTTCTGCTCACTTTTGCATTTTTATCAATGCAAATTTTCCAGCTCCTAAGAATGAGAAAGATAACTGTTTCCACATGTAAGGTTTATTTTTTAAAGAGCTTTCCATGTGGAAGTCAAGTATTCTTATCAGGCATACCTGTGAGCTGCATCCTTGAGGACAAATCTGTCCTCAAAAGAAGCTGAGTGTCTGAAACAGCCACAAAAAAAAAGGAAGCAAATGCACATAGAAATCTCTCTCAGTGCTATCCCAGGCAATCATTTCACAGATTTCCACATCTCAGTTAAAATTCAGATGATATATGAAGTTTGTTTCAGCCCATTTCAGTAGAGAGCTAGTATTTAGACACAAGAAGATTTACCAAGGAAAATCAAATATGTGAATCCCTCATTAGAGATTCAGGTCAACATTTAATATGTCTTCAAGAATTTGCACACTACAGTGATTCACAGGTCTTTTTTGGCTTCTTTTGATTGCTTTCTATTGTTTTTGTCTTTCGTAAGACTGACTTATGTCTGAGTGGTTACCTTCATTTTGATGATTTCCGTTATTTTTCTAGCTCCCTGTGATAGCCATACTTCTCTTTTTTTTCCAGGTGTCTTACTCTTCGACATTTTCTTTTCTACCATCTCCTCTGGCACCCTACTGCCCTCCCCAAATGCCTCCTTGTCCACCCTCTTTTCCCAGTCCACTGCATGTCCACAGGCACCTTTCTTTTCTCACATATACGTGCCCTAAATATCTTCCGTCTGCTCTTTCTGATTTTTTGGCAATAACACCACTTGGTATGCAGACACTGAGATAGGTTGCATAAGAGCTGTTTTACATGAGAGAGCATTTGAAACAAGCTGAGATGTACATCTGACCGGGTAGATGGGGGCTGTAACAGACCTCGGGTCTGCTGTGCTCTGCACAAAGAGGGAAATGTGCAGCCTGGGGCCACTGAATTAATGCAAACCTGGAGAAGAAAGGTGCTGCTCTGACAGCAAACCCCTCAGGGCACCGCACCTGTCTGTATGAGGTGTTTGGGCCAAAATTACCGGTTTCCTCCTCATTCTTGTAGCATCATGACCTTCTCACAGAGGGGCAGTCCCAGTCCCCTTCACCCCATTGCCCCTGTGCAGCCACAGGGAAGCTGAAACACCCATGGGAATATGCCCTCCTGAAAAGTCTGTAAAAAAAAGAGATCCGAGTTGTTTACAAATGAAACCTGAACAGAAAGGCAAAGTAAATTAGCTTGTAACTCTTGTTTCTTCCTCTGTAAAGCCTGTCCTCAGTCTCCAGCAACTTTTTTATGGTTGATTTTCAAGAGCTTTTTCTTTGCTCTCCTACAATTTATTGTATCATTAAAACTGATGGGGAAAAATGTTCCTCGTTAAGGTGGGAAGGTTTTATCTGAAATACAAAATAATGAAATGGCAAGAAATTTCAAGGCAGAAAAAAAAACCTGTTCTAAAAAAAAAAAAAAAGAGGATATTTTTTTATTTTTAAAGAAAACACTCTCTCCTCTCCAGCACTCACCACATATTCTCCACCATCTCAGCCCACAGGATCTATGCCAAAAGAGTACAAGTAAGCAGAGTAATTGGTAACGCTTTTCTATATAATTCCGTCACATAAATCTGTATTTATGCTATACACAGGCAAGCAGCAGGAACACCTAACAACTGGAAATTTACAGTATGCCTGAGACATTCACAGCTTGGCAGCCACTGTTGTGCCTCTGCTACTAATAAACTGGAAGTTATGCTTGTCCAAGTGGTTGTCTTTGGGGCCCTCAATATTTGCTGTATTTAAAGGGATGCTGCCAGCCTCTGCAGAGGGTTTTTTAATTTTCTTTTAAATTTTTTATTTTGTTAGACAGATAAATTCCATTTAGTATTTCTCAAATCAACTGGGATGTGTGATTTTTATTTTACAGGCTGCTCTTCCAGCTGTGGAGGAAAAGGAGGTCTGATTCCGCAGTCACAGTAAATCAGCATAATACCACCCTTCACACCACTGACACTGCTGCAGCAACACAGATTTACACCAAATAGAGATGTAGCTCTACCCTTTCATCTGTCTGTCTTCTTCAGTGTACTTTAAATGGCGTTCAGCTCACTGATAACAGTATTTATATGAATATCCAAGGGGTATTTTTACTTTTTTGTTAAAAGATGCACTTGGCACCAAGGTAAATAGATATAAGTAGCTGCATATGAAGGTGTTGAACTGCTATATAAACATACAGCAAAGTGGATTTTTTATTTATAAATTTTATCAATTTTTAAAAATAGGTTATAAATTTTATATGTATAAATTTAATTAATATTTATATAAATAAATGTTATAAATTCATAACTTTCAGCTTAAAAGAGTGAAGACTCTATTTCNTATTTATATAAATAAATTTTATAAATTCATAACTTTCAGCTTAAAAGAGTGAAGACTCTATTTCTTCCCCTAATTTTGAAAATGTTATGGACTGAGGTAAAACCTCTGATGCAATATTAAAAGAAATCGGTCTTAAAGTTTTCTGTCTAACAGAAAGTTGCTACTAAAATGCAAGAAAAAAGAGCTCTCCCCCTACCTGAGAGGTTTGTGAGAGGGGACCCAGCAGTTCAGCTCCTCACCTAAGCTATCTTTAAGGGACCAGCTGTGATTTGGGGTGCAGGCAGCCAGCTATCCATGCATTGTTGAGACTGCACCCTGACCTCTCACAGGCAGGCAGATTGCTCACTCTGATCACATCTCATTCCCGAGCGAACACCAGCTTGATCCACGGAGCATCCTGAGTCTCCCGCCTACCCTCTGGTCCCAGGAATGGGGCCTGCCATGAGATTTGGGTTTGATACCAGTCCTGGTTAACTTGTACATTATCCATTACTGGGCTCTGCTCTTCATGTGTAAGGCAGAGATGGTGGCATTTTACTACCACAGAAGAGCTGGGAGAGCGAACACATGATGGAGACACCAGAGCATCACTACTCCCCCTATTCCTCAGAAGTTTGCATCCACAGATGCATTAATTTGTGTGTGCTGTGTTCAAAATCCTTTATAATTCATGGGTAACTAATAAGAAAGCAGTGATGTGTCAAGGCCTTGTTGAATTACTAATGGAGATAAATAAAAAAAAAATAAAAAAGCCCTTCAATTCTTACCTTGAATCAGATCACAGTCAAGCTACAAACACAGGTTTTGTGGATTTTTTTTCATTTTCCAAGGCCACAGGCATCTTTAAATTAGTATATCATGGGGCTATAAAACAATTAACCCTACATTGCAGAGATAGAAGCAGTGGGACACCTTGATAATTTCATATTGTAGTCTCAGAGTGATTTTGTCCCTGACCGACAACTTCAGGTGAAAGAAGACAGTGGAAGGTGTATGGAAAGTCCCAGCTGCTGCTGGACATGCCTTGGTAAAGGAGAGGTGTCCCAGCAGAGCTCCAATCGATGATACCATGCAGTGACACCATATCATCAGCTGAGTGGGGGTCAGCTAATGCCATTTGCAGAACCGTGTAACCTGAGATAAGCAGGAGGGTGATTTTAGGACTGCTATAACCTTGTTTTGTACAGTGAATTAGAGGCAAGGAAATTGGTAAGACCATAGAAGACTGTGCACAGCTGTTACCAATATTCCTTATCCATTTTGGTGTGCTGGCAGTTACCCCTCTCCATTCTGCTCTCCTTAGCTTTGTGAGTGCATCTCTCTCCTCTGCACACTGCAGACCTAACTTTCACAAGGATAACTGCCTTTCATTACCAATATCCTGAATTCTGTTCCTTTTCCCTTAAGGAAGGTATCCTCCTGGTCAGCCAAGGAAATGCTGAGCACCTCACCTGATAGCCCAGCAGCTGACGAGCATCATTAAAAATGCTCCGAGCCAACTCAACCCCAGTCAACTCTGCCAAAGAGCAGGCAGTAGCTGATTTTACAATGAGCTGTCCCTTGAAGGCTGCTATCAATCACCACCAATCACCACTATCATGTTACCACTGAGGGATGACACCTGCTGAGGTGGGAGGATGCCCAGAGGTGCTCAGCATCTCCAGCCTGACTGTGTCAGTGTGGGTTGTTGCAGTCAACAGAGAGGTCGTGACCTAAAATGGAGGAATATTCTAGTTTTCAGCTTCCTGGTTTTAATGGGCCTCCTTGGGTGGATGGTTCCTGCTCCTTTTGCCTGAAAAGGGATAGTTAGTTCACTCTAAATCCACCAGTAGTTCAATAGTGCTGTCATTGCGATCTACCAGCAATGTGCAAAAACTCTTCCTCCCCTCTCTACCTCCAGCAGTCCTCAGGTTGTCCTGCCTTCTTGCCACCAGTAAGATGGACCTCTGCAACCATTCAAGGCCACTTTTCAAGGCCAGCATCTTCTTTTAGCCTAGCACAACTACTCAGTCCCCAGACATCCAGGTTTCAAAGGACATTTGAGGACCTTCCGAACCATTCACAAATGTGATTCAAATCAATCACATTGATTTCCGGGGTCTCATTAGACACATCAATGTTTTAGGATATTCTGGCCTAAGGGCTTCTCCATGAGTGAAGCACATTGTCACTAGGCTGTCTCAGCCCACAAAGGTTTATGAAATGCTTAGCTAGCAAAACAAAAAAACATTAACTGCTTGGCTACAGCTTTCTGCCAAAAGATAGGCAGGTCGTGCTTCAATGCAGATGTCTCAGGGAAAAAATGTGCAGTGCATTAGAGAGCTGTGACTCATAGAATAATTATCCTCATTTCTCATAGTTTATTAATAATTTAAACCCAATCTTGATGTTATTGATCTATCATTGAATCGGAGATTTATTTCAGATCTGTAGTCACTGAAGCAGTAAATTTAATCCCCCTTCCCTCCCACCCTTCCATCCACTAAACTCACTTTATAACTAAAACATGATGTTTAGGCTGTTTCAGTAATAGGAGAGTAAGAGCTCAGAGACAGTGGGTGGCAGGAGCAGCCTTAAGCCCGCAGAAGACTAATGTGGGCGACATAAGGTTCTGGTTTTAATATATCTTTTTTGACCAAGCCATCCCTTACACATTGTCTAAGGGATGCCAAAAGAACTAGAAGCTACTTGTTGACATGTGCATCACAACCAGAACCTAGACCACCATCTAGGTTTGCTTGTCCATTCCCACAGTCAACCATCAGTTTTGCATGCCTCCCAGTTGTGTATCCCAGCACTACTCTTTGTCCTCTGGAAACACAGATATGAACTCACCTAGCTAAAAGCTCCTGCAACACATCAGCAGCTGCAAGGCAGACAAGCTTTTGGGTCTGATACTAATCTTACTTAAACTGGTGAAAACCTGAAGCAGCTGTCTGGGTATCCCAGGAGTGCCATGAGTGTAAAATCCATTTATGTGCGTGGAGGATGAAATCTAAAGAACTGTAATGTGAAGACTCCTACAGCAGTGCTCACTGGGCTGTACCATGTGTCTGGTGAATTCAACAATACAGCAGCAATTCTTGCCCCTTTAAAAGAAGCTGGGAATAGAAAACAGTATCTTTTATGGCTGTAAAATGCCCCAAAGAGTGATTTTTGTAGGCAAATGAAATGCAGTTTTATTATATCGGTTGTAGCATAGAGTTGAGTTGGAAAATGTGTTCTCGGCTGTATCAACTCTTTCTCAGGTCTGAAAGGAAAAAAAAAGTGCTCAAATGCTCATCTGTTCTTTTCCATCTATAGTAATGGATACAATTAAATATATCATTGTCCCCTGCCAGCCCATCCTTGCTGCTGACCTTAGACCTGACAGCTGGAAGCACAGCAAATGAGGGCTCTTGGCCACCACTGGGATTCCTTCAGCTATAGGAACATGTGACAGGGCCAAGCTATCACAGCCTTGCTCTAAAAAGCAAACCAGATCAGTGTCACCCGACAGAAAGGATGTGTTGGTGTGGCAAAGTCCTTCTTGTGCACACAAATGTGGGCTCTCAGAGTGTCTGATGTTTTTTGCCCAAGTGGAAGACATTCCTAAAGATGAACAGCAGGAATACAAAATGCAGCAAACTCAATGTAGTCTAAGACTATGTTTTCCAGAGGTATTGTTCTTAATGAAATAGTCACAGAGCTGAGTTTTCCTTGGTTTTTGCTTGGGGAATTTTTCGTTTTTGATTTACGTTAGCTAAACCTGGAATAAGACCAGGGAAATGCTGCTATTTCATTCATCCTGCAGGACAAGGGATGGTGGCAGCAGTAACACACCAGGGTGTATGTGCGGGGTGTTGCAGAGCTCTTGGGAGGGGAGCAAGTCCGTGGCTAGAAATCCTGCCGGATGATTGGGTCCCTGTGACACTGAGTCCCACCCGTACTGATGGGACTGTTGTCACCAGCAGGTCACAGCTCCCTCAAAGCCCAGGCTTGGCAGTACTAAACCTTTCTCTTATTTACGTCTTGAGACACTTGTTTGCTGAATTTTCACCTGAAGGCATTCCTGGTAATTGGGACTTTCCTGCAGTTGCAAAGCAGTGACCTATCTTCCTCACTGTCCTTGGTGAAATAGGTGAAGGAAGCGATTGCAGGCACAGGTACCCATCATCAGTGCAAGTTTGTTTTAGTCACAGAATCACAGAATCAGTTAGATTGGAAAAGACCTCTGAGATCATCAAGTTCAGCTTTTGACCTAACACCATTTTGTCAACTAAACCATGGCATGAAGTGCCACATCCAGTCTTTTATTAAATACTCCAGGGACAGTGACTTCACCGCCTCCCTGGGCAGCCCATTCCAATGCCCAATCACTCTCTGTGTAAAGAATTTCCTCCTACTGTTTAACCTGCACCTCCCCTAGTGCAGCTTAAGACTGTGCCCTCTTGTCCTACTGCTGGTTGCCTGGGAGAAGAGACCAATACCCTCCTGGCTACACCCTCCTTTCAGGCAGTTGTAAAGAGGGATCAGGTCTCTCCTGAGCCTCCTCTCCTCCAGGTTAAACAACCTCAGCTCCCTCAGCCGCTCTTCATAGGGCTGGTGTTCCAGTCCCTTCACCAGCCTCATTGCCCTTCTTTGGGCATGCTCTAGTATCTCAAAATCCTTACCCCACCTGTGATGGGAGCAGATTCAGTGCCTTTCTGAGTATATAACTCTTCCAGAGTTCAATCTTGCACCAGTCAGTTAGGAGGATGTTTTCAGTGTGAGCACCTGAGTAGAGACGCTGAAAACCACTTCAAGGCTCAGTTCACACAGAATGCATCACGTAATATGTTATGGTCTCTTTGTACCCTGGTGAGGTGAGGAAATGTCTTTTCTTTCCATTTCGGTAGTACGTAACCAGAGAGTAGGTAGCTGTGTCCGCATCTCTTTGCCCCCAAGCTAGTTGCCTATTACTCTGACTTGCTTGCTGGACATGTCTGTTCCTTGTTGTTGACAATATTAAGCTGTGATTTGGGCACTTCACTTATGTGATTGACCTTGGGCCTGGTTCAGCTTACACAGGATGAGATTGGCTTTATGGGCTCCAAGTGCACATTGCTGGGTCATGTTGAGCTTCTCATCAGTCAACACTCCCAAGTCCTCAAGGTTGCTGTCAATCCATTCTCTGTCCAGTCTGTCTTTGTGCTTGGGGTTGCCCTGACCCATTTGTGAGACCTTACACTGGCCTTATTGTACTTCATGAGGTTTACATGGGCCAGACTCTCAAGCCTGTCAAGGTCCTCCCGGATTGCATTTTTTAGGCAGAGACTGGTTGCCCAGAGCAGGAGATGTGCACCATGGTAGGTCTGTTCCAACATTTTCCAGAATAAATACCAGGCAACTGGAACAACACAACTGCATAGTCACTGCCTTTGCTACCTCCCATTGCCCACTCCAAACCTTTCGGTCTCCCATTGCTAGGGTGCAGCAGCTTGAAATCTGCAGGAGAATTCCTGGAAATCCGGCTTTATGCCTTCCCCTGCCCTGCAGCTTGTCCCTCCAACCCTGATTTGGCTTGCCAGGCATTTGTATAAATAGGATTAACATCTGCAGTTACACTTAGCTAGGTTGCAAATTACACAGGCTCTCAAGCCTTGTGCTTCAGGGCATACACTGATTACCATCAGAGGGGCAAAAATTAGTTTTTCCAATAACAGAATATTGTGTGATTGACTGGGAACATTACAGGACAGAGCGGATTATCCTTTGCCATCAGTATCGGTTATATGTCATTACCACATCAAAGCACCAGACATGGGTGAGGTGCTTCCATCCAGGCAGCATTGGAGGCGGCTGGGTCTGGAGGAGCAGGGTTGGTTGTTAAAATTGACATAGATTTCTGAAGCTGCTTATAAAATGTGCCTCCGGGAAGCTGTGCTTCCTGCTTCTGCTTGCCTACCCCCTGTGCTACATACTTCCAGCTGTTCAGGGGAGTCTGCCCTCCTCTCCTTTGTCTCCTGGTGTATGCTGACTCTGGCGGGATCAAGAGATATCAGAGGATGTGGGACTCATTGTAACAGGAGGCTGGGATGCACCTTTACTGAAATGTCTGCAGACCCCATCCTTATTGTGCTTCCAGAGGCTTGCAAGAGAGGCTGAGGTCTCTATTCTCTCTCTATTATAAATGAGCAGCATTGCCCATTTTCAGGCCATCTCATTTCCTCCATCTTGGCAGCAAATGCTTGTCTCATTTGAATGGAAGAGCTAGAATTGACAGAAAATCTAAAATAAGAAACATAATTAGCAGCAAAACTTTTAATTCCCCTTTCTAAGCCATTTCTAAATGTGTTAGTGATTATTTATTGAACTTGGCTTGACATTTAGACAGTTCCTTTTAATGCTAATAGGGTTGATTACGAGGTTGAATCCTACTGCTTTGAGGAAATGGCTTCTCAGTATTCAGAGCTGCCAAGTTCCCTCTGCACAGAAGTACAGACTTTTCTTAGCAGGAAATATGTATTACTCAGCACAAATATATTAAAAAAAGGCCATCACATGAGTGAGGAGCCTGTGCCAGGTACCTTGCACCAACAGCCCATGCACAGGGTGACAGAGCTCTGCCTTTTTGTGACTGAAAACTGCTCCAACACTGACAGGAGAGTGCCAACCTTCATCATGGGAAACGGGCTGGAGCCTTAGTTCATTGGCTTGGCTCTGGTACTGAGGGGCCTGAGGATGGCAGGACCCCCAACCACTGATGGGTGGGGAGATCAGAAGAGGAGGAGAAGGAGGAGGTAGAGGAGGAAGAGGAAGACACTTGGTTTCCCCAGGCTGCAGTCAGGACCTGGGGTTTCCTTCCCTTGCCCACTTGCAGTTCACACTTAAATTCAAGACTCTCATCTTCCTTTCAGAGCCAAACAGAGCAGGGACTCCTTCCTAATAGCAATCTAGAGGCATGAAATGTGGGTCAGGATTTTTTTGTCATAACAGTCACTATCAGAGTATTTGCTTGGACCTTCTTGTGCTCCCCCTCCTGCAGATCAATTGAGAGGACAGATGTCTGGTTGTCCTCCTATTTCAATGTATATCATCATTACTCCTTCAGAGCTGCTGCAAAATAGCACAGGTGTCAATAAGAACAAGACTTGGACTTAGATTTACTTTAAATTAGGTTTTATAGGTGAAAATGGTGGGTTTTCAGAAAATAAGCCTCACCACCACATTATTGAGCACGTGATGTCAACGTGAGACTGCTTGGACAATGCAATAGACTCCAGAAACAGGACAGGCTCCTAAATGCAGAGAGTGATAAACCAGCCTGGCTTGACAAGCTTTGCCAATGGCTAGACAAATGCAATGAGATTACCCTGATGAGGAGAACAAAGATACTTGAGTTCAGGAATTTCCCACTAAGTGCAATTACCTTTTAATAGCCATTATCCCTCATTCTCATTTCCAGCTGGAAAGGAGGTGCAGAGTGAGGTTACTAGGTTGTGTCCATCAGCTAGTAAACTGCCAAGGCATGGTTTTAAAGGCAACCTTGGAAAAAGTGCACAGGAACACAAATGTCTCTGTCATTACGGTGGTGAGATTTCAAACAGAAGAGTCACTTGTATACTGTGTCAGTGCAGTGTCCAAGTTTTTGTTTATCTTAGTGAATAACTCAGATTTAGACTGACCATTACAGCCACTGTTGGATTTTTTTCCCCCCTCAATCTCCTGTGGCTCATAACCAGACATTCTCTTTCCATGGTGCCTTGGAATCATAAACCCAGGGTGATCCAGGCCAGGCTGGGAGAATGTGAGCTGACTGCCATTGAATATCCTTGTTCTGAGGCACAGAGATCAATAGGTCACATCTTCACTGCAAAGTGAGATGCACATGAGAGGTCTGCATGGAGCATAAGGTTGCATTCCAGAACAACTTGAGCTCCAGCTGAGGACCTGCAGAGACTTGTCCATGCAAGAGAAGGATTTTGCTTTGGGAGGTAAAGGAAAATGAGATGCACCTGCCTGTGGGTCTTGGTGGAAGATTTTTTAAGCTGCAAATTGGGCCTAGTGTGGAGCCTTGGTGGTTGGAGAGCCACCAAGCAGATATACCTCTCTGATGCAGGGGGCTGAATAAGAAACAGTGACAGGCAACAGCACCAGACACCTCAGGCTACGTTTCAGCCACTTTGCCTTAGTGGAAGACATGGCCTGATGTGAAATGCAAGACATAGGGATGACTGCAAAGGGTTAATGCCCAAAATACACCTGGCCCAGTATCCTGCCTTGGATGAGACCCAGCAGACGCTCAGGAAGTAATACAAAAATAGAGCAAACATTTTTTTCATGCTTCCCAGAATACTCTCCATTTCCCCAGTGATCTGTGGGTCAGGAACCTCCTGAACTGTAGATGCCAGCTCTGCATTTAACAACCCTTGATGGAATCCTCTTCCATCTATTAGCTTACACCCTATTGAACCAACACAAATTTTAAACATCCACTGTACCCTATGGCAAGGAATACACCAGCTAAAAGTCTCCTTTGTTTATTTTCAGCTTGTCACTTGATACTTTTCTTTGATGTTCACTCCCTTCCTTTGAAGAGCACTAAATAATATGAACAGCTGTTCCCCAGTCACATCGCTCTTCCTTTCACAAAACTCGGTCATATTTCTTCTTCATTTTTTCTTCCATGATAAAAAGTCTTAATCTATTCAGTCACTCCCTGAATGGAGGCCCTTTTGTTCTTTTAATCATCTTCAATTGCCTTCCTCTGTGACTTTTCTATTCCTTCTGTATCATATTGGAGATCAGTGAATCAGGACTGCACCATGGTATTCAAGACAAGGGAGTACACAGATTTATACAGCAACATAATGATTCCCCCTGTTTTGCTCTCTCCTGCTTTCCTAATAATTCCTAGTTTTCTTTTTGCTTTTTTGATTGCTACTGAATCTTGAGCTGACATTTGCATAGAGTTATCTATTATATCCTGAAGATTTTGCTCCCAAGTGAAAATAGCCAGCTCAGAGCCCATTATTTTGTATGTAAAGCTAGGATTGTCTTTTCCCATGCACATCACTCTACATTTATCTATATCAGATTTCATCTGTGATTTTATTACCCTTTTATTCAGTGCCATGAGGGTCTTTCTGCAACTGTTCACAGTCAGCCCTTTGCATCAACCACCCTTAATATCATCAGCAAACTTCTCCCCTCCCTGCTTGCTATTTTCAGATCATTTGTGAACATTTCAAAAGCATGGAACAACATTTAGACTAATTTAGCAGCTTCCTCTCTCAAATCTGAAGTGCCAATTCCCAAGGAGAAGGAGGAAATACAGTTTCCCAAGATCTTGAGGTGTCACTGAAGAGCAGCTGGCATTTCTGGGAATACATGGCTTTGTGCCTAACCAGCGAGACTACATTTTTCCCCTTGCACAGATAAGATGGGGAGTGACACCACTTGCTGGGATGTGTGTCTGCCCCCCCCAAACAACACCAGTGGAAGATGAGCCCAAGCACAAAGAGGTGTGCAGAAGTCCTGGGGTTGCAGGAAAGGAGGCAGAGTGGAAGCAATGGATGACAAAGCGTTTTTCTAGGGCAACCTCTGCACACAAAATTGTGTTGAACAAGTAGGAGCCAACTGGCAACTCTTCCTTGCAAAAAGCGATCTGAGAGCTTGTTGGTCTTGCCCAAGGGAGTCCAAGGCCAGAGTCAAACAAGGGGTCTCTGTCTATGGGAGGAGAACATGAAGATGATGGAGCAGTAACTGCCCTCTGCCCAGGTGAGACCCAGCTGATTTGCTAGTGAGAAAATACCAGAAACTAGCAGTGATGAGCACTTTTTCAGTGACATATTTTCCCCAGGAAGAAACATCTTGCAGCAGAGCCCAGCAGGAGATAAGTGTTTGGGAGTGACAATAAGGGGCACTTCTTTCTGCTGGGGGCACCCTTGTTTGGGGGAAGAGATTGGAGAGTTGCCACTGCTATTTGTAGCCAAAAAGAGTCAGACTGAGAATTGCTCCAGTACAAGAGGCAAGCATGAAAGTAATTCACATAGGGAAAAACAGGAGATAAAGTGAACTGCTCTGGTGGAGGGTTCCTTATCTCTGTCCAGTGGTGCACCTCAGAGCCACAGGATCACAAGAACATGTTTCTCTCTTCTCCCTGACCCTGATAATTTTTTGTTGCAGCCTCTAGATCCTGGCCATGCAAGGTTTTCCAGCTCTTTTGGAAGATGGCTTTTAGAAAAGGCATGTGGCATTCAGAAAAATGCTCTCTGGAGGTGGTTTGGCACTCCTGCAGCTGCAAAGGGAAAAGTTAGTGTCTCTTCTCTGATAATGGAGCGAAAATTGCTCAAAGGGCAGAGGCTCTCCCCTTTTAAGAGACTTAAGCTTGACCATCAGAAAACCAGGACCCATTTGATGATAAAAGAGCAGGCATCAGTAACTCAGGCGCTAATTGATTCTTGAGCTGTGAGAAGACTTGTGTCTCCTGTAAAAAACATGTGCATGCACATGAAAAAAACCCACTGGTTTCACAGATCCACAGAGCAAAACAGAAATTTAAGAGAAGGCAGATTCACTGATATTGCAGCTATCAACTCCCTCATCATCCGAGTAGGGAAGGTGCTCAGCCACCTGCAACACCAAGGCAGAAGTCTTATTTCCATCCCAGCCTTTTGGCTGCTGGCCATGTCGCAGCCCACTCCAGGGACTGAAGCTGAGGACTGACAAGTGGCAGAGGCTCCTCCAGCGTGGCTGAGGGTTTCAGCTGTGTCTTCACCTCTCACTTGTTTAAGGGTAAGATTTGGGGCCAGAATGGCTATGTGGAGGGCCCAGAACCAGCCCACTGCTGGTGAACCACACCAGCTTGGTTAACACATCTGCACAGCCCTCGTGTACTCATGATAAGTGACATAAAGTTAATCCCTTTAGTTGCTGTTACAAACTTCCCATTTCATTCTGGTCAGAGCTGAGGGTCTTTGCCTTCATCTCTCAATGGGAGGTTTTCGGAAGGAATGAGTAATAAATGACAACTCTTCTCACCACCAGAGAGGCAGACGTACATTGTAGGAAGATTGTATAGGATTGTATAAGCAGCAGTGGCAGCAGCCTGTGTAAGTCAGCCAGCACAAAACCACAGTGCCTGCAAATAAGCCAGAATAAGATGCACAAGAGGAATGGGTTCCATTCATTTGTCCTGGTGGCACCAAGATTTGTGCTGGCAGCCAGCTTACCCAGGCCTGCACTGTAGCTGGCTGACGCAAAAGGAAAACCCACCCAGTAAGCAACCTGGAGAAAGATGGAGTGGTTTTATTTGGCTGGACTCATCATGGTAGTAGGCACCAGAATGGCTACTATAAATCCTAGAGAGAGGAAAAAGGTCCTTAAAGCTAAACTGCTTTTGAGCATCAAAGAATGGTGGCATTGTTTAGTTGGAAGGGGCATTAATGATCATCTAGTTCTAGTCCCTTCACCATGGGCAGGGACACCTTTCACTAGACCAGGTTGCTCATAGTCCCATTCAGCCTGCCCTTGAACACTTCCAGGGATCCACAACTTCCCTGGGCAACCTGTTCCAAGTGCTTCACCACCCTCACAGTAAAGAATTTCTTCCTAATATGTAATCTAAACATGCCTTCTATCAGTTTAAAGTCATTCTCTCTTGTCCTATCACTACAGACCCTTGTCAAAAGCCCCTCTCCAGCTCTCATGAGCCCCCTTTAGGTGCTGGAATGCTGCTATAAGGTCTTCCTGGAGCATTCTTCTGGCTGAACAACACCAACTCTCTGAGCCTGCCCTCAGAGAGAAGGTGCTCCATCCCTCTGATCATCTTTGTGGCCTCCTCAGGACCCGCTCCAACAGGTCCATGTCTTTCTTGTGCTGAGGACCCAAAAGCTGGATGCAGTACTCCAAGTGTGATCTCATGAGAGTGGAGTAAAGGGGCAAAATCACCTCCCTCAACCTGCTGGCCATGCTTCTTTTGACACAGTCCAGGATATAGTTGTCTTTCGAGGCTGTGAGTGTACGTTGCTGGGTTCTGTTGAGCTTATTGTCAGCCAACACTCTCAATTTCTTCTCCTTAAGGCTTCTCAAAAGTAATTTTCTGCTTGGGATTGCCCAGTTAGGAAGGAGAAGAGCTATTCATTAATGTTTCCATTACAAATTCTTTGCAAGTGCAGGCTATTTTACTTTACAAAATGCAAATTATCTAATTTCCCTTGAAGATTCTTCAAATTAGCATTGTCTTAAAAACTGAGTGCATCTTGATTTTTAATTTAATTTCTCAGTTTCCTTTTTAAGGAAAAGATAGAAGCTGCTTTTTAAAAAAATCTTTTAATGTTTTAAGGCTTTTAAAAAGGCATAGAACTTTTTTCCCTTTTTTCCCCACTTTTTCAGTGCTTCACAGTATGTTGAAAGAAGTCCAAATTCCCTAGCTGTTCGCATTTTTATATAAAAAGCAACTATAACTTTCCACTGAACTCTTAAGAAGGAAGTGTAAACATGACAACTGTATTTATATAGGAGCACAGATAATTAAATATAACCTACATTTCCTGACATTATATATATGTACATCCTGAAAAGGAGTTCTGGTGTTACACTAAATGCAGTGGGGTTAGTTGACTTTATGAGAATAGTCTAGACTTAGGTCCAATTTAGTTTTTTAAATATTAATGGCACCGATGCTTATTTTCCTTTGCCCTCTAAGGAGACCATCTGGATAGAAGACTCTGCAAAGTGCACTTTTTGCAGGGCTCCTGAAAAGCTAATCCCAACAGTGCCTGATCTGAAGGAACAGCCTTAGGAAAATGTAAGTCTACCCATACCATATGAACATGCCCATAGCATAAACTTCTTCCTGGCAAGAAAGCAAAGTGACCACTCCATGGCAACGGGAGGGAGCAAGGAGAGAGGGATGTGAGCAGAGGGAGCTGGAGGGTGAGGAAGTCACCAGTGCAACCAGCTGCCCCATCCCAGCCCCACTGCTCCAGATGGGCACAGCACCTGAAAGCTATTTTGCTGCAGCAGATACAAGGGAGTGTTTGACACTGTCATCCAAGAGCTGATGAGTGAAGATGAGGCAGAGGAAGAGCTGGACATCACTCTCCATGCCAATCTGTCCCTTGTTGAGCTAAGAAGTGGCATCAGTAAGGGATTGAGGAAAATCAGCCCCAGCCCCAGCTGGGTGCAGAGAAGCCTCATCACCGGATCCCTTCGTTATGACATCAGAGAATTTCTCTGGTAGGAACCTGTTTGTGGCATCACACTGCAGTCCACATGCACCAACAAGCATTGAGGCAACCTCATGTCAGTCCTACAACAGTACTGCTGGCAGAAAAGATCCATAACTAGCCCCAAGCAGGACGTGCTGAGCAGACAACGGCACTGAGAATCCTCATGCAGCTCATCTCCACTGCAAAGCCCGAATCTTCACTGTAGGCACTGAAAGGCTTGATGAGGAGCTCTAAGAGCTGAGGGCTCAGCAGCCATCAGGTGTTCCATCTTGACATTTTGGCATTGAAGGTTTATAATTAGCAGGTTAGGAAGCTCCCTAGAAATGGGGATGCTTTCCTAGATGGCAAAAGGCTTTCTGCATGCTTTGTTGGTATTTCCTCTTTTCTCCTGTCATTTTGGTCCTTTGGAGTCAGACTTGCAAGTGCCATCATATCTTCACGGAAGCAACAGCCCACGCTGGAATTTCCCTCCGGTACTGAGGGGCAGTACAAAGTCTGAGAGTCACTCAGGTCTCCGGGTCAGACCTGATCTGAGCCCTTTGGGCAGGATCTGTATTCTGGCTCTGCAGGGATCAGCAATGTAAGTAGTGTGCAGTGCTTGGTCCCATCAACTACACAAGCTGAGTTTTGCCTTGAGACTGGAGTGGCAGTCAGGGGCACAGCATGGAGGTGAAGTGAGACAGTGTGCCCAGTCACACGTGTGATGAGTTGTATGAGCAGGATGTCCCAAAAGCTGGGACTCACCTCATCTATGCAAGTGCATACACGTGCCCCCCCCCATCAGCTTAAGCTCCCTTTAACCTAAAGGCAGGGAAACAGGCTCTACTCACTTCCATATCATTCCTCTTTCTTACCCTTCGGACCAGGCCTAGCAGGGTGAGATCCAGGCTCCTCAGCTAAAAATCAGGAGAGGAAGAGCTCATGGCCCCAGGCCAAGCCCCAGTCCAACAATTTAACAGCACAGGCAAAAGCTTTACAGGTTCCAGGCAGCCTTGAATTCATCAGTAGGGACATCACCACTGTGTCCACCAAGGGATGGACTGTCCTGGAATGTCATCTCCAACCCAGCTGCCAAGAGAAGCAGCTCCCCAGGGCCTGTTGTCCCAATGCAGGTGACCCTGGGAGGGCAAGCAAAGATTGGAGCCTTGCTTCATCAGCCAGAGGCTGGATGGGATCCCCCTGACAGCTCAGGCCCCTGCAGCACTCCCTTACCTCCCTGCTTCTCCTCTCCCCTCCCTAGCAAGACAGCATCGCATTTGCTGCCAGTGTGGAAGAAAACTACCTGTGATTTATCACACAATCAGTGATTTTGTTGGCTTTTTTATTTTCAACATAGAGACACATTATACTGCTTTCCCATCCTGAAATATAGAGGTAGCAAATCCTCCTGCCTGGGACTGTCTGTCTTTTTAGCCTCATAAAAAGCCTGAAAAATAAAAGCAGGAACAAAATCGTCAGTGTTTTGCTTTTTTGCTCCCCTCTGTCCCTTATGGCCAGGAAGGAATTCTTAGCTATTCTGCAGAGCCAAAACTTGCACCTTCAGGTTATATATAAATTAGTGCCGCTGTTACAGTTGGACTCAGACACTTCACGTGTACAAAATGCCGCTACCTGGGAGCTGCTGCAGACAAGTCTCTCAAATCCTTGTAACAGACACAACCCGAGCACAGTCCCTTTCTGCATGTGAGAATTAGCTGCTGCATTAACAATGATCTCTTCACCTTCCCCTCTCCTAGTTGCTCTCCATTCTTCCCAGAGAAGCAGGTGGTAATGCTGCTTATTTCTATTAGAAAGCATTAAACTCAGCTCCCTTGTAATGCTGGGAGTTAAGCCTTTAGCAAAGAAATGTTTCTGTTTCTTGTCAGTACCTCACAGGATAAATTACTTGTGTGTCTGATGGAAAGAGTGCCCTTAGCAAATTATATAATCAGAGAGCAGCTAATAACATAGAATAAGAAGAGCTGAGCTTTGTATACGAAATATGAAAACACAGAAGTGAAGAATGAGTTTTTCTCAGTTATTTGGAAGGGTTTAATTAAAAAGTAAGCAAACGTGAAAAAAAAAAATCAAGACTAGGTGGAAAGCACAGGGTATGGCTTGTGATGGCCTGGCTGTGCTCTGAAGTTGGTATCTTGTGTGGGGAGAAGGTGGTCTGGGACAGAGCAATCCCAGCCCCTGTGTTCAGGCAGGCATCCCCATCACACTTTCACAACACCCCTTCCTGCCTCTCACTACCTTGGTTTTGCTCCTGCAGCACTGCCATTCTCCTGAGCACATAAGATATTATCCCAATGGACAGATATTTTTTCTCCTGTTCCCATATTGAAGTGGTCAGGTGTAGCATCCAACAGCAACAGTGCTCAGCTGGCAGAACATCCCCAGGAATGCCCTGCCTCGAGGCAGGTCACTCTCCTCAGCCTCTCAGATTAGCTATGCAACTCAGTGCTGCTCTTGCAAGGAAACAAGGTCTGTGGAGTGGTTGCCTTGAGGGTGGCTGTCTGAAGAGTGGTGGAGGTTGGAGTCACTTCAACCAGACATTGTCCCTCGAAGGGTTTCTTCTAAAGCATACTTTATGTGGGCTTTTTATGGGCCCATCTTGACTGTCAGCTACCCGCTGAGCAACATGGCTGTTTTCATCACGTTCACTGAAGAAGCCCTGTTCACCTATTGCATCCAGAAGAACTGCAGGAACCCAGGGATGAGGACTGCCTCTGGGGGCCATGGCCACAGGATCTGCTTCCACCCTGGTGGCCACTCTAGTGATTGTAAGCCTGGAGGTGACACCAGATCCCAGCTCACATTGAACCTGTCCCAGTACATCCCAGGGCTTTAATGCATGCTGAAAGCACCTTCATCTTTTTATTCCAGATTTATCTTTTCCTATGTGGAAGTTTATAAAACAAAGTGCAGCCCAGCAGAGTGTTGGCTTCTTAGGTTGTGCACCAAGGTTCTGAGTGCAGTCACAGTGCACAGCACGAGGGCATTAGGTGATTGCCACATCTCAGTTGCCACTGACATCTGTCCACATATGTCCTCATATCCCCTAGTGTGAGGATTGATCCTGGCATCTACTTTACCAGCTTCCCATAGAGCTCCAACTGGCCATGCTAGAAAAACATGGGCTTGTTATCTGCACATAAGAGAAAGTCACAATAGTCAGGCAGTTATTTTGAGGTCAGCATTGCTTCTGGTTTTTTCTCATATCCAGTGAGAGCTTCTCACTGAAGAATTACTTAGGTGACAAATTTCACAGAATCACAGAATCGTTAGGGTTGGAAGTGACCTCTGGAGATTATCTAGTCCAACCCCCCTGACAAGGCAGGGTCATCTAGAGCAGTCTTCTTGCAGTTTACATTGTAATATGAGGTGACTGATGGCTTTAGTAAAAATTGCTAGTGTTTGAGCCATCAAATACTAATTTTTGACACCCCATTCCCAGTCTCCAAAGTTTCCCTTCAGAAAGCTAGTGTCTGAGGGAATCAGTAAATCCTGTCTCAATTTTACAAGTCATCTCTGTGCTGAGGTTAATTAATGGACATCTTAAATGTCTAACTGGCTATTACAAATCATTTTAAATAGCTTTTGCAATAACGCTTCCATCAGACTCCTGCAGTCCTACCATTTGCCTGCAGACATGTTGGTCTTTCATCCATCACACAGCAGTCAGGTTTTACAGCCTGACACCAAGGCAATCCCTAGCAGCACTAAACCATTGCTGACCTGCCATGGGTCTCTCCTGACCTCACAGGACCACGCTTCCCATTGGCATTAGCCATGCACTGGCTGCTGGCTCGCCACTCTGCTGGGGCTGGCTGCTGCAACCCAGCCAGCCTCCCACAGCAGCCATAATCTGCGGGCAATGCTAAGTGATCACTGTGATATTTTTAAATAGAACATGATAGTTTTGATGAGAGGAAAAGAGAAAACTGACAGCCTGTCCTGCTTACGGACTGGTTCAGGCTTGCCCACAGCAGGCGCTGCAAAGTTAGATTTATTATTTTCCTGCTGTATTTTCCAAGTTGCAGCACAAGGTAACACTGAAGGAGGCCAAGCACTCTTGCAGCCCAGTGAGAATCAACTTCCTCGTGCTTAGGCAGAAAAAACTAAATGTAACACATACTGCGAATGATAAAAACTCCCTGTATGCCACAGCCGGGGGGATGCTCCAGCACAGAATCAGCTACCCAGAATGTCATGAGATGGGGAGTACTGATTTGTATTTGTATACATAAATATGGGCTGTTTTCCCTCACACGCTGCTTTTCTCTCTCCTCTGTAGTTTGGCAAGGCCTTTTCCCTTACCCAGCCACACACGACCATACGCACACGCACGGAAGGCCTCTTTTTAGCATAAAGGCTGCCAGGGCAGAAGAAATTCCCATGTCCAGGGACTTTCAAAAGATGTAGACATGCATCTTTGCATGGAAGAGGGAGATGCAAATACAGAGTCCACACTCCGCCCAAGGATTTTTTTCTGCCCTTCAGGGACTCGTTCTCTCAGGAGTCATCCAATTTCTGTAGCATGTTTTTACTGAAGGACAAAAACTTACCAAAACCAGCCCTTGACTCGATGCATCAGGTCCCAGAAGTGATTCTTGAATGGAAAAATGGAAGTTTGGTCCAATTGCAGACAAAATCTGGTATTTGGGACCAAGAAGTTTTTGGGTCTAAATTCATCCGGCTGTGTGTTTCTCCCCAAGGCCACCCTGGACATTTGGACTGGATAGGGACCAGCCAGAACTGCTGGAAGTGGCATGACTTCAGCTACCACTCTCACAGCCTTCCTTTCCAGTCCATCGCCATGAAACTGAATGGCCACATCATCATTAAAACCCTGGCTCAAGATCAAAATGACTTGCTGTTCCCCAGCCACAGCTACTCTTTCTGTTTCAATGTGGGGTCCCAGCTCAAGGCAAGCACTTCCTGTGGTAGCCCTGCCTGACAGGCTCCTGTCTACCAGCTCCTCAGAGAGCACCAAGGAAACCACCCAGTGAAGATAAGCTTGGGACTGGTCACAAATTTTCATGCAGAAAAATCACCATTTTGCTTAAAGCCAAATTTCCTGCCCGTATGACTCTTACTGAAATTCCCTCTCGGAAAAGCATTTAGACAAGTGAAATGCTGTCACTGAAGGGTAAGAACAACAAGACTCACAAATTAATTTTCAAACACTGTTCCCTTTTCAAAACATTAATATTAAATGTCAATACAAGCACAAAGCTTGTGATTTTATCTAAATGGGATTCCACTTAACAATGAAACAAGCATTTGGGGAGAGAAACACCAAAATCCTTTGGTATTTGGCTCTGCTCTGTGCCACCTGTGACTGTCCCAGCCTACTGGTGTGCAACCCTGCCCTTCTCCAGATGCAAACACAACAGGTCAGCACTGACACACAGGTCACACATTGCTCATGCTTTGTTGGGGGCTGAGGCCACAGAGTAAAGGATTCAAGTTGTCTCCTCTGGCGCAGGCGCAAACCAAATGTCGACAGGCCTCATAGTAATAGTCTGTACATGGCCACGGACATGTGTAGTATCCTTGGCATTGCTAAGGAAAACTGACCTCTGCTGTAGCTGTTCAGGAAGGTGGCAACTACACAAGGCCTCAAATATGCAGAACCATAAAGCACTGGCTACTGCTCTTCAACCTCCAAAATCCAAACTTCTCAGGACAGATTGCTATGTTAGCTTCTGTGCTCCACTACTTCTGGGCAGGCTCAAGTCCTGAGTTTAGCCCCTCAGTCCCCTTGTACATGTGCTAGAAGAGGATCCAAAGGGGAGCCGTAGGGTTAGTGTGCTCCATAGGCATGGAAGGAAAGGGCACCTGTGACACATTACACACGTAAGTGTGAAAAGTTGAGTTACAAGAGATGCAGGATGCTCTCCCACTCAGCCTCCCTTCAAGAGAGTTTAGCATTAACACTCTTCACTTTGCATGGGCTCTCTTTGCAGTTGAAAGACCCAGAGAAAAGTCATCTACTGAAGTGTTTGGAAAGTGAAAACAAGCTCCTTCTTCAGTCTAAAAAGATTCAGGTCAGGAGCCTGCTGTCCAAAAATCAGACGATGTTGCAATATTTTTAGAAATCCCTTTCTCCATTATATCACTCCTCGTATTTCATTATCTTGTATCTGCCTGAAATACTGAAATGAAGATATTAGTGCTCACAGCAAGCAGTTACATCAGCATTTCAGATCAACTTTTCCTTCATCAAGGTGGTCAGTCACTTGGCAATGAAAATAAAGCTCCTTTTTTCAAGATCACAATACCTATCTGTACACCAGGTCCTTGTAACACCAAGTTACAAGACACCCAGGCTGGTGGAGAGGGGATGACAAACAGCAGCTTGGGTACAGGGACCAGGAGCAACCCACGAGAAGCAGGATGAGGTGTCTCCTGGGTTTCCAGACTCCCGATGGTGGTAGATGACAATTTCTATGGCTTAGTGGCATGGAAAGGGCCCAAACAATTCTTTCTTCTTTTTGTTCTGTTTAGAGGTCTTGATATCAAAGATCTGATCTGCTTCACAGGATTGGCTTGGTTCTATGCAACGAGGATGAAAATGCATGAGAGCAGGAGAAAACAGCGTTTGTGGACAGTGTTGGATCTACCTACAGTCCCCAGGAACTGCTCCAGCAGCACAGACTGTTTCCTTTTCATACCCACATCACTTTGTCAATACCAAATACGCAACTTGAGAGAAGGACTAACAGTTTTGCTTGAAAAAGACAAGGTGCAGAGTAATGGTGTGCTGCAGGCATCACTGTTGTACAGAAAGAAGAGTGAACGCCCAGTCAGCTGCTTTGGCATTCACCTCATTTATGACACGCAATCCGAAGGGCCCAATCTCTTCCAAGCATCTAGGAAGCTATAGTCTATATATACACATCACTGCCCCATGCTTCTCAGATAGAAGCTGAATTCCACAGAAGAGTTTCTACTTAGGTTAGTTCATTGAAATAACACTGTCAAAGTCAGACAGTGAAGGGAAGCTTCATGGTGACATTACAGGGGACAAACCACAAGCCTCTGGATGATACCGAGGGCCAGAACACTATGTGGTAATGAGAAACTATGGATGGATGAGTCTGTGAGTAACCGGGAAGGAAGAACAGATATCAAATACAATACTACTTCTGTTTCCTGCCACCAGTTCCCAAGTTTTCTCTTAGTAAAAGCCAACAGTTAAAATATGTTTTTTGTACTGCAGTTGTGGTTTCTCACCCCAATAAAATTTTAAGGAAAGAGACCATTTAGTCACACAAGACTGCTTGTCAATAAAGAAAATACAATTGACTTTTATTATAACCATAGAGAGGCATTAATTTAACAATTAGCTGTACATTCAGCACTCAGGTATATATATCTGAGCCAAATAAACTCAATTCTCTTACTGCTAAAAAAAGAACGCTTCTCAGCAATGCACTATCTGTGCTTACAGGATGTTTACTGTCTCTGTATTACAGTTATCTTGACAGACAAGCCTCAGGATACAGAATAAAGCTTTACTCTTGGACCAAAATAGGAGGCAACATTTTTATTTAAAAAAATTAAAAACAGCAATTTTCTAGTCAGATAATATAAAGCATCTTAAATTAATCTTTTGAAAGTATTTACACTATTTGTAAACGTAAATATCTGAAACTGTACATGTTTAAACAAATGTTCACTTAGCAAACAGGCTGTATAAACTGACTGCTCTTCTAATATTTCCACCAGCTGACCTAGAGCTGTCTGGGTACCCTAAGAGAGAAAAAGATCCCAAGCACACGGTGACTATTGCCATGGTTTACCCTCCACATTTTTTCTGTACAATGTCTGTATTGTCAGTCATAACTCTGTACAGTGACCATGCAATCCTTCCGAAAAACTTTATAAAAAACAAATATACATATATTACAGTGCACTGGACATTATTTTACAGCCTGCATTTCCACATACATAAAGAGATAGGGCAAGTTTTCCTCGTTAGTTTAGTTAATTTTTAAGGAGTCATATAAGGTCCCAGGAGTACCATTTATGTACCTCAGCACCACTGCTGCAACACTTCTTGTGGTAGCTTTAAATCTTACCATCTTGTCCTTCAGTCAACATAATTTATAAGAGGAAAATTATGAAATCAAAATACCACTGATGTGCTTGGAAATTTCATCATACATATTTAGAAGTACAGAACAGGTTTTATAATTAAGTTAAAAATCTGCTGTGTCACTCAGTACATTTTTGTTTAGCAGTGCTGCCCAATAAGGATTTACACACTGAGATACCCTGGAGGTGCTTGAAGTGTTTCATTCCATTAATGGCCAGGCATTTAGCATTCAGCTTTCTGCACTAATGACCAATTAATGCATACTGAACAGCGTGCAATGTTTACCAGTTACAGAGTACTTATCCTGTTTAAAATCCTGATTTGACAGCCTTGCACTTCCAGTTGCAGGCATCCCCACTCCTCCTTACTCCACAGCAACAAAAGCTGTGCAAGTTCCATTCCCAGTTCTCATCTGAAACTATGTGACACCACCATGTGATCTTTGGAAAGGCAAAAAAACAACTCTACCCTAAAACTAAGTATGTGGGAACCTCAATGCTAGCTTTGCTGTAAAGCATCTGAAAACATGCAGTTCCCTCAGAAACAGAAGAAATTATATTGCACAGCTTTCTATTGCAAATCCCAAGGATCTGAGATTCTTTACATGGAGAAAGGTTAGTGAAACTCCTGGTCAGACCTCACAACTCTTAAGCACAACAGTACAAGAAAAACAGCACATACAGTGTTTTAAGAAATACTTTGCATGTGGGAAAAAGTTTTCCCACATAAGAACCTCTGAATTATGTTCAAGCACATGGTGGATTACCAGGATTTTTGGGGGAGTTAAAGAAAAACTCAGAGCATGCCTGCTTAAATCAAATTGCCATACCATTGTGTTTATCTCCCAAATCTCGCAAATATCTCTTACTGCTCTCATTTGATTCCCTGCACTTTATTTCCAGCTTGTGACTTTCCATTGCATACATCAGCTTATTAAGGGAAAGCAAGAATGGTTTTTACATTAAAAAACAACAAAAAAGAGGTTTCAACTTTGAAAACATCTGGATAAGGCAGTAACTGAGCTTCCATAGAAGTGATCAGCGAAGGGTTTCTTGGGGTTTTTTTCTTCTGTCCCTTAAACCTATGAACAGTAAGACCTTTAACAAATCAATAAACCTAGGGGATTTATCTTTTTTTTTCCCTAGAACGGGGTTAAGCAGCCTGGATAGTTTTGATGCAGACTGGACTGCACAGTGGGATCCTTCGTTTACTTCAAGTAAATGTCTTTGTATTCTCTTCACTGCCTGGCATTCAGCTGCAGCTCATTTCAAGCAGCCTCACTGCTGGGCTACTTAGACATTGATAATAGTAAGTTCACCGCAAAGACAGAAGGAAAGCCTGCGTTAGACAGAGTAGCTAAGTTTCAGAACTGATGTGTTATATTTTAACCTTTAAACAGGATTCCTAGGAAGACAATGTAGTCAGAAGAGAGCTAAGAAACAACTAGCCAAAATTTCCAGTCAAATGCCTACTCACAGGCTTTTTAAAATGCAACTGCTGTCCATGCTCATGACTTGTTTCAGCGGTCACAACCTACTGTGTCAAATTTTCTAAGATGACTTTATGTGTTGTCAAAAAATTCTAAAAAAGAGGCACACTGGCAAAAAACGTTAATGTTCATCTCAGGTATCTGAAACACATTTAGGATCCTTCAAAATACTTATTTCCCACAGATTATAATATGGTTTTCCATACAATTCA
The DNA here is from genome assembly GCA_013390005.1 of Calyptomena viridis. Classification (NCBI taxonomy): domain Eukaryota; kingdom Metazoa; phylum Chordata; class Aves; order Passeriformes; family Eurylaimidae; genus Calyptomena; species Calyptomena viridis. The sequence continues at coordinate 174,230 of WEIV01013100.1, read as the reverse complement.
GTTTGTAGGGTAAGTGATCCTAAGGTTCAACAGATAAAACAGAGGAAGCCATCTCCTCTAGGATACCCCATCTCCTTAGGATGCACCACTTCCTCTCTGTGCTCCAGGATAGTTATCACACATTCACTGCAGGGTATGTCCTCTAATCCAAAAACTAGTTTACCTGTTTAAATATTGGCATCCCGTGATAATCAAGATTCTATCCACATTGCCTAGACCACTAAGGTCAAAGCAACATTTTTAGAACCCTACTTGGTTTCTGCCAGAGAATCCTAATACAGAGAATTCTTAACCCAAATCATCTGAACCTAAAGACATTACCATACCTGGTTACAATTCCATAAACATTTGCACATTCTCCCAATGCAATTTACTTGAAATGCACCCTAGTAATTCTTTCTCATGCTTCCTAAATGTAAAAGTTGCTAAGTTTTGTATTTGTCAAAAGCAAGACTGCCTTCAAATGCACAGGCTTTTTTGAGGTGTATTCACTGGATTTGATATCTCTCCGAAAAGACAATGCCCAGAAATGGCAAGACTCTACAGTGTTGTACAACTCAATCCCCAGCAACATCAATCACCACTTTGGTTTAAGAAAATCTATTAGATATTCATTAAAAAAAAACCCAAACAAAGCCCCCTTCTAGCTGAGAGCCTAAAGTTCAGATAAAGCCCCAAGTTTAATCATCCAGGATTAAGGGGGATAATAAATAAATAAAGATTCCAAACACTGAAAATACTAAAAATGAAAAAAAAAATCAATGTTTAAAAAGGCCAGTCACATGAAAGAGCAACTGATAAAACAGGGAGCTTCAACATATACCTGTTCCATTGAAGGACAAGCTATGATTTGGAGATCTTCATTACTAAATTCTTCCTTTAACAAAGCATGGAGTTTCTGGAACATTTGCTGAATGTTATTCTTTTAAGAAAAGAAGAAAAAAATCAATATTAAAAAACACAACACCCATCTCAAACATGAACCAGAATAAGCACAATGTGCATGGAACAGCTACTGAACTGACCAAGCAGGGAGAAGTGGTAAAGCTTTAAGAACTTTTCTTCCAAAACGAGCTGTTTTGGGAAACAGCTACAAGGGATCTACATTGACTGTGAAGCCAAGACCTGCTAAACTGAAACACCGAGTCCTAAAGACTTAACCTGAAAGCCTAAAACCCAAGCTTGGTTCTTCTGGCAGTTTAGAGTAGGTTGTTCATTGAATCTGTATCATCCCCTCTGCCTCTGCTGCTTGTACCCATGCATAACTGACTAAACCGAACTGGTCTGGGCTGGGACAGAGTTCATTTTCTTTACAGTAGCTCATAGGGTGCCAAGTGAAGATGTGTAGAACAAACGTGTGTGTATTATGCAGGCCAAGCACAACCGAGAGCAGGGAGAGTTGTTTAGGTTTGGGTTTTTTAAGCTAAAGATATCATCATGAAACACCTACAGGAAAACATACAAGCAATACTCACCCTGACTGGCTTAAATAAAATTAATTCTGTATCTTTATTGGACAAATACAATGACATGCTTCGTAAAGTTGATGGCAGCTTTGTTTTTATTGTCTTATAAGTGGAAGAGACCAGATCATTGATCTTTGCTGAAAGTGAAAGAAAACATGCTTAATAGGCTAAAATGGAGTTCTGCTACCTGAAACCTACACTCCAAAAAATCACCTCCACTCTACCAGGGCTGGTCATTACCACAGGTTTGAGGGAAAGGGAGGGAGGGGGTGGCTGGGCCATGCAGTATCAATTTCATGACATGACCACAGTATGACATACACTGCAGAAAATGCATCCAACCCATTTCTGCAAGCTACCACATCCTCCTGAGATTTCTGAAGTCACAGGCTTCCGATAGCAACAAAGTTCTACACAGGCACCCCTAGAAAACTTATCTGGAAAAGAAACTGCTGGGAATTAAACAGTGCTACTAAAGAGAACAGAATATCACAAATACTCCTTACTGACTAGAGGCCATGTCTGTGAGAAGAAAGGCTGCACAGACATCTGGATTTTGTATCAGACAGGAATCCTCTCTCAGACAAAACCTTCTTTCTTTATTGCTAGGAATTTTAATGATTTTACAAGATCATTGCTTAAAGGCCAGGGGAAAAATATATTTTGTAGATTTGAAGTACTGAAGTTAATACACTATGTGGTTTTCCCCCCCTCTCAATTTCTGCCGTATCTACATTTTCTGCTTAATCCTGCTTCCCAGACAAATGACTCCAAGAAACAACAGAAGCTCTGCTTAGATCTGCCTCTACACACATAATTATCTCCAAACAAACATTGAGAATACTCCTGAAGAAGCAGGAGATGCTAAGTAGAAGCTCAAGTTAGCCCTTGAGAGCGTCTGACCCATGGAGCAGCACTGAATTATGTACGAACATGGCTGGGTTTGCATCTTAAAAACATGATGCAACAGAAGGTTCCAACATATGAATTGGAATAATCAGATTTTTTCACCCAGAAGCACAACTTTGTAATGTGAAGATCAAAACAACCCAGGAACATCTAAAAGGGCTCTAAATGTTCCTATGAAGCATTCACATTTGAATTCCTAAGAAGAGAAAAACAAAGCCAGATTCCATTTTTGCATAGTGACAGGAAAACGGAAGAGAAAGTAGGTACCAAATGTACAGACAATAAAAGCTTCAATGCAGATTCATTCTTTCCTATAAAAAGCAAAAGCTTTATCATAACATAATCAAATAATTCCTTAAGCACATTCTGTATGCAGTTGCAGAAATGCTGTTTACATGCAAGAACAGTCACAGCCTGAGAAATACTCAAGGCATTCATCTATTGCACCAATTAAATACATATTCTGAAGTTTGTCAGCTTTTGATTTAGAGGTGGCTGAAGACATTTAAACTAGCACACAGGTTAAAATGAAAGCCAGGATTTTCAAGAAAAAGGTAGACAGCTCAGTTTTTCAAAATCAATCACTGTCTTATAGTCCAAGTTATTCTGGCCACATTTTCAGACTCCTAATAGTAACATGAATATAAACCAAAGCAAATACCTGGTTGTGCCCAAGGTTGCTGTGACAGGCTGTAGTTGGGACCTCCCTGAGTGGCCATCGTTTTTAAAGCAGCTACCTAAAACAAGTCAAATCAAAAAAATTAAGTTTCTTGCAGTTGAATACACAACTAAGTGATCAAGCAAAAATTGCACAAGTCTCTCAGACATCACAGTGTATGGAATCTCCACTGCTCTTTCTCTTCTATGACTGGACTTAACACACAGGGGAAGCAGTGTGACAGAAATGCAATTCAAAATTACAACCCTGATCAATTCTTGAAAGTAAAATTCAAAATGGGATTAAATTTATAATGATGCTTAGGCACCAAAGGATACAAAACCTCAGAAGAGATTTATACTTAAGCAGCTTAGTCAAACCCCCCAGATTCCCCATGAGTCACTGGGATCACTCAGACAATCAACCAATCTCATCAGTTACCCATCTAAATTTTAGGCATGCTACTGACCCCTACGCCAGCATAACAGGCATTAGTAAGTTTAATACTGTAATCTCCTAAATTGTCAAAAATCAGCAGCTGGGATATCTGCTGTCCATGCAATACTGTAGCCTCAGTTTCTGAGAGGTCATGTCACTTATTCCTAGCACATAAGGATCCACATCACTCTTCATTTTTCAGAATAGATCCTGCTGTGTGGTTTTCTCAAGACACCTAGAAATCCTGAGCTCTAGAGCAGGTTCTAGAAAGAAATGCATTGCAACGGGACATCTTTTTTGGTTCTATCCCCTAAGATGCTTAATCTTCTGACCAACTTTTACCAGGAATTTCTGTCATAAGCAGAACTTGTAAGTAAAGTCCTGCTCAGCAAACACCTCATTGGTGTAAAATATGCTGAGAACAGAGAATTTCCACACATTTCACAGTCATACTTTAAGATCTCCCTCAAGAACACACATGACCCAAGATTGTTCCTGAAGGCTTACAAATGCAGTCAAGGCAGGAATTTTCCTGCAAAAAGAAAAGCTCCTGCTAGCCCTCACAAACCTGTTTCAACTCAATGAAACATTAAAGCTTGTTGATCTAAGAGCACAAGGGATGCTTTTAAAAACAAACTGTATCATTTTCTTTTAATTAATTCATCTCAAAAAGGCCTAGAAAACTGTTGTTGGAACTTAAAGGAAAGTACATCATCTTCAGCTAACCCAACAGAACCAGCAGCTTCTCCTATACCCAATTTAAATACCAATTCCCTTGTCCTACCAGAACTTCAGTTAGGTTAGCAAACATACAACACATTTGTACCTTTGTCATGAACTCCTCCAGCTGTTCTATAAACTGTTTGGTTTGCTGCTGAATAAACTGCTCACAAGCAGATTTCAGATGACGATCTACATCTTTCTTAGAGTCGATGTAATGTTCTCTGATTTCTGGAGTACCCTTGAAGAAAGGACAACAATTCTTTTTATCTGCCAGAGATCACCATGCACCTAAATGACCCAATTTTTCTTAATGCAATAAGACTCTGCATTACCTCCAGTAGGAACTGTATCAAGGCGTTGTTGCTGTTTAGTCTAAAAAATCTTGAAACTGTCTTAGGATTCAGGATTTTAAATGCTGCATCTGCAAATCAGAAAGTCACTCACACCATAAGTCAAAGGGATTCCACTCCAGGAATTACAACCTCTAATCACTCAATTATGTGTAAAAAATGTCCCAGTATGAATGACTACAACTGTAACATTAATGATTCCAGTATTGCTAGCAGTGGATGCACTAGTGCACAAGTACAGAAGCACACAAAGCTTAATCCACTATTTTTTATTTGTACCTATGGTAAACCTGAATCTAAGAGTTACACAGTCTAAACAAATACATTAAAAGAAACTACAAGTTACTGACTGCAGTTCTAACTGCAGTTCTATGAGCATGCAAATCGTGTGAGCTCTCCTGTAGTTACTGTATCTACAAGTATAAGACTCTTACTTAAGCTATATACTTAAGCATTTACAAACAATATGCAGAATCCTGCACATGTGGCGTGGTAAAAGCAAGTACAGTTGAATGCAATAGCTTAGAATTGGCACTTTCTTTAACTGTGCTTAACTGTTTTAGTTAGAACAACAAAACACTGAGGTGGATAAATATCCATATTTATGTTCCCTACAGAAGTCCCAAGAAGAAAAAGCACCAACGTCTGTAATTAATACAAGACACTGAAATTACTCCTATAGGGTTAACAAAACATTGTCAACCTGAAATCTAGTCAAATTGGGAAAAAAAAATTATCAATAGTTTCAGCATAGCTTGTTGCCCTACTGTCATTCATTTATCATACTACACATCCATCTGCTTTTTTTTTCAAAAGCAATTCTGCACCCTTCTTGCTGTATAAAACAATGGGAAGGAAACAAGACATAACAGCTAAAGAAGTGCTGTACAGGGCATTAAGTAAAGAGGCAATATCAAATAAACAGGCATGTAAGTTTAGCACTGAACTAAGAATCTGCACTCCTACGCAGTTAAAGGAGATCATAGACAAAGATTATTTTTGTTCTCTGACTTATTTCCCAGAAACTTCACCAATTCCAAAGAGAGTCCAAGTTCTTGAGTGGAAGCCTATGAGCTAGTCAGTGAGAAAGTCCCATCTCCCACTGCACATTTCAGTTACATGAACCTTAACAATATAATACTTAAAAAAAATTGGGTGAAAGCATGACTTTTACATTAAGCAGTACCCCTTTGTCTATAAATCCCAAATTAAATCTATGTGCAGAAAGTTTGGCTAGAATACAGTAAAACTATTACCCATGTTATTTTTCTTCTACAAATCATCCCAAACGTAAAAGCTCTATTGGCCTACTCTACACCACATTAAGAATTAAGCACAATGTACATCTTTTCAACACCACTGCCACCACTCAGAATAAAGGAAGTGTTTTCCATTACTTACCACTACCATCTGCAAAGCACTGGCTGGCACAAAAATTTATTCCATTAAATCAAGATGGAGAACAAACTTGTGTGTCAGCCAGGACAAGACACCAAAAGGATGTATTTGCCCTTTAACCTCCAGTCAACTAGAAACCACTCAACAGGAGGTTTCATTGATGTTCAAATGCAACAAGTGAAATGGTTAGTGTAAGAATTGTTTGCTTCAGAGTTAAGACAGCAGCATATTAGACAGCAAGAAAGAGAAGTTACTTCTTCAGCTTTCTCTTCTGGAATGGAAGGAGAGAAATTTGACATGTTTCCAATATTTTTTCCCATTATCTTTTTAAACCTGGAAAGTGCATGACAGTTCACTTTTGCATTGAGAGCACTTTTCCTTCATTTTACAAAGGAAACATAGTACAATTTCATACTTTTATTTTAATTTCCTACAACAGACATACTTGCTACATAATACCATTTGACAATACTCTTTATTGAACTTACAAAAATAAGAAAACCTTTCCAAAACAAAAACCTCACAAAAATGTCTCAGAAATCTTAATCAGTTCTAGGCAAGTTGACTACGTATTGTTAATTCACCTGCTAAACAGCAGTAAAAAAGATATTCCTTTAAAGGGTCACAAAAGGGGAAAGACATCTCTGTGCAATAGAAATGTAGGTTGCTTAGTTGTTCTTAAAAAGGACAGGATAAATAAGTTAGGTCAGCAGCAAAAAGCAGGCAAATGCATTTCATACAAAAATAAATAATTTGTTAGATACACCTTGAATTGCCCTGAATAAGAGAATGGTTTTGGCTTTTTTTCAAAGAAGCTAAGAACAAAGCAAGAGATTAGAAAAAGCATACAGGTCATTGCAAGTGAACATAAAATAAACCCAGAACTTTTGCTGGCACATTAAGGGAGGACAATCCCATCCCATTCTGTAGCCAGCAACTGTTTAGTACCTCTAGTTTTCTTAAGGTCCAGGGAAATTTCCTTAATGGTGAAATCAGTGTGGAAAGGAGCAATTTGTTCACGAAGAATCAAAAGGTGTTTTATTAAGAAAAGCTGTCCATCAACCTGGGTCTACAGCACAAGAGAAAGAACATGCATTACATGTAAAAAATCCCCAAACAATTAGATGAAGAGCAAAGTTTCAACATTTCCACTTTTATTATTTAACAAGCTTTTTCCATTAGTCTGTAGTGCCATTAACTACACTCTGGGACCAACAAATCCCACTTCTGTACTATTCCTAATACACTGCACTACAGAAGCAGACTTTATTCACATTTCTTAGAAGAATTAGATTATACAGCCATATTACTGAATGTCCCCATTAAGTACAGGTATCTACTATTTGAAAGATACAAACTCATTCTTCTTAAAAGCCAGGAATTACTTCATGTAATTCATACAATTTATTATTGAAAAACATGGAGGTTCTAAATTTGTTTTAATCATTATGATGACTAAAAAAAGCCTGTAATAACCCTGATTAACTGTGCTATTCTGAAAAGGCCTTACAAGGCATTTTTTTCTCATGTCATTAAACACAAAGCTTTGTTAATTTCTGAACAGTACAACAAAGATAGAAAGAATAAAACAAGACCAAATTCTCACCACCCAGAGGATGTTTTGCACTGCTTGTTATTTTAGCTATGTGCTTTATACTGCATGCTGGTTTTAATCTTTGAAGTTTACAGCGCATTGAGGTAAAAGAGGAGAACTCAAGAATTCAAATTTGCTTTTGCAAGCTGGAAGAGAACTCTCCTTGATATAATGTTAAATAAAACAGTAAACAAGAAATCCGATTTAAATCTGCAATTTTCACAAATAAAAGCAGGTGGTGGAAGGGCTTCTTGAATTGCTTGGGATAATGTTACATTAACATGTATCAAGAACAAAGTGGTACAGATCCTAGTTCTGGGCCAGCCTATCTAGGGTTCATGGCAGGACAAGTTTCATTCTCCCCAGTACTTTTAAGTCAATGCTGGACACAGTGCTGGAATGGATATTTAACTGCAGAATTCTGAATTATTTACACAGGAAATAGTTATCTGCTCAAGCTAGAAGGAAATGCAGTTTGAATTTCTTTTCAAAGATACTATATTTAACAGATATTTTTCAAAAGAATTACTTTAAAAGCTCTTTATTTCTAATCACAACTAAAATGTTTCAATACTAAGTATTTACTGCTTATAAAAATCCAACAATTTTAGCCTCCTAAGACTTTTTTTTTTTAATTCATTTCCTGGCTGTTAGGAATTACAAATTATTACAGTATTTGTATTAAATGATTGTGATAGGAAAAAAGAAAGTTTACTCAAACTGCTTAAGCTAACTCCTAAAGTTAAAATGACTCGATCAATCTGCACTGAATTCCGAGCAACACATCAGATCAGACCTTTAGATAATACATTTCTGAGAAGAGAATACTCAAAAATTCTTCCCAGTGAATTTAACAGTTAAAAAGACCTTTGAAATTCAGACAATGAAGGCAGAGAAAAAGAGAAAAGAGTAACAGGCAGCAAAAATAAACACAAGGAGCAGAGTCCTCTAGCAGAAATTTTTTTTTAGAGGTCACTTCATTGAATTGCCATGAGTTAGAGCAGCCTGTAAACATGATTGTTACAATCTGTATTTTCCTTTTCAGATAGGCTCGCATGTGAATCATTATCTCTGCTTTGCAATACATTAACCGTAACTAAGAACTGGCAAATCCATCAAGTCTCTGAGGGCAGAGCAACATGCTTTGACTAAGATTTCAATAGAATTCTGAACAACTGCTTCATGATTTTGTATATAGATGGGGTGGAGGGGAAGAGGTCTGGAAAACATAGCACAGATTCTGACCTTGTTTTTGCTGATGGAATCAGCAGCTCCCAGCAGCGACTGGATGCAGGCAGATAAGGCCTCTTGTGATAATCCCTGAAACACTGCCCTCTGCGGGGAAGAGGAAATCAGACCAACAAAAAAGGTGTTAGCAAAGCTTAGGCAGAATTTTTAAAGTTGCAGTTCATGGAGAATGTGCTCACCAGCATATAAACCTCTAGATTAACAAGCTACAAACACGCTGTCTAAATGCAGTAAGACAGGATGGCGTGATACCAAAGCTTGCTACAAGCACTCAGACTGGATACAGGTACACTGGAGCATGCCCTGCTCACCCTCCAGCTCTGAATTGGCACCTGGGTAGCGACATGGTCAGTGACACCTCACGCACTCAGAGCTACCAGCACGAATGATGTTTGCTGGGTAACCTGACTAGACACTTCATGTGTCAGGGCAACTACTGTGTGTGCAAGTTATACCTGCAACAGACACGAGATCATTCCAGTGAGCTTAACCTCAAGCAAACTCAAATTACCTCACATTTGCGACAGGTTAGTGACTTAACATGACAGCTGCCGTGGCCCGGGTGACACGGAGTAACTCTCTGAGCTGCAGCAACTACATCCTATGGCTGAGCCAGCCCTAGGAACACAGCTTGCCTCCACCTGCACTGCACCGTAGTACACGACAGCCCTGACTGCCCCAAGACTTGCCAGTGTCATCTCATTCGTGTCTCTTCTGATCCACAGGGGGCAGGCAAGGGGCACCAGTTCTGCTAAAGTATCTCAGGGGAAAAATAAATTAATCTCTGTGCAGACACACTATAAATGAGCCTTGCAAACAACGCAAAAACGCCCTCATCTCCAAAGGTCTAGCTAAAAACAAAGGCAAACACTCATCTATCTTTAATGTGATTGATAGTTCAAGCAATAAAGCATTCCTATTTCCAGCTTCTTTTTAAGCAGTGGCATCTTGGTAGCAGTTTCACCCATCAAAGATGTTTTGAAATGTGTTGTATGTATCTAATAAAGATACAATACATATAGAAAAACAAAAACATTTGCATTATTTTCCTCAGAGATTTATCAGCCTTTTATGCTATTAGGTGAGAGACGTAAATGGGAGATCCTAATGGGCAAGTCTCACAATATGTGTTAAGTAAACACTGCTTTTGTTTCTGTTAGACAAGAAGATTTCTACTGTCTTAAACTTCAGAAATGTCTCCTACATTTTGGAACTTGACAAGATGTGCCACAAAAAAAATTTCAGAACATTTCCAAAACGTAGAAGTAGTAGATTCACCATTTTTAAGACCTGAAACATCATCTTGTCTGATGTCCTGCAAAGCATCAAGAAAGACACACATTCACCCAGTAATTTCATCAATTAAAATAATTCTCTATAATTGATCCAGAACCTTCTATTCTTTCTTGTCCTATTCACTCAACTTTGGTACAACCAGAATCTTGAACATCAGACACTGAATTACTTCTGTAATAGCAAAAGCAATAGATGTACAAATCAGTGCTATTTTCCTAATTTTACAAATACAAAACTGTCTTGGAAATTATGACCTAAATTTTTCAGTTCTCCTGTTTTACATTTACATATTTTTACATTTACAACAAAGACAGCAGCAAAAAGACTAAGAGATAAGAGACTAGTAATTGTCTGCTCCTGATTTATAGGACACAGTGCTATACACACTTTAGAATTGCAGTTAAAAAAATTATAGATAAAGAAATTTTTGCATACATCTATACATCTGTACAGTTTGGAGAGACACACTAGAGTCCTTCTGACAGTAGGATACCACATTCCATGCAGATCTGCTGGTGAAATCGTGGTCTGGTGTCTGGGATTAAGGGATTCAGATGAACCTGTTCAAAAGCAAAATGCACACATGAAAAACTTGCTCATCTGTCCTTTCAACCAAAGGAGACTGTAATATCAACTGCATTTTATACTGACTACACAGTAATAAAGACATTTTATTTTACTCAAACAGGTTAATATTTTTTTCCTTCTGAGCAGGTCAGTACTGGACTTCTGATGTGAATAAGACATGCCTGTGAAAGACATGAATTCACTTTCAGGGGTGACCCAGCTCGACCCTTTTTAATGAGTTACTTTTACAGGCATGTCTCCAATGACACACACCTCCCACTTCAGCTGAAATGATCAAACAATTACTGAAAAAAATAGCATAGGAGAATAAAGTGGAAAAAAATGGTTAGAGATCACAGAATTGTGGAAATGCTGAGGGAAAAAAAAATGGAAAAAGCATTCCATTAATTTTACTTCTTCGTGCTTTCCTTTCTGCTGGGGATATCTGATTGAATTGTTGCAGAAAATACAGAGTTTAAACATCATGTTAATAACTGCAAAAATAATGGCAAAAACTATTTTGTCATGAGGTTGTTGCAAACAAAATGCTGCTTCTGAGTAATGTTCATGATGATTCTGTACGCTTAAAATGGATTTACACAACACCTGACAGGCAGAGGTATTATTTTCATTTTGTCCTTAAATCAAGCTGGGAAACAGCTGAGTCAAACGCATCAGAACTCTGATTTCAATTAGCAACCATTAGAAAAAAGTAAAACTTTTAAAGTCCTACCTAATGATGGAAAAAGCACTCGTGAAGCATTTATGTGACCCATGCGAAAATTTTCTCATATAATTCAGCAATATCTTTCTGCCTTTTGCAGCTACAAATTTATTGTCACATTAACTGGAAGGCCCGTAATATCTTAGTTGTCACTTTGAGGTTCCTAGGCTGTTTATTAGTCACTTCCTCTACTCCTACAGGCACTGAAATGGGAGAGGGGCACCTCTGAAGGGCAAATAATCCCAATTATCTCAGACACATATCTCCAAATTATACCTCCTGGGTTCTTTCCATCTCCAGACTGCATGTCAGGATTTGCAAATTCCATACACCTGCCCTGAAGTAAGATGAACTCCATTCTCAATAGCACTTGTGGAGTCCAGCTAGAAACAACCAGAAAGACTTCTGCAGGCCTTCCAAGCCAAAAGCAAGAAACAACTAAGAAAGAGCTGAGAAAGATGCTGCTGGTAAAAGTAACACTGTACCAGGCTGATCAATGGTTTAAAAAAACAAAAAAAGGAATTCTTCACGAATTTTAGACAATAATTTAAAGATTTGTAACACTCAAATAACTGGCATCAAAACAGCCACATTTTATGGAATTTGATTCTAGTTTCCTGTAATTTACAGACACATGGGTTATATAGCAGAGCTAACAGTAAGAAGTGTCCTCAAACACATCTTGATGGCAATGGAGAATACAAAAGCTCAGTTTTATACAAAGCACAGCAGATGATGTTGGCTGCAAAAGTAGTTGCTTCACATAATGGATTGCACTGGAAGGACAGAGAAATGGCATCAAAAGAACAAGATTACGCTGTTTCTTACAAAAACCACAAAGCCAAAACTTTGAGACAAAGTCCACCTCTCAAAATCTCTTACAAATTTCTTTAGGAAAATAAAAAAACCCTCTAAGATACATAAAGTTACTCACAGATGGTTCAAGTTAATGCTCGCTCCCTACGTGTTTTATGCATTAATTTGACAATACGAGATGTATTTCATACCAGATTTAACTAAGCTGCAGGATTCGGGATCTTCCAGCCGGACATCTGAAAATGAAGCTTCAGACGGCAGCTTCTTCTGTTCCTCTTTTAAACTCTGTGCAATTTGCTGCAAAGAAACATACACAATAACATTACAAGTTGTTTTTTTCTCAGCTACACTCAGCTCCCAGTGTTCCAAAGACATTCAGAAGAAATAGACAGATGTTTCCAAAACAGTGGCAGAAACTCTGTAATACCAATTAAGATTCATAAATACTACACACATCTGTGTTAAGCACTCTTCCTTCCATTTTGCCTGTTTTTACTGATCTCTAAATAATAATAGCCTATGAAGCTACCTCGAAGGAGAAGCTCAAAATAGGGGAACCCAATTCAACACTCACTTGGATTCTATACAGGTAATTTTTGTGATGGCTTTATTCTCATAAATGATATGTTGAGATGGCCCAAAAGAGTACTCTCTAGTTTATTCCCTGCAGGAGTTCAACCAAAAGCCTTCCTCCAACATTATTCAAGACTTCCACACTTCAACATTTTTCAGTACTTGGTCTGCTTCAGAGCAACGAGAAGCAGCAAGAATGGGCAAAGAACTGCATTAATATTTGAGCAGAATAGCACAAGAAATATTTCTGCCCTGTGCTTTTAACATTTTAATAATTCATTTACTAAGACGGAAGGTCTCTCTAAATAGCAAGGTTTTGAGGTTTAAAAGCAATCAAGTAGCAAAATGAATCTCAAACCTGGCAAAAACTGGAGTCTTATGAGGACATACAAAGAGCAGCATAATTTCTCAGTTTGGAATCAACTTTCTTCTTTCTAACTGAAAGGCCATAGGACCCTTGTTAGAAAATAAGGCCTCATATGGACCAAGTAGCTGCATTACTTGTCTAGAGAAGTTATAGCTAACATTAAAAAGCTCTCACAATAATTTTTTAATCCAGTTCTATACACACAATTTTAGCAACACAATAAATAAATAATAAAGACTCCAAACCAAACCAACAAATCTGCACTCCTAACAGTTATACTGGCAAACCATCTGATCACTACTTGTTCCCAGTGGAGGGATTCCATTTAGTGACATCTTGTGTGGTGGACTTCTCAATTACTATTTTTGCTTTGTCTTCAAAAGGTTATTAGTCCTTAAACTTTAAGTACAAAAGAGTATGTCAGGACTTGTAAATGCTTTCCAAAATCCCTGTGAATGTCCCTTATAATCACCAAAGCATAAACTGTAGTGCAATAAAAGCTCTAAACATGTATAAAGAAAATATCATAGCAATGTAAGTTCACTGCTAAGAAGTTTCTCAGTGTTTTGTCTGTTTGCTAAAGAATTGAGCACAATAAGGTACAGTTACACAACGTTAATTNTGGATCTTGCCAATCCATGCTGGAATTGCTGTTCTCAGCTTGGGCCTCTCACTATAAAGTGAAGGGCAACAGTTATTTGATGGGGGAATCTCTACTATGCTTTACTGCTTTTCCACGTAATGCTATCCTTCAGTTGCACATCAAATGCAGTTTGCTCTAGTCAAAAACTAATTTCAGGTTTCTCATTGGCCACTTTTTTCTGTGATTAGCTCCATTCTGAAATCTTCAATCAGTATAGTATTAACCTTTTAAAGTAAGAAAAATTAGTTTGAAAACAGCTAATACTGATAAGAATCTGAAAAAGGCTACTGGAAATCGTTGCTGACATGTTACATTACCTAAAGTTGCAAGCAAGTCTCCCCTCACACCACTTGAGCGAGCGTGCACACATGCCTACCAAACACTACCTGACCAGTAATTCTGAACACAAACTTGCAGCTGTGACTGTCTAAAGCTACTTTTCAACTCCACCTCAACTAGAAAATACAATGGGTAATAGCTACTGCTTATGATGGTAAATAAAAGTGTTAGGGTTATAATTTCATCATCGGGTGCCAATTTGATAATGCCAGTAATATCAAATACACCTCAGAACTGGAAAACCATGGCTGCAAAGCATTGTAGTGCACAACTGTATACACTGCATATAAAAAGAAAACCAATCAAGGACAACAAAAAAGCTGATGCTATACCTCCATCATTTCCAACTTGTCAGGATACGCGAGATCACCCGGAGCAGGCTTGTAGCCCGTGATATCAGTCTGAATGTAAATATGTGTCCTATAGACAAGACGCTCCTGTACATCTTCTAACATCTGCTTGACACCAGCTGCAAACGCACCCAGTTGTTCAGCTGACAAAGGTAAAAAAGGCACAAATTTGTTAATTACAAAACCAGCTTACAGAAACAAAAGTTTGAAGTATCACATGTAGAACCATCAAAACCTGACTTGCCATAGATGAAGTCAGACTGGTTTTGGAACAGCAACATACAGACAAATTTGTGACAAACAAGGAATATTGAACTCCATGCTGCAATTGCTTCAGCTCCACAGATTTTCATTAGACTGTGAAAATTCAACCTCACACTGATTACATAAGAGGCCTTGTCAGAATTAAGCACCCTAATTATTTGACACCTGAGTACATGCAGTGGCATTTTAGTGGGGAACAACAAAGTAAGGTGGCTTTGGTTCTGTCACAGCCAAAGCCTGTGTTGTGACTGTTGTGAGCTGGTAAGATAACTCATTTACCTACCAGAACAGATGATCCATATGCAGCTCATATCCAACTTAAGAATTACTGTATCAGCCCAAATTTATGTAGTAGGAAGACAGTTCTTAAGATTAGCCAAAAGATGATGTCAGCATGTTTTTCCTCATTCCCAACAGTGTTACAATTATACTTCCAGGAAAGTGAGCAGTTTTTCATGATTACTGGCACAGTTCCAGCAACAAAGAGCTACACTGTGTGATATACCAGTATGATTTCTGTTTATTGCCAGGTGCAAATTTAAAACTGTGAAAGGATTCCATTATGCACTGGTCAGGTTAAGGAAGTGAAATATGAGGTCAGGTTCCTGCTATGAGACTTCGAGTTCTGAACACTTACACAACTCCAAAATCTACACCATATACCTAAGTCCTCTGATGAAGCTACAATTTCTAGTCTGGGAAACATGACATCAAGGAGCATTTTAAAAAAAATCGATTTGCATTCCTTTGTTTTATCATTATTTTGCAAAAAGCTCTACATGGATGGTGTATTAGCAGGGCCAAGTGAAGCAATTAATTCAGCTGAAAGTTCATTTAAGTCAATCCTGGTACATCCATATGCACTTGGTGGATGCTTCCTTGCATTTGTACAATCTAGAGAAAATAGGACTAACATCAGTATATCAACTTAAATGAAGCTGTACACAAACCCCTAAATATAGACTGTTACTATAAATGAAAAAACGTAACTCATTATACAGAAACACATAAAAGATGAGGTAAGGTTAAGATCCACTAGAAAGAAAAAGTCTAGTGATTTTTTTGCCTATGCAATTAAGTAATTTTATCAGTTAAGAAGATACTTAAAAACAATCATCTTCCATCTAAGACTTACGATTGTTCTGTACGTGATCTTCAAGCATCTCATTTTTGAGAATCCCGCAGAGTTCAGAAAGCGTCTCTAAGTGAATGACATGGATGATCATTGGCCTCAGGACATCATACAATGAAAGACACAACTTCTCCAAGAGTTCACTATGAAGTAGAAATAAAACAAAGCAAAATACTTTCAGGATCCCACAAAACTAAAATAAAACTTTACCAATTTTGTGGCAAAGATTTTTGAAAGTAGGGGGAGAAAACAATGCAATGCAGTGCCACAGAAGACTTTGGAAAGGACTGTTTAAAAGGGGAACTCATCATTTCTTATCAAGTCTTTTAAAAGACGAGGAAACCAGCTGCTTAAAAATGGTGGTACACTTTGTAATTAGTTTTAAAATAAAATTCAAATTAACAAAATAAACAGAGAAAAAACACACACCAACCAACAACTCAATCTGTCACAAAGGGAACATACTGCAATCTGGTTTGGTGGCTTCTGTGTAAAGAAAGCTCTTGCTGAGCTCAGAACCATCATCCAAATTTCCTCCTGAGAAAAGGTTCATCTGATTACAAGTACCCAATAGTTACTAAAACTGGGAGCACATGAAGGAGGATGCAGGAGGAGAAGCTTGGTAACATTTTCTGTAACATCTACCGACATCACAATTTCAATCTAACTGAAGTTATGGTATCAATGCAATATGGAATACCAGAAATCCCACTTCAATTTATTTTTTTCTTTCATGTCCAAAGTGATTCATATCTTGATTAAGACACCAGCAGCACTCACTCTAGATATTTTTGCCACTCAATGCTCCCTTCACTAATCACAGATTAGTGAATAATACTATTGCCAGTAGATGAAAGTTCAAGTAAATCCCCAGTTAAACTTGGAAATACAAACATCAAGAGTATTTAAATATTTACAGTGTGATAAAAATGTTGAGTTTATGTCACTTTTTTTTTTCTAATTCACAAAGAATGTCTGTGAATAGGACAAGGATATTTGAGTACCTCTCAGAGAGGGAACAAAAATGCCCACAGAAGAAACATTTTGAATGTCTCTCCATGTTAAAAGCAGAAACAAAGGAGAAAGTTTCAACAGCCTTATTATTAACCATAACACTCAACTTCAGATCTCTAGTTTTGGCTAGATTTTTGGTAAACCCTTTTATCTCTACCCGGACAGCTGGCTGTTATGTCTTCAGAGCACTTCAGAAAGAAACAAAGAGGCTATTTATTATGCTAAGAGAAACTTAATAACTATTTGAAATGTTTTTCTTAAAAGTATTTTATTTAGTTGTAGCCAAAAAAAGAGAAGGAAGTTCTTGGGAAAGAACTACTTTCCATCAAGATTCAAAAATAATCAGAAGTCTATTCTTATTCTTGGTATGAATAGTGACAGAATTTCTGTCTGAAGAGTATTTTACACTGATTTTAACCAGGGATATTTACTCCAGGATTTGGACCGAGAGAGGCAAACTCTTTAGCCAATTTAGTTAGGTCACCTCAAATTCTGAGCATGTTCCACACAAGACCAATTTCCCAGAAAAGAGAAAGACTGGTACTAGTCCTGGCACTGTGGCTTATCTGTAGTGAGGCTTTATGCAATTTTGGTTTTCCTTTAGCTTAGAGGATGGAGAGGGTAGTGGGCAGTATTTTTCCAGGTTAAACACTTATTCAACTCTAGCCTAACTCAATTTAAAACATTACAACACTCAAAAATAGTGTCTCAGTTATATTAATAGAAATACATTATTTATGAACTTCATAGTAAGACAACATGGCCTACACAAATTTCAAAATTAAATATCATTATTAAAACATACCAGCAAATTGCAAAAGGGGTGTAATCTATTCGATTGCTCTAATATTGCAGGTCTGATGTAAAAAACTTGCAATTACTATGTGTAGCAAGAACCTGTCCCTCTTCCAGATCTGGGCGGAGCAGATACAGATCCTGTCAGACATCCAGTACCCTGCCTTCTGCACAGTCCACATACAGGCAACATACACATATTCCTTGACAGTAAGGGCAGCTCACTAACTAAATCCTTGATGAAAAATAGCTGGAGTTCATCAGCTTAATTTTACACTTCAGCAACTGAAAAGCACTTCTGCAACTGGCTGTGCAAACCATTGCCATAGAGGCTGCACAAAAACGAGCTGAGAGCTGTAGCACTGTAAACTTCTATAGTTACTTTCAAAGTAGCTGTGTGTCTTTATCTCCTTCAGACCATTTACAAAGCACTTGCACAGATAGTTTGCATTCTCTGTAAATAATCAGCTTCACTTGAAGAAAAAGGAAACAAAAGAACATCAAATTCTGATACATAAAGTGATTAAGTAGGGGTTTTTTTCTTGCTGGTTCTTACCAAACCACTTCAACACAGGCCTATCTGTCATATAATATTGTCTGCTATATCACAGCATACTAAATACAACATGCAGTAAAACAAAACCAGCATGTACCACCTACTCCAGTTTTGGTGTTGGTTTTGTGAAGAACTCATTGTAAAGCTGGTGTTCATCCTGGCATACGTGGACCATAAAGGCACAACCACTTCGTACCTGTATTCACAGAAATACAAATACTTGATTATTAAATTCTTTCCTTTGCATCAATATTACAGGAGATATTACAGGTACTATAACTATATATGATATATTGTGGTGGTATTATTATTATGGCTATAATTAAACTGAAGTTTTGTAAAATTCAAAACTAATGAGATGAATTCCAAAACTATGGACTGAAAAGATCTTACTGAACAAATAAAAGCTCATTGTACAACTTCTCTCCCTTTTTTGTTTCTGAAATCTAAGTATCCACATTTTATGCCTTTTTTTAATCCTCCTGCCTTTGTGAGGTTTGTAGCAGGATGGAGTTTGTAGAGAAACAAAACACGTATTGCTTGAAAATATTAGTAAAATTTTAATGATTCAAAACCACAGAGAACAGTAACAGTTCTGCATGTAAATGACTAAAATAAGTACATTTTACTTGGGGCAAAGGGGATTAAAACATACCAAAAAACACACAACACATGAATACTTTTACCTACCAGAGCACAATGATCTCTGTTGTTCTGACTGGTTAATTCTGTAACAGTGCTAGTGATACTTGGACCAAGCAAAAGCTCCCTCTGGTCAAGGTAACATTGATGGATTTCATTGAGAACTTGTTGATACCTAGCCAAGAAATCAAAACAGTAGCTGCCTCCTGAAGATCATTTTCTGGTACACATAAAATGCATTCTAATACCCTCTTTTAAGTCTACATAATTTTGATTTTTAAAACTTTCTCTTAAATGAATAACATGTTAAACAGTACTTTAAGTATTTTTAAAACTTGCAATTGATGAAGATAAATTATGTAGACATACTCACTCTGGCATTTTTTCAGATCTTTGCTCTACTTGTTCAATTAGAGTCTACTCCAAAAAAAAAAAAAAAGGAAAAAGTATTATTGCTACATTATTTTTTTTTAATAATTGAAGAACAGTTTTCAATATTTTGCCATGAACACAATACGCAATCTTTGGTCATTCACACTTCCACAATATGCAATCCTTGCATTCACACTTAAAAAAAAAAAAAAATCAAACTCCATTTTCATAACTTCCTTTTTAAAAGTTAGTTACCAGCCTACTTACTCTGACTTTGGGAGCAGCTGCTCTGAATTTTACATAAAAGAGTGTGAAGGCATTGTCGGAATTTGGCACAGCTGAAGGATCCTGAAAGAAGATATGAGTAATTAGTTAAAAAGCAAAATACTATATTTGGCTTCTCGCATATAATGGCCAAGACAATTAGGCTCTAAAAAAGGGTCTCGGTTCTTTATGCTTATACTGGCAGTGCAACAGCTCTTTGCCACTCCCCACCAGGAAAGGCATGCTGGTTTCAGAACTCAAAGTCAGACAGAAGAACAAAATTCAAAGCAAAATTTCAACCAACAACCTCTACAGCAAAATTTTCAGTAATTACAGCACTTCCCATCAGATACAACAACTTCCTCTGGACCTGCCACAGTAGTCCTGATTGTTGGTTCTTAGCATACAGTACTAAAATGAAACAGAATTTCCCTTTTACCTGACAGTCCCAGGGCAAAGCAGCTAACTTTGAGTTTGCATGCAAGCTCCAACTGTAATAGCAAGTGTTGAGGCAGCTTTCTGCAGGTCCCCAGCCTAGCTGCACAGACAGCTTGAACTTAGACAAATTCTAACACTAATGAAGCAGAGCAGAGACCCAATTTAGCCACTAAAGAGGCTTTCTTCCCCTCATCCCAACTGATGACACAGAAAAGCAGATGGCTTTTGAAACATGGTAGGGACAGGAAAACTCTTCCACCTTTCCTACCTCCTACTTTCATCCCTGTGAGTAACCTGATCACCCATCAACAAACACAGACCAAAATCCCCAAACATTCCATGTGAGTAACAAAGAACATCCAGATCTCACCAGTCCCTTTCCAGTCCTGACAAAGCCTTTTGTTTTGTTGCAAAAGGAAATCTCAACACTTGATCACAACTAAAAACACCTTTCCAGTACTGTACTTCTAGCAGAGGCGGAGATGAGATGTTTCAGAGAAATATGCAGAACATTCACAAAAGTCCAATGAATATGGGAAGGAAGAGGTCATCTGAATCCTAAAAGAGGTATCCTTCCTGACTTAGAACTCCTAAGCAGCAATGCAAATCCAGAAATCAATGTGTACACTTCTTTCTGTAGATGTGCTTATTTGAAGATGTTCAATTCCATTTAAATTCAGCTCAGTCATGGCAATTCATTGGCATCAAACCAAGCTATGATCCTTTTTTTTTTTTAAAAAACCTAGTTTTGTACCAAACACAAAAAATGTTCAACGGCACTTAACCAAGATCTTTACTCCAGAAGTATTCATTAACAAGTTGCCATGAACACTGTTTAAAATCACCTTCTTCTAGGTCTGTCAGTTCTTAATTCTATCATCTTTAAATTTCACTCGTCATCTCTCAGGACACCAAGTTTGCCTGTAATAGGACTGAGCACAAGGCACACAACAATTATTTGGAGAAAGAATCGAAGTGGGTAGAAAAAAACATTCCCTCTCCTTTCTCCTCTGCCAAAATACTGTAGCACGAGACTACCAACATTTTAAGGAGACCAAAAAACCTTCCTATTCATCTTTATGCCTAAATCTCACTGGAGTGAGCGGGAGAAAACACCTAACTTCCCTGGGACACTCTAGTATCACTGTCAACATTTTATAACAAACCAAAAGACACTGGCAAAACTAGTACAAACCTGTCACAGTTGTTCTCTGCAGCTACACAAACCACTGCAGAAAAAATATTTAGATGACCAAGAGCACCCCAGAAAATTACTGGAATATAATACTGAAACGGTCATGGCACAAACTCAAGAGTTGTGCTTCAACAACTTTCATGCTATAGCACCCAGCTCCTGTATACTTTCTCCAAGTACTCCCTGCAAACTCTCTGTCTGCAAAGCAATCCATCTCCAAAACAGACCCCCAGAGCACTTCCACTTCTCTTGTGCACCCTCCCCATTTGGCAACACAGACAGCATCTCGCACTGCAGCTGATTCAGAGCCCCAGTGAACAACCTGGCTCAGGGAAGCAAACTGTCTGGCCAGCTGGTTGCTGCTGCCGTCACACAGCCATTTACCCATCCCTGGCCTTCACAAAGGTTACTGCTCACCTACCTCAATTCAGCTATTTCGCCTTCTTCAAATCCCACGGTTTTTTAATTGTGACTATTTTTAAATCTTTTGCCTTACTTAGGTCTCTGTCATATTTGGCTGAAAATTGGACAACCTACCCAAACACTGTAGCACTGATGTATTTTCACAAAAAACTGCTGACACCTCCCACCATCAAAAAAAATTAAAAAAGGGAAGAAAACTGTATGGTGTTACAATAGACATTTTAGTACAGCTTGAGTTACCACTTACTGATTCACCTTACCCTTTTCATTAACTGGCTTGTGAGGTTCTGTAGTGTATTCACAGTGTACGTCTTGATAAGATGCATAGCTTTAGAAAGGCATTGTTTAAACTTGTTCAAATACACAGGATAGTCTTTAAAATTTGGCTGAAATAAAAAAATCCATAATAGAAACAGTAAGAGTAAAAAATTTATCAAAACTTAAAATACTCTTCTAACTAGTTAGAAATACTAATTTGTACCAACTAAAAGCAGTATTTTATAAAATTTAAGCAGAATAATAAGTATATTCAGTAAAAATTTCCTACGTTTATAAACCATCATATCTGACTTCTTACTATATTTGTCAAAGAGAACTTTTTATAGGAGAAAACTCACAAAAATAGTATGAATACACAGTTATGAATATTTAACTAAAACTAATACAGAATTACTTACATGTGATGAAATGTATGCAATACAATCATCAAGCTTAGCCAGCATGGGAATGAATCCTTCACTGTTCACGGACAGCGTAGGGGAATTCAATTTCTTTGGAAAACAAGACAAAGTTTCATTATAAGGAACCCAGGTACATTATTGTTGGCAATAAAGTTCAAAAGATTGGTACACTTTCATTTTCTAAGACTATAAACAGTGAAATAATACTTACAGTGTTTATGTTTTCCAGTTCATTAAAGTAAGAAAGTTTCTGCTGGATGTTTTCAGCCAGGTCAACAAGTTCTGACTATTAGAAAAAGAATAAATACAAGAATATCAGCAAGTAGCTTAAACATATAAAAGTATATATCTAAAATACATATATATATATATATATATATGTATAAAATTATTCAACCTCCCTTTCAGCTCTTAGCACACACCACTGTTAAACAGTCCTAGATAACTCACAACTAGTTAAGTACAACAAAAGATGCAGTGCTCTCTTGTTCTCTCTTACCAGAGAATGACACATTACTCTTGGTGTATTTAAAAAAATATATTCTACAGGTTTGTCAGTATTCCACAGACACTACTGCATACAAACAGCAATGTTGCCATCAGTATTACAGAGCAGTTCCCCCTTAACCAGTCTTCCTAAAAACCCACATTCATTATATCACTGCTGGAGCAGTTCACAAGGACAAAGAAAGTATCTGGGAAATAAGTTCGCAACTTTGAAAGATCTTTCCTCTTGTAATAACCTGCTCAAAATACTTCTGTAGGAACAGGAATTATTAATCTCAATACAGTTTGCACTGTCAGGCATCAGTTAAAAAAGCTGCCCTCGGCTAGCTATCTTTCTTGATTAAAGCATATATTGACACATACTGAACGCTTTACTGCAGAGCCTGACACCCTAGCTATAGGTGAAACACACCCAAAAAATGAGGTCCAAAGCAAACAGTGGGATTGTAACCACAGCTTGCAAGCCTTCTCACCCTGAGAAAAAGAAACTTTCATTTAAGATGTCTTTTAAGTTCCCAGTGATCCTCCAATTAAAGATTACCTGCTCTTTCAACAGCTGTTCACAGGCCTCATGCAGTGTTCCTGTCTTTGTGGACACAAAAAGATACTGTTTTTGTAGTGACTCCAGGTGCTGAAGGGCACTATTCACATCATTCAAGATAGCATCACATTGTTCCTGAAAGCCAGACAAGTAATCCCTCATCTGTCTAGAAAAAGAGAATCAACAGATAACAGAAGTAAAATTTCCCTTTCTGTATTTGCAAATCCAGCTGCCTCCCTGCAGGGACACTGCCACCACCACCTTTCCCTCTCCAGGAATAAAAGACCACTTGCATCAAGCAAGAGTGCACAATAAATAGATGTTTCATGACCCACAGAAATAACAGAGCTAAAAGGTTTGGAATAGCCACTGCACTAACTTCATTTTCCCAACATTCCTTATAGCAAGCTTACTTAAAAAGCAGCAGCTTGCACCAAGCTATGTGAATACTGCCTAAATGGACAGCACAAACACAGTGACTACCACAAATTACTGCTAGCAGCCAAATTCTACATGCCTTGCTTCCAACAGGGCTGTTAATTTGGGTCTCTTCTTCTGTATAATTTTCAGTTTCCATTTAGAAATTACTTTTCCCCCCCTAAAATAACTGAAACTATCCAGAGGATTCAAAACTTACTGTGAGAATTGAAAGACGCTTAGATGAACCAGAGACAGTGTCTAATGTCATCAAATTTGTCTTCTAAGGTTCAATGCAGATATAAATTCTAAATTATCACTAAATATCATGTCGAGCATTCAGCTTAACTAAAGCATCATTTAAAGTGAATTACTCTTGGATGACAGCTAAAAATTCTGAGCTCTACTGCATACAAAGCAGCAAGCAAAACAATCCTCTGTATCCATGTGTCTCTTTACTATGTATCCCTTTAGATTACAACAGGCAGAGCACTTACTTTCCCCCTGCCCCTCTGGCCTCCTGCAGTTACATCCTGACCATGCTACAAACCACCGTGCATCCATGCACACCTAAGCACCCATGTGCTCTATTAGGAACATGTCAGCTGACAAAGGGCAAAAGGCTGCTACTCTTTTTACGTTCTTAATGATCTGATCATGGGGTTAGTATATACCTAACCCTCTGCTTTTAAGAAAAGTCATGTATCCTCAAATGTCAGAGCAAAAAAGGAAGAGACAGCCCAAAGAAAAGCAGAGAAAAAACAGAAGAGGGGAATACAGCAGCACCTCTTTGTGGCCAAGGGCATGTTTGTAAAGTCTCAAAACACAAGCTAGTTCCCATAAAAGCCATCATCAGATTTATCTAAGCCATTCAGATGTACTTCAGATTCTCAGGGAGTAACTGTCAAAGTCAGTGGGAAGGGGTTCTTCTGAGCCTGATGGGAAAGTCACTAGGCAAAAACAGATGAGAACGACAAGCCTCCAAACTGGAGCTGAGAAAAGTCAAGGAATGCAGGGAATGCAGATACAGAATCACAGTCATTGTCACTGGTGAGCGTAGAAATGACTACCAGCCTTGCTCTCAGAGGATGACATTCCAATACCATCAGCAGTTGAAGAAGCATAGGAAAGCTCTTAGAGACTGCCTGTGTCTACAGGCCTGTCTATAAACTGAAACTCATTTCCATCTGTCTTAATATACTGGGCAGTTCAGAAGGAAACCTGCATCTCCTTTAGCTGCTCTGCCACAAAGACAATGGCCTTCAGGATGAGAGGCAGGCGCACTGCCTTGGAAAGCTTCAGCTGCTCCAACACATTCCCCCATTCCCTGTCAGCTGACTCTGAACACCTGCTAACACTAATGGGCAAGGTTTGAACTGCTTATAGTGAAAGGAACTGAGAAAGAACACGTACCTATACTTGGCACCTTCATCTTGATCCATCTGAGTTTGCACCTGAGCAAACCAGGAGAAGAACTAGAAGAGATTTTAGGGTGTGAACAATATAGATATCACATGCAATCAATTTAAAAAAAAAAATCAGATCTATGATCTATGAAATGAAGATGACATTTTGTTAAAAACAGAGCTGTTTCAGAACTCAATTATTAATCAAGGAAAAATATTCCTCACTGTAGGTCCCTTCCAACTGAAACATTCTATTCTATTCCTCCACTAAATTAAAATGGGAAAGACTGAATTTCATCTGGTTTTATTTACACAAGAACAAGGCTGTCACATTAGAAAGTGGGGAGGGGGCATGACATTCTTCTACATTAAGAGTAACACCACCTTACTAAAGGGGTGTCTTACTCTCACATAAGACTCAACTCCAAATCTGTCACTTAAGAACTAAGACATCAATGATTTTTTCCCCCAAGTTTCCCTTATGCATCTTGAAAATGGCCCAAAAAATTTAGCAGACCCACCAAAAGCTAGGTGAGAGACACAGAAACTGAGTTCTCTGAAGACCAATGCATCTTGGAGATTATTCAGCATCACTTACCTGCTGTGCTGTTTCAATTCTTTCATCCTCCATCCCCAGTGTTGCAAACCCTTTCAAAAGGACATCCTCCGTGGATTCTGGCACTGCAGCTGTCAGCATAACAGGTAGTGACTGGGATGTCAGGCTGCACAAATCCTCGATTGGAAGCTGCTCACAAAACCCCACAAACTTTAGTTGGAGTCAAAGAAACATTACACAGCACTTTATGTAAGTACATGTTTGTGTAAGAACAGAAACTAAAGGTGCATGCACCTGACATATTGAGCTACACTTGAATTTCCAATTTAACTGGTTCTAACCCAGAGAGATGCATTAGAAAAGTATCTGAGAACATAAAAACTCAGAACAGACACAGAAGCAAAACAACAACAAAAAAGCCGCTACTATATATGGAACACCACTGCACAGGAATTGTCAGTTTTTTTGCCAGATATTCAAGGAAAATTCAAGACTTAACACTGCCAGAGTTTGTGCAGAAGACAAGGAACAGCTCTGCTGAATGGGAATTACTTTTTAGCCACACTTATTTTGTTTAAGCGAGAAAAATACAAAAAGTAAGTAACTTGAGTAAGTTGTATTTAAGTATAACTAGATATTAATTAGCTTATATGAAAGAAAATTCAAGAAAAATATTTTAATATACACTTATTTAATCTAATGCTTCTTTAATTAACATGATGAGTTATAAGTTTTCTCTTACTGAGAACATCAGCAATGTAAAAACAAAAACATTACTTAAATGCAAACTGGTATCTCTCTAGAGAATTACTTGCTTAGTGAAATATTCATTCCCTGGCAATAGTAATCTGGCAAAGAAAGAAAAATCAAGATTTCAACTATTTGAAAAACTGCTGTATGTTGATTGAAAGATTGCTGTATGTTGTTCAACTTCCACACATTTCTGTCCCCCAAAACAGGAGGGACCCTAACAGGGGAACCAGGGTTTCTCTCATGTCTACTGCTGAGGAAAAGACGAGTCCCTGCTTTCACAGAACAGCTGAGATGCCACTGTCCCGATCCACTGAAGAACTCAAACGTCTTGGCATCACCATTGTACTGACTGGCACATGCCACACCTGCCTTGTTGCAAAGCTGGTTTAGATCCTAAAGAACACCCTCCAACAGCAGCACATCCTGCTACAATCATTTTGGAAACCTGCCAATGTTTACTTCTTGCATATAGTTTACACAAGAAACCAGGAAGAATGAAATAGGTGTATTTCAGGAAGAAATTGCTTTACACTCCCCCTTCGTTAGTTTGAGCTTTCAGACACTTGCTAAGATATAGCTTGGTTGATTTTATGGCACTGTATCTTGCACTACAACCCTGTTCATACCGTAATGATATATCGAATGTGTCAAATGCAAAGCCTCTCATGAAAAGTGCAGTTAAGGAATGCAAACCTTCCATTCCACTCCCCTTTGCAGACAAGGAAGCATCCACAAATAATTACCTTGTCAGTGGGACATCACGTCCTCTATAGTGCTTACAAATTATTAAGCTTCCTACCATTATTCCTGGCTTTACATACTCGTTGGATGGTCTGCAGGTTGTACCAGGAAATAACATTGGCGCCAGCAGCCACGCATTCATCAGGATGGAATTAAGAGGACCAAAAGAATGTAATTCCAGGACTAAAGTTCTCAATTTCAAGAGGATAAACTCTGATGAACTCCGGGAAGCAGCGAGGGCAGGCAGAGCTCCAGGCAAAGCTGCCAGCGCTGCCTACAAACCCCTGCAAGCAGGGCGGGCGGCACGAGGCACCTCGGGAAGGCTGCAGGAAGCGCAAGCACTCCCGAGGGAGGCCGGGGAAGCGGCTGCGGGCGGAATGCAGGAGGCAAAACGCCGCTGAGCCCCTTAAAACCCCGGGGCAGCGGCGGCCCCGCAGGCCCAGCCGCTCGGGCC
>WEIV01013100.1:108482-146185 GCA_013390005.1 Calyptomena viridis | reverse complement strand
CGGGGGAGGCTCAGCGCGCGATGCGCCTCGTCGCGTGGCAGCAGCGTCATTGGGCGGGGGAAGAGCGCCGGCGAGGGGAGGCCGGTCGGGATGGCGCCCCCTGGCGGCGGGGAGGAGCGCAGGCGGCTGCGAGGTCACCACGCCCCCGGGTCGATCCACAGGATCACAAAATGGGTTGGAAAAGACCTCTGGGATCATCGAGTCCAACCTGTGAGCGAACATCACCTTGTCAGCTAGACCATGGCACCGAGTGCCGGGTGCAGTCTTTCCTTAAACACCTCCAGGGACAGTGGCTCCACCACCTCCCTGGGCAGCCCATTCCAATTTGTAATTGAGCTGTCCGTGAAGGAATTCCTCCCGATGTCCAATAACACAGCTTCCTCCCATAACACAGCTTAAGGCTGCGTCCTCTCATCCTCACACTTGTTACCTGAGAGAAGAGACTGACCCCCACCTCACTACCCCCTCCTCCCAGGCAGTTGTAGAGAGCGAAAAGGTCTCCCCTGAGCCTCCTCTTCTCCAGGCTGAACAACCCCGGCTCCCTCAGCTGCTCCTCACGGGACTTGTGCTCCAGACCCTTCCCCAGCTTTGTCGCCCGGGTCTCCTAACTGGGCACGGTACTCGAGGTGCAGCCTCGCCAGCACCAAGGACAGAGGGACAATCACTGCCCTGGTCCTGCTGGCCACATTGCTTTTCACACGGGCCAGGATGCCATTGGCCTTCTGGGCCATCTGGGCACACCAATGGCTCATGTTCAGCCGGCTGTTGACCAGCACCCCCAGGTCCTTTTCTGCTAGGCCACTTTCCAGCCCCTCAGTCCCCAGCCTGTAGTGCTGCAGGGGGTGGTTGTGGCCAAAATGGAGGACCTGGCACTTGGTCTAGTTGAACCGCCAGGCAAGGCAGCCCTGCGACGCTCCTGGACAGGGACTACCACATCTACAGCTCTCCNCCTCCCATAACACAGCTTAAGGCTGCGTCCTCTCATCCTCACACTTGTTACCTGAGAGAAGAGACTGACCCCCACCTCACTACACCCTCCTCCCAGGCAGTTGTAGAGAGCGAAAAGGTCTCCCCTGAGCCTCCTCTTCTCCAGGCTGAACAACCCCGGCTCCCTCAGCTGCTCCTCACGGGACTTGTGCCCCAGACCCTTCCCCAGCTTTGTCGCCCGGGTCTCCTAACTGGGCACGGTACTCGAGGTGCAGCCTCGCCAGCACCAAGGACAGAGGGACAATCACTGCCCTGGTCCTGCTGGCCACATTGCTTTTCACACGGGCCAGGATGCCATTGGCCTTCTGGGCCATCTGGGCACACCAATGGCTCATGTTCAGCCGGCTGTTGACCAGCACCCCCAGGTCCTTTTCTGCTAGGCCACTTTCCAGCCCCTCAGTCCCCAGCCTGTAGTGCTGCAGGGGGTGGTTGTGGCCAAAATGGAGGACCTGGCACTTGGTCTAGTTGAACCGCCAGGCAAGGCAGCCCTGCGACGCTCCTGGACAGGGACTACCACATCTACAGCTCTCCTAGGGATACCAGTGGGCAGTCTGTCAGATGACTCGTTCCCTGCATTCCCTGGAGCCTTCTTTCCCAAGG
The DNA here is from genome assembly GCA_013390005.1 of Calyptomena viridis. Taxonomy (NCBI): domain Eukaryota; kingdom Metazoa; phylum Chordata; class Aves; order Passeriformes; family Eurylaimidae; genus Calyptomena; species Calyptomena viridis. The sequence goes on along the minus strand of WEIV01013100.1, from coordinate 144,598 downwards.
CAACTGAGGCAGAGAGCCCACAGGACAACCCTCCAGATCATGGCATCTCCCTCCAGGCCACTCTGCTCTTCCCTCTCATCAGCTACATGGAAATACTGGTGTTAACAGCTGGGTCTGGCTGCTGCAGCCATGCCAGTGATCAAGTGTAATCTAAAGTGGCAACTGAAATCCTCCTGACAGCAGATCTGCCTTGACTGGTGCCAAACCACTGCCTGCCACTGGGAGGGCACTGCTGTGTCTGCCCATCCCTTTCATGAGGTCCAGCACTTCCCCAGCTCACAGCAGGGAATTATCATGCCCTTTCCTAGGTGTCATCACTATTGGCTCTCCCTCAATGGTCAGTACAGTGTAGAGATACAGCTCTCCGTTTTGATAGCACATCACCATCTAGCTTCCTCATTACAGGACTCATTTTCTACATCACCCCCTAACTAGAGCTGCTTTCTCCATCAAATCACTTCAGAAATGTCCTCCGTTACCCTTGGTTTGCTGTTAGTTAAATCTTTTACTATTACACACTAAATCCTAACTGAGGCACATCAGAATTAAAGGGCTTGAAAATAGCCTGTGATCTTCACTACAGTAATCACCTTCAGCTGAGATCCTGAACTCCTATTTCACTGGATGCCTTTGATGCTGAGCAGTTACTTTCAGTCCATCTTGTACAGCTGTCCCACAGATTAACTGATGCAGTGTGTTCCTACCCTGCCACTCCAAACCTGCAGATTCCTCATCTTCTCGGAGCTAGTCTGCCACACCTGTCCTACCACACAGGAACTCCGGACCCCCTCTCTGGTTACAAGTGTAACAAACTTACTTTGTTGCTACACAAAACTAAGCTGATTGATCTGTTCCAGACCAAGTGGAAATGGTGTTGCAATTTAGCTTATGCCAAAGAACAGTGAAAAGCTATAGTTAATGCATGTTACTTAGCCAGTAAGTTACAGAATACATTATTGTAACTATTCAGCACTGAATAGTTAAATGCCAGCAACAGCTTTCCTTCATTAAGCACCTTGAAGTATTTGAATCCCTCCACCCCCATTTGAAACTTAGAAACTGAAAACTGTTCAGAGTCATTGCAGAATGATTTTTACAATTTTAATAAGCTTAAAAATGCAAAATATACTTTGCTTATACAGTGTACAAAAATATTTACAAATCTAAAGAACAGAAACAGTTGTAAGGAAAACCACTGCACATCAGCATACTCCTATGTATAGAAAAAAATTACACCTTAGGAAAAAAAGTGCTTTGTGCATTTGAAAATCCATTCATAAATTCAAAAATAGTAATTTTAAGTGATCATAGTAATTTTGAAAGCACAATGAAAATTCTTGAAGTGGAATGCCTGATTCTATGAAAAATGTGTAAAAGATGAAACACAATGACACAAAAATCCAAAGCTATTCATCCTGCTTTGCTACCTGCTGTAAACACAGCAGGGCTATCATATGAATTGCATCACACACATTGCCTTTTCTGGAATCAAAGAGCAGCATTTAATAAGAATATAACTGTTTAGTTAATGGCTCTGAAGTTGATACACACTTAAGTCTAAAGGTAATGTTTTATAGAAGTTGTGGTTGATTTCTACATAAAGTGTTTATTCACATGTAACAGCAATTTGAGCCTCTTTGGTATATGAAAGTGTTCGGTAGTTCTGGGTTTGTGTGCCCTTTTAAAGAAGGAAAGCAGCCTTTATAGTAGATTCCCCTTTGGAGGGGTTGGTTGCTGTCACAGACACCTACATGACAGAGCCTGAACTAGTTAGTGTAAAATTTGCACCTTTCAGATGACAGATAACGGCCAGTAACCAGTACAAGTAGTTCTTCTCAACAAAGGAAGAGGTATGGAAAGTTTCTCTGCCAGACCAGCAGATGGGCATGAACTTGTTTGAACTTCATTTCTACTTGCAATTCACACATGAATATGTTGAAGAATTACTTATGCTGAAAATCAAGAAAGTTTTTTCCAATGTATCATTCTTCAAGCTATGCAAAACTGCCAACTGTAGCAGCCACACTTGCAAATGAAGCTGGATTATTCCCAGCAAATTATGCAGACATCCAAGGATTTACAACACAGGAAAGCTCCAAAACCAGAAGCAGATTTTGTACTGCAGTAGGTATTTTGCTGACCTGAAAGCCTACAAGGATGTCTTGTGACACTTCCAGTTAATTAGAAGCTTTAAGCTACTACACAGATGGTATACGCTTCTGAAAGTAGGAAGAGCCCAGCTCCTTGGTACTGCCTATCTTCCTTTAGAGAAAACTTTTTTCCTTTACAGAAATTTTTTCTTTTCTTTACAGAAATACAGAAGAAAAAAACCTGTTCTTTGCCTCTTATAACACACTGTGCATGAATCTTAACAGCATAAAGTTGCATTACAGATCTTCACATTTGAGAACACTAAAACAGTTGACAGAAGGTATTCCTCCATGTTTGGTTCGGTCTAGAAAATAGTGCACATCATCCAATGAATCACGTGCACAAGCTGTGGTTGCAGAAGCCAGTTTGCCTTGAAATCACTTCCAGGTTCATCTCACTCTCAGTCTTGCAGTGACCTCTCTTCCTTTGGCAAGCAGCTCAGACAATAAAGAGCAAATACACAAGACAAATTGCACATTGCTCTAAATTGAGACAGTACATTAACAGAATTCAGTGTACAGCTCAGTATGTCAGGCATCCAATTTCTTCAGCTGTTCATATGTCAGAAAGAACTGGGATGGCTGATTGAGGAAAACTTTCCTGTTCATGCAGTGCAAAATGGCCACTTCAATACTAAAGGAGAGCTACATCTATGGGAAACTGTTCCATTCTTTGTTCCCTCCTGTGCTATGCTGCAGGTTGGCCACTTTTTTATGCAATACTAGGCAGAACAATGAAACTTGCTTCAAGGCTAGTGATGCCAATTACTTTCTCATCCATTTTCCTCAGGGTCTTAAAACACAGGACTGCAAGAGTCCTTAGAGTCTTTATTCACTTAGCTTTGATGGGCTACGGGAGGCTTGTTCATGGTAAAAAACACTAATACCAACCCACTTCTCAGGGCACTGATCACCTCTTGAAAAAAAAAAATTGTGTGAGACTAAGATAAACAAAAAGACTGCATCAGTAACTGCCAACATTTTCCCCGGTTCTGGAAATAGCTCCCATTCCTAACTCATCTAGTTAATTTTATTTAAAACTAGGCTCAAAACTAAGGAGATGGACAGGTATGAATTTGGAAGAACAGAGAATTATTTTGCAAGATCTTATTTTAATGTTCACTCTGTGTGAATCACAGATTCAATCTGACCAGCAGCAGTTGACATAAAAAAACATGTCAGCTACATAATTTCCTATTCATAAAGGCAATAACTGTATGACATGACACTTTCCATGCCGAGTATCTGTGAAAAACAATACTTGCTGTTGTGTGGCTAACTTAATAGTCTTGCACACCTTTGAAAAGGATACAATGATATTCCAAGGACCAAGTCTTAACCAGTTTGGCCAAAATCCTTTATAAAGAGCAAAAAAGCCTTCATTCTTGCATGTCTAGGAAAAAAAACCACACAAACACAAAAGAAACAGAATAAGAACATACTTATCTAATTCTTTATTAGTGAGAAATCTAGACAGCATCTCAGCTAACAGGACTATACCAGAAAAGAGGGCTTAGTCCTGTGACCTTCATTTAAACATACTGTACAATGGGACAAAGAAGAATTTCACTAGATGAAACCAAGATTAGTAATGCCTGCAGCATTATCTAGCAGGTAAACTTGAAGTCTACATTATTCAGCACCCAACTCATATTGATCCAAATTGCATTCCTGGACTTCTCCCCACCCAAAAAAAAAGCCTTGCAGAGTGCTGCGTGGAACCTTGTAGGCCACATTAAGCATTCCCTTGAAATTTTTCAGTTGCTTTATAGGCTTCACAATATTTCACTCAGTATGGCTTGGACTGTTCAGTCAACAGCTGGACACCAATAGTTTACTGTCCATTCTGAACGATGTAAAAGGCCACCATGCTCCCACCTCATACCAAATTTAGAGATTTAAGAAACCAAATCAAAGCAATCAAGATCAGAGACTGACCTTGCCTCTGGCTGTACTAGGCTTTCCATTATGCAATAAGCAACAGAGAAAGCCATCTGTCCCAGAAGATCTTGTTCTTCAAGAAATTACAATTATCATTTCCTATCAGGCTGACACAGTGTAAAGTTAAGTAAGAGAGTGCTCTTGAAGGCCTTAATCTCCTCATCCAAGCACTGAAAGGAAGTTAGTGTCTGCTGCAGGCCCTTTCTTCCTGCCTTTCTGTCAAGACAGTAGATACTTTTCACACCAAGTGCATTACTGGCAGTACAGTCCTTCTGAGAAATATGGCAAAAAGCATATCTAAGTTACTAAAATTAATTTCTAGGGAAATGGAACAATTTTTAACTCTACACCAAAATCATTGCTTGATGGCAGCATTTTCTATTTATGTTGATAATGAATTACTTACTTGTAACAAACAATCCAAAGTGCCCTTGTAGTTTGAGTGTCTCCCATGTTGTTGGGTTCTCTGATTCATCATGCGTGTTCTTACAACATCAATTGGGTTGGATGCAAGGGCTCCAGCTAACCCACAAGTAAAACTTGAGCTAATAAAAGAAAGGTTTAATGAAATTCGATCTACCACATTTAAAGATGCACAAGAATTCCCCTTCCCCAGGAAACATGAAGTAATAACTCTTTTAGTTAAAAATTACCGGCTAATAGATACAAAAAGCCCCCTTTTTATTTACTATAAAAAGCATCTTTTTGAAGATTTGCTATATACATTATATATATATATATATGTGTGTATTATGTATATATACCCATTATATACAACATGCTTGAACAGATGTTCATGCTCTATGAATAATATTTGACTGGAACTTTCCTCTAACCTCAATTTGCACAGCTGAATGATTCAGACCACCCACAAAACAAAATTTCCATATGTCAGAGGGAAGTTAAATCCAAATCCTAAATAAAATTAGCTTCTATGCTGTGTGCTACCATTTGAGATGCTATTGGATTAAAGGTTATAAACACATCAAAAGTATATTTACATCTAGCCTGATGATAGAAAATTCAAAATACTCAACCCCTATAACAAGAACTAACCAATGATGAGCTATACGGTGACACAAACTTACAGGAAATGAGTATATACTGTATCTCCCATAAATCCAGACATAATTATGTGCTTCTTGGTAAGGTCATACACTGGCAGTTCCACTCCAACAACAATAGCAGCTCTCTGTGCTGTCAGTGATACCCCCTGGCAAAAGAAAGGATATAGCTCAAGTTTAAAGTCAACCTTTGTGCACCGTCAGGAAAGCCAAGCTCTTAAAACAAAGCAACACACCACAAATGTGTTAAGAACATTGTGAATTCAAATAAAGCTAATTAGTACAAATCTTAGATGCATGTGATCCAAAACCACAGATTTTAAATAACAGATAAATCACTTTTCCCCACAGAATGGCAACTTCAGTTCCTTTGTGCCATTTGTCATCTCTGCTTAACATCTCAATTCTTGTATTAACAGTCAGCAAAAACTCTCAAACTGCATTTCTATCCTGCAAAACTGAAAAACCGACAAATTAAGGAAGACGAACAGAAAACTGGCAGAGAAAAGGACACTAATAGAAAAACATTTCTATTTTCCAGCTGTTTTAGAACAATCATCCATTTTGGATCTTCAGTTGTTGTGCAGTCATTGACTGTAACTGGCATAAGACACAACCTGCAACACTGAATATAAGAATCCTAAGCTAGAGGGGATGTTCATTAGTACCTCTGCTTCCAAATGTTCTGTAATATATGTTTTAAAACAGATAGAACACACAGATTAAGAAGTTTCATGGAAAAGGTTGTTGAACTAGTCCTAGAGCCAGTCACCCTAAATGAAAATGAAGCCTACACTTGTCTCCCCTTTTTAAAGTGGCATCTAATCCTTGAACACAAGCCTGGCAGTAACCCTTCATCTAAAAACACTGAGACACCAGCAGCAAAGCAGTCATGACAAATGACATACATATTAGCTCCTCCATATTTTACCTGAATACTGTAGAAATACAAGAAATTCAACGGAGCAACAAAGTGTACTTAAAGTCTAAGATACAGTCAAAAAAACACTTGCCTTCCATAATCCTTTAGTGCCTTCCTTTTGGTAGATCTGTATGAAGTTGCCCATCATTCCTCCTTGAATCACATTACCTTGGGCTTGCATTCTGATCTGAGATTCATTTGAAGAGAAGATTTAAAAAAAAATTTCAAACATACAACCAATAAAATAATAAAACTGTATTAAACTATTAAGTTACAATATTAAGTAGTAAGGTCAATTTCTCTTTGAATATAAATTAAGAGCTGTCATTATCATAACCATAATGTAATGTCTTTTGCTTTAACTATCCAAATGCAGCTGCTAATTTTGAACAAGTATGTGGTGGAATTCTTAGTAGCATTAAGTCACTTCTATTTCTGTACAGGTACACTACTTCATTTAGACTAGATTGACAGATGGGTTCTCAGAATGTCCTTTACAATGTTCTCACAGGAACACATTTAAATGAAAGGTTAAAAAGATTAATGTTTCAGCTAATGAGAACTATGGTCTATGACCCTGCAGATTTCCATGAACACACTTAGAAACCTACCACAGTAACTTCCAAATACAAGTTTGGCAACAAGCAACTTGGTAAGTGGACATAATAGTGCTAAATAACTAATTAAAGCCACACTTGAAATACAAGCTTATGTTTGAAATGCTACTACATAATCCTTCATAGTGCTAGTGTGGTTAAGTTTTTTAGTAGTTTCAGGAGAACATAACAAATTTTCTTGACTTTTTTTCATTAGAAGCAGCTATGCAAGTCACAAGCTCCAGTTTTGTAAGATAAATACCATCACCCCTTCCAAGTAACTATCATTACTTCACAGATTATTCTGAGTTGGAAGGGACCCAAAAGGATCATTGAGTCCAACTCTTAAGTAAATGGCCCCCGCAGGGATCAAACCCAGAACCTTGGTGTTATCACCATGCCCTAAGGATCCATTAGCTTAGCAGTTGGTTAAAGACATGGTTGTTTCACCAATTCACTTTAAATGACTGATGCTGGAATGCTGTTTCCATGGAATATAGGATTGCAAAGCCTCTCCATGGGGTTAAAGAATCAAACAATACAAGTAGCACTCTCTGGAATTTTCCTCTGAATTCATCTTCACCTATTTTGAGCTCTAGAAACATCCTAGTATAACAGTGTTACCAAGAAGTACATATGAAATATGCAGTGTGGCTTCCACAGAAACGCTACAGCATGGAAGTTACGAGTTGTCCTATATTATTCTCTCCCCACACTCAGGAAAATTCTGTTTCCTCATGTATACTTCCAAAAAATTAATATGGACCAGAAGGAGGTTCCAAGAATCCAAGATGTTACTAATTTTTTGAAAAAGTTGAGATAATAAATAGGGTTAAAAAACAAATTCTATATTCATCAGGAGATTCTGCATTTCCTCAAGGAGAGAACAAAAACTGAGGACAAACTCAACATAATTACCTTTAAGACATCTGTAGGGTTGGCAATAGATGATGAGATTACTCCCGAAAGAATGCCACACAGAACATTTATCATCAGGGTTTCATCTATTTCACAAACAAAGAAAGAGTTCAGCTGCAGATTTACAAATCTTAAGATGCATCAGGGCAGGATGATGCCTCCCCTCCTTTGACCAGAGTGCCAGTTACAGAAGCCTTAAAGACTGCTCTGACAAGATACCCTTGCTGACTCACTTTGTTGTAACTAGTTGTGGTGATTTTTTTAGTGGCCAGGTTTTTTAGGAGTGAGCGCTGTGGGAGGCTTCTTTGAGAAGCTGCTGGAAGTTTCTCCATTTCCAGCAGAGCTAATGTCAGTCACCTCCAGGCTGGACCCGCCGCTGGCCAAGGCCAGGCCAATGAGGAGTTATGGAAACGCCTCTGTGATAACATATTTAAGAGGGAGGAAAAAAAAGTGCAGGCAGACAAACATAGGCGCTTAGAGAAGAGCAGAGTGAGAAGTTGTGATTAACACCAAGGTCAGTGGAAGAGGGGGAGAGGAGATGCCTTAAGCACCAGAATGGGGCCCCTGCAATCCGTGGCGCAGACCTTGGTGAAGCGGGTTGTCTCCCCCGCAGCCCATGGGAGACCACAGGGAGCAGATTCACCTGCAGCCCATGGAGGACTGGTGCTGACCCCACGCTGGAGCAGATGGATGCTGGAAGGAGACTGTGACCCTGTGGGATGTCCATGTTTGGAGCAGGGGACTGCTACACAGGCTACAGTCCTGTAGCCTGTGGGAAGAGGAGACCCACGCTGGAGCAGGATTTTCCAGTAGGACCTGTAGCCTGTGGAAACCCACGCTGGTGCAGCCAGTGCCTGAAGGACTGCAACCTGTGGAGAGGTGACCTACATGCAGCAGCACCTGAAGAGCTGTTGTCCATGGAATGGACCAATGAAGCAGTTTTGTGATAGACTGTTTTTCATGGAAGATACCCCATAGGAAGCAGGGGTAGGACTTCTCACTTTCTGACCAGCAGCAAAAACAACATCTGCTGGTAACCCTCCCACTCCTGTCTTCCCGGGCCACTGGGGGAAGGAGGAAGAGGGAGGGGTGGGGGGGAAGGTGTCTGTAAGATCTATTGAACTTCTCATTCTTAAGCTCTGATTTTGATAATAATAAATCCTTAATATTTCAAGTTGGAGCCTGTTTTGCCTGTGAAATAATTAATAAGGAGTTTCTTATGGTCTTCACCACAAAATTGTGAAACCTTTTAGTTTTTTCTCTCCTCTGTCCATTTGCAGGAAGGGAGTGAGCAAGTGTGGCTGTGTATGAGTCCTTGGCATTTAGCCGGGGTCAAACCACTACACTGGTACAAAGAACATATTTTCAGCACACTTGTTCAAACTGCTACAGTAAGATACCAAATGGAAACAACCATCTTCAAGCAAATCAGTCCCCATTTAAACTGAAAATAATCACTCACCTTCTGGACGGTCAACAAACACTCTTTTTAAACTCTGGTATGTGCCTATTTTTAGGGTTCCATATGAAGCTTGCCGTAGCATTGCAGGTGCAATCCTGTAAAAACAAGCAGTGATAATGTTTATGCTCAAGATCATAAAAGCTGATCAGCAGATACTTTCTAGAGCAGGCAAGACTGAACACAAGATATTTGCTGGAGAAAAGCTGGTTCATTTAAATCAACAATTTAAACTCACTATAGACAAAATAATCTTTGGAGCTTTTTTGTTTAGTTGAGGTTGGTTTTGTTGTGTTGTTTGTTTTTTTTTTAATTAAGTCTTCAAGAACATGAATGAACTGTGTAGGGATTATTAGTAGACCAAGTCTCAACTTCTATAAAATAGCTGGCAGGCATGTCTGAAATGTGATTCCCCCACCATCCTGCCTATTTTAAAGAAAATTATGCTCATTTATACACAAAGGTTAATTCAATTTTTCTTCCAAGAGATGGAAGAAGCATTGTAGCACTGCAGAGAATAACTGTATGCTTAGCTGTTTTTTCTTAGTAGGTTTTGTTGTTTGTAAGTGGTTTTTTTTTACATGAAATGTTATTGCAGAGTGCAAACACTGAACCAATCTAAGATTGGTCTTTCAAATTCCAGATTAAGGCTAAACAAATGGCTTCTAATTCTGAAACCCCAAAATCGACAATTTATGGGCTTATACTTATCAATAGCCTCTTCATAAGCCAGTGCTGCAAGTCAATTAATTTTACCCTGAGTATAAGGCTTTCAATCCTTCTTCTCTGCATATTCTGACTAGTGCATGCACCATTCCACGGTAGCGGATCTCCTTGTATTTGGCATCATTAACTTGGCCTTGAACCTGGAGACGTGTTTTGGTCAGATCAATCGGGAAAGTACCTTAAACAAAAATCATTGAGAAAATTGATCAAGTACCCACCTAACGAAAAACAACAAAGAACATCATGTATGAAAAAGCAACCTTTTTTATATACCAAAATATATAAAAACATTCCAGTGGGTAAAGAAGTCTTTCTTAACAAGCCTCTCTTTTAAACAATGGTTCATGTTATATCACCTTGTTTCTTCTAAAAGCTTGTCAGAGGCCCTACCTACTCCCTGCGTTCACATTCTGCATTCACTATATTTTCAGGCAACATGGTATTGCCTGGTTGTAAACAGGCACACTGAATAGGACATTGCAATCAGAGTTTGCATGCGTACCAACACCTTAGAAGAACACATCACTGAAGGCAAAGAAATTCCATAGGACAAGCTACACGGATTCTAACCTAGAATCTAAAAAAGCAAGAGCAGCAGTACCTATTTCTGTTACTGCTCTCCTGTGGCCTACTGCTATGTTCAGCTCATACTCTCATGCTCCCTCTATGAAAGGGTGCAGAACGCATATCCATCCAGAGCTTATCTTTAGGAAAGGGACCACCTCAAACCCAATACCCACCTAGGCACAAACAGGAGTCATGATTAACTACACCTGTTCTAACGAGGCTTACCAGACAAGAAAAGCTTTATGAATTGTTTGTCTTGCTTACAAAGCTTTTGCCATTATTGGCCACATTCAGTCAAGTCAAATAAGAGGTTTCAAACTCAAGTTTGTACAAGTTTAAGGAAAAGAAGAAATCTTTTCCATCCCTGGAAACATTCAAAGTCAGAGTGGACAAGGCTCCGAGCAACCTGATCTAGCTGAAAATGTCCCTGAATGCAGGGGGGTTGGACCAGATGACCTTCCAACACAAACTATTCTATGATTCCATGAAAGCAAAATAGTTTTAAGTGTCACTTTATATAGCATCTACTTTTAGACAGACTTCACGTGCAAGACCATCGCATGCCCAAGTACATTCTGCTAGTTTAAAAATCCAAATTTCCTTTATTTGCATGTACATGCATTTTAGATAAGACTTTATAAGGATGTTGATATTTTAGATTTGTCTTTAGAGTAGGCCTAAAACATCAGATGCACTGTCTCACTACCCCGATTATTCCATGTTGCTCACTAACTGAATTTAAGTGTTCAAATCTAATCTGCCACTCACATTCAAGAAAAAGGAATTTAAACTGCAACACAGATACTCAGAAAATTAAGACAAAAACTTACAAATTAAGCTCTTATCTACTGTAGCAAGGCAAAAGCTGTATCTACATATGAGCACCAAGATCAGATCAAACATGCACCAAATAATAAAATACAAAGGAAAAATTTGTATAACAACAAGACTCACAAGGGATGAGAGTTTACAGACACAAGTGTTCTGACATTGTAACACATCAGAGCAACTCTTCAGTCAGCATTAAACAAAACATTCCTACACTGCAGACCACCATCTACTACTGTGTCACTGATAGCATGGAACTGAGTTTGTTTTGGATAGAGACTAGTTGAATAAAGAAAATAATGTAAACAGTTAAAGGAAACACTTACCACATTCTGCAGTGATTGATGCTAAACCTCCATAGATAAAGGGCTTCCAGTTTAGTGCTGACATAGCTTCCTCTTTCTGTGAAATAAGAATTTGATGCTTCTGCAAGTACATCTTACAAGTGTGCATGCTAACATGTAAAATTTTGTGCCTGGCCCATTTAAAATGAGCCTTTCAAACATACTAAGGGTAAAAAACACATAATACCATTGACAATCAGAAGGAAGTCAGGAATAGTATACAAAGTTATCTGGGTTCAAATCAACATCTATGTATTTAGGCCACCACTCTCCTCACCAGGAAAAGTTAAAGCAGTTTGTCTCCCAGGCAGGATGGTAAGGAGCACTAGAGTGAATAGCCTTCAAGGAGTTTTACCAAGTTGAACTAGTTTGACTACATTCTGCAACTGAATGGAACTTTTAAGGTGGTCATTACAAAACTTCCTTCCGTCCAGTTATCAACATTAACATGACCTGAGCTGGTACATTTGGACAGAAAATAAGGGCACATACATAACTTTGCTTCCATTAAGACCTATTTCTGCTACCAGTGTTCACAACGTTCATTCTTGTGAATGTTACACAGAAATAATGTAATCAGGTGTATAAGGCCTTGTACAGTAAAAAAGGCTGCTCTAACTTAGACGTCAGTTAAGTGAATTTGACAAAGTGACAAATCATTAACTGTAGCATATGCTTTGTAAGATGTTCGACTATCTTAGAAAAGACATAATAGTCCAGATTATCCAAGATTGTCCTTTCCAAAACCAAGCATGTCTGTCCACAGCTTCTTTTCCCCCTTCCTCATAATATAAATACTTCTCATCCCCCATTTTCTATAATGTCCTCCAAAACATTTGATTCTACAGTTATATTTTGCCAATTAATTTTATGGCAAAATTGTAGTTGAGAGCACTTCTCTTGGCACTTACATTCTCTGTTACTTTTTTATTCACCTGTACAGCCCAGCTGGAAAATATCATGAATACACCAGTTAATTACCCCTGCCTTTCATACAGCTGAACCTCCTTTAGTCACCTCCTCTAGAAGTGCCAATAATCCAGTGTCCAAATGAAGTGGCAAATACTCACCATGTGGAATAGTTTCCACAGCCCTAGTTTTCCTTTTATCTTTACTTCATTAAGGGTTACCAGTGTCTTCTGACACACAATACAGTGAAATCCCAAAGCTCACAATTTCAAATATTCAATGTCTGTGTGCACAGAAACTCATCTTACTCATTAGACCACTGCAAAGAACACCACTGGTTAAAAAAATAAATAAACAATGAAAAGGCAACTAAGGACACCATTCTATACTGCCAAAAAGAGTGCAGTACAGAGGTCAGGACCCACAGGCACAGGCTATGCCAGCCTTTCAACACAAATGCAGCAGAGCCACATGGGTATGACAGAAGTTGTATCAAAGAGAGGCCATTTCTAACTCCTCATTCCTCATTTTCCTGCCATGACTAATGACAGATCATTTAATTAACAGAGACAAAGCCAAGCTTGATTTGCCCACTATCAGCCACACACTGATCTTTGCTTCCGAGAAACTTGTCAAAACTGACAGTTAACTCCCATTGCCCCAACATATTAAAACAAATTTTCATCTTTGACAACAAGCACAACACTGATAAAAGTAAAATATATCCTTTTTCTGTTTGTTCCATACTTCCCTCTGCATAGGCAATGAAGGCTACTCACTTTTTCTATGTAATTCTGTGCACAGACTATTTAAATAGAAAGTTTTCAATTTGTACATGATTTACTAACATTAATTGAAGCTTCAATATACACAAAGGATACCCTGATGCAGGAATTTTATAGAGCACTCTTGCTTCCACATATCCCAAGGTGAAGGTCAAAGGGCAGATCAAGGTTTGTACCTCTGAAAGGCTACTGGTATTCTCTCCTGCCAGTATGCCAAATTAACCATGAGTCTTTCTGCTTCTCTCCTACATCCCTCCTTCAAGCTTTCAATAATTTAGAGAGAAATAGGAAGAAGAAAGTAAAGCAAAGAGGCAGAGCTTATCTCAGGAAAAAAAGAAACAAGAAAAAAAAAATCAAACACACCAGCCAGTAATTTCGTCCCATGACCTCAGCTGTCTCATTTTCCGCTCATTTTCCGAATTCTTGGTTTGCTTCTTATGCAGTATTTCTTCCCTATGCCAATAAAAATAATAAATATCTACTTGGAATTCCATATCAAGTGAGCAAATGGCAAAAGGGAATCCAGCCATCATTATAAAATAAATTAACATCTCCAGTTTTACTAGAAAGATATTGTCCTTATCACATATATATTGCTGTTCTCTGAACATCGATGACGACAGAGGGGATACTTGCTGGGTTGAATTAATACAGAGGTTCATCCACGCACTCTCTGCAGAAGTCAGAAGCAAGTCTGCTAGTTTTTAACAGCAGAGTGACTGGGATAAAACCGAAAGCCGGGTTCCATAAAAGAACGCATTGCTTAAATAGCTCGATATTCTCCTGTTGGGGAGCAGGCTTGAAAAGACACATATAGAATTATATAGTGGTTAAACACGTCGCTAGTGTATAAAGTACACGATGTGCCCCAGCTTACAGCAGTTTTAGCTACTTAAAATGGAATTGGCTCTAGGGAGGCAACAGGGACCGCGTAAATAATTATACACGAAAGATGGTCTCCCACCCCACCACGACCTGAGGGGCAGCAACCACCACCTTCCCACTCACCACCGAGGTCTCCCCGGCCCCCACGTCCCGCCGTGCCGATTCCCGCCGCTCACAAATCCCAGCTCCCCTTCCCGCAGCCGCTTTTGGGGAACGCGGGGCTCCGCCCCGGGGCGGGCTCTCCCGAGGGGCCGAGCCGGCCAGGAGGGGGGTGCGAGGGGTGGGTGTAAACCCGCAGTTGGTTGGAAGGGGTCGCGGCCCCCGCCTGTAATAAACCGGGGGAAAGATTAACCACCCTGACCTTGCAGTCAGAGGTCTCCTCTCGCCTCTGGCCTTGGGAGGCTGCTGGGCTGGCGGGGCAAGGTGGCATTTCCCATTAACATTCCTGCCCCAGGAAACTGGAGCGGCTGTGTCAGGTATTTCAGCGCTCCCCGGTTAACGAGAAGGTCACTCGCCCCTCAGGGTTTCTCCTTAGCGTTAACTATCAGGAGATTGATTTTGCCCCTCGGTTTACGGTCGTATGGGCTCCTGTGCTGCCAGCGGCACCGGAGCAGTACCTGGGCTACGCTTCCCTGAGTTGGCACAGGAACCTTTAGCTACCTGCTGTGTGGAGGAGCAGAAAGGTGCAAGGTGGGCTTAAATAGCTACTTTGCTCTTTAGAATATCCCATTGAATATTTTTGATAAAACGGTTACACAAGTGATATTATTATTATTAAGTTTTGTGCAATTCTATGTTTCTTTGCACTACCAATGCTGAAGTTATGCCTTAAGTACATAAGCTTTATGTTGCTTTGTAAATACGTATCGAGTGTCTGTGCAGAAGGAACACGGGGCTATCCAAAAGGGCAGGTCTCAGCCGCTGTACATGTGGCAGTGCTTAGTCCATGAAGACCGGGGCAAGAACCAAAACTAGTCTGGTTCAGAGCCTAGGACTCCCTGGAAACAGTTGAAATCAGCTCTTTTGCTGCCTCCAAAGGCAGAGTGTTCTGGTAACGCTGCGCTTTCCGACTGAAGAGCTGCCAGAAGCACTTGTAGGACCCATCCCCGTGGTGCAGCCCTGCTGCGGCTGTCACTCCACTGCCTTGCAAGTGGATGGCATGCCTTCCCCCTGAAAGGTCAAAACATCCTGCAATATTGCTCTTCTCACTAATCTCGGGGCAAGGCTGGCAGCTGAGAAACTTTATTTAAGCTTGCTGGCTGGTGGAGAAATGGGATAATGCCCATTCAGCTCTCATTAAGAAGCTGGACTTGCATGACGATGTGGCCTTGCATGCAACACTCAATAAAATATAAGGAATCCAAAATTTGGGTTCCATTATGCTGTAAGTATTTCATACGATGAAAATAGTTCTCTAAGACCATTCAAGTCCATCACAGACTTCCCAGAAAATTTACACTTCAGTTGTTAAGACAGCCCATAGAGCTCATGCTCACATCACAGTGTTGCAAAGTTATCTTTGCAGATGGGCCTCTCAGAATGTAGCTACAAACTCCCACCTCAGAAATGATATTCTTGTTCAGACTCACTCCTGAAACTCCTAGTATTTGTCTAGTACTTTCCACATTTTATGTCTACAGCAAGTAGGATCTTACTTGAAGTAAACTTTGAATGGCTTCTTTCTTTCTTTTTGCACATCATTTGGATTGATTCTAGCACTGAGTGATTTTGTACTTTGGTGCAGCCGCTTTGGTTTTCTGACTTCTCAAATTTGTCTCCTTTTAAGAAAGACTTTAGTTCTGGTTTGACCTTAAATCGTTTCTGAAGTTTGGCCGGCTCCTTCTGCAGGCAGCCAGGTTTTATTATTTCTGATGCAAATCAATTCCTGCTCACACGTTACAGCTTGCACCCTATGACATTTCCTAAGTACCTGCTAGTTCTCAACTATGTACTTCTGAATATAGAGGAATCCAGGCTAACTTTTGTTACTGCTACTGACTTTTGCGTGAGTCCTCTGAATAACATCTTTTCTTGTATTCTCAATTTATACTACAAGATACGTAATGCTTTTATCAACAGCCAGTAGGCTATTTTTTGGCAAGCTGCCTTGAGCCTGGCATCTGTGTCATAGCAGCAGCTGACTTTGCTCGGCATCTTTTCACGTCTCTGAACAATCCATGTGCTAGTGATTACATAGTCTTACAACAGTTTTGTCCAAAAGCCAGTTCTTTCCTAATGTGCTGTGTAGGGCCAAGGTTTAATTAATTAATTCCCAGGCCCCTAACCTTATTGCTCCTGAATTTCCTCTTACATCTTTTATGTTTCTTTTTTAAGCAAAAGAGGGTCACCCACAGACAATTCTACCAGAGAGCTCTGCTTTTTGTGCATTGATTCCTGTTTCACTGTTTCCTTCACTGCTACTTACAGTAGAAAATCATTTCTCTTCTGGTCTGCAGTGGTGAAGAAAGTTTTGTCTAGTGTCCCACTGCTTAAATGAATGGTTAGTGAGGTGACTCAGGTGGTTATGGGCATTGTTCCTACTGCCCTGTCATCTTGTTGCTAGTCGTAACCACTGGACAGTTTCCTTTGTTCCTTGGAAACTTTCACAATTATTAGTTACATAATTCATTTGCTCTGTTTGTGTCGCATTGGCTGCATGCTGAAAGCAAGTCTAGGACATGGGAGTCAAAGCCTCTTGCCCTGGCACAGCCTTTTAATCTTCGTTGTTTGCACTTGATGTCTGAGAAAGGGTTCATCAGACCCTCAATCATACAGCAGATGACTTTGTTAGAAAAATAAAGAGTCAATGTGCTATTGGTGCATGTAAAAATAAAAGACATTAAATAGTCCTTCCATTGTGTTTGCCAGAGGCAAAGCCTCAACTGGAGCACCATATCCAGCTATGTGTGATGCATTTTAAAAGGGCTGTAGAGAGAAGTTAGGACAGTAAGGGTAGGGATACAAAACACAATCTGCAAGGAAAGATTGAAAGAAATAGGCTTGTTTATTAGAAAAAAAAATGAAGATAACATAAACTTCACAAATGCAATTTATCTATAAAGAGGAAATTAATTATCTGTTCTCCACTACTCATATAAGACATTAAAACAGACTTTCTAGTGGTATGGACAGTGCTAGATGAGACTGACTGTGGAGCTTGCAGTGCCTTCATCATCACAAATTTTTAAAAATTGTTAAGCAGATGGTTTTCAGATGTAATTTCAGTGTGGATGATCCAGCTCAAACATTGGGAAGGATGCCCAAGGATATTTCCAGCTCATTTTTCTGTAATTATTCAATGTCACTTCCTCATCCTGCTGCTATGATATGTCATAGGCACACAATGACAACACAGCCTAAGTTTCGAACTTAGACTCCAGTGCCCAGAGTTCAAGGAGAAAGGAAAGTGAAAACAAGAGTAAGGCAAATGTTACTTTGTAGCTTATTTATTTATTTATTTTTTAAATAATCTGATTTGGGCTCTGGCATTGGCAAGAGCCAAAGGTCTTTCTTGTATCGTTGTTTTGTGGATATATCATGTTGTTTGTTTTTAATGGGTGAAGGGTCAAGGAACAGAGGGCAGTTCTGGCCTTTCAGGGTAAAGGAACAGAGGATAGTTCTGGGTTTTGAGTGGACGAGAGAGTCATAGAGATCCCAGCAAGGCAATTCTAGTAAATGTAAACCTGTAAACCAGACAAATTTTCTGAAAATGTTGCAATTTTGCAGCACATCCTGGGAAATCGTTACTGTATTGGATTTGATGTTATTTAATGAGCAAATAAAAAGCTGTTAAAGTTTCTCAGATAGGGAGGCCCTATAGAAGGCTTTTCACTACTATAAAATACTTTCCAACATCAACAGTTGATCTGTTGTCCTCTGCATCCCTGTTAAATAGGGATCAGTCACAGTTGCTTCACAAAGGGTTTTGTTCAACATGGCACTGCAGCTAAACAAGTAGCAACTGGAAGAAACAATTGCCAATTTGAATGCTGGTAGATGCAACACAAAGAAAAGCAAGTGTTTCTCCATGTCCTACTAAAAACCAGGCGGAACATGGTGTAAGATACAGCCTAGTCTTTTCTGTAAGGGAGATGATTCAATGTTGGACTTTTTGATTTCTTCTTCTTCTCTCCTGGACTTGTTGGGACATCGGAGTGTCGAGACCTCACTGGGAGGCCTTTTCCACCCGTCTGGCCTGGGGGCGCCGCCCCACAATCGGCCTGGGACTCTGGAGAGGACTCTAGATCTTCCAGTCTTCCAGTGAGAGACTTCATCGTTTATTGTTATATATATATATAATTTGGTGTTTGGTGTTATTGTTATTTTTTCCTTGTGTGTTGGTTAAATAAATAGTTCTTTTTTTTTTTCCCTTTCACTTTCCTTCGAGGAAATATTTCTTTCCTTGAACCTGGTGGGAGAGGGTGACTGCGGCCTGTTTTTATCAGAGAATATTTATCCTTCTGAATATATTTGTTCCAAACCACGACACACAGTATTCTCTTTTCTGATTCCCAAGTTTTGGTAATTTTTCCATAGTGTCTACAGAATACTAAATCATTACCCAAATAATCCATTTTTTCTTCTGTTTACCACAGTCTGGCTTTGGGTAACCCAGCTTTCGCTATCAGCATTTGAATACAATTTCACAGAATCAGCTAGGTTGGAAAAGACCTCTAAGATCATTGAGTCCAACCTTTGGCCTAACACTACTTGTCAACTAGACCATGACACTAAGTGCCACATTCAGTGTTTTCTTAAACACCTCCAGGGACAGTGACTTCACCACCTCCCTGGTGAAGCCCATTCCAATGCTCAATCACTCTCTCTGTAAAGAATTTCCTCCTAATGTCTAACCTGAACCTCCCCTGGTGCAGCTTAAGACTGTGCCCCCTTGTCCTACTGCTGGTTGCCTGGGGGAAGGGACTGAGTCCCACCTGGCTACAACCTCCTTTCAGGCAGTTGTAGAGAGTGATAAGGTTTCCCCTGAGCCTCCTCCTCTTTCCCAGCTCCCTCAGCTGCTCCTCATAGGACTTGTGCTCCAGTCCCTTCACCATCCTCATTGTCCTTCTTTGTACACCTTCTTATTAAATTTTAAAATGCATTTAAGTAACATGACCTTTTTTTTTTTAAATTGAAAGTCCTGAAAAGGCAGGATGCTTCCTGAAGAAGTACTTCCTTGCTTTGTAGGCCTGCTGATCCACAGCATGTCAACACCAGAACTAACACTGTGTTTGGCAAAGATGAGCTGATTGCTGTCAACCTTGAGCAAGAGAGATTATTCTGCACAGCAGGAGAAAACAGCTGTAGGATTTTGCCCTTAAGGCAGTCATCTGTTACAAAAACATATCTTAAAAAGGTCACTCAGGACCTTTAGTTGCAGTGGGATTCCTTGCTGATGCTGCAAAGGAACTCACATCTCCACTCACAGCTAGTAACAAAGCCTGACAGAGTGGGATAACTGTTGTCTTCCAGGCACAGACTACAGTGATAGACACTCTGGGCTTCTGGGAAACATGACAGTTGGCATGTTCAAACACCTCGCTCCATTTTCCACATCCTTCCCTACACAGGGTTCAGTGGATGCCAGCTTTTTGACTCACTCATGCCTTGGGTAGCAGCACTAGTGAGCACAGAGGTGTGGCCTCACAGGAATAACAAGGGGCTTCTCCAACACGGTAGCACTGATGTAGCAGCTCATTCTCAGAAAGGAGGCTGCTTCCTTCTCTTCCCATATCCCCCTCCCAGTGTCAGACAGAGTTCTGGCCCTTCGCTCAGGCCAGTGATGGCTCTCATCTGACTCATGAGTGGGTTCAACTCACTGAGTTTACAGAATGCACCCATCAAAACCCAGGCCTCTCCCAGCTGATGGAGCTGAACTGGCTTCACATTGGCTCCAGCACCACTGTAACAGAAGCATCAGGAATGCATGACTTGCAGTGGGTTCAGCCTGTTTGGAAGCATCAAAATATTAGAATGTCTCAACATCTCACAGGATTTAGCTGCAAGTACCTGGTACAGCAAAAATGTTCGAGGGGTTGCAGTGTTCATCCTGCCTTTAACACCCCATCCTAATACCTCTGCCTTCCTGTCTGGTTTGCAGGTGGCATTAATCCTTGGACCTCACAAAGTGCGCTAGCCACTTTATTTAACCTTTTTCAAAGTCAGAGAACAGAGAAAAGGCAGAGCCACCTTGCAGCCTGAAGTCTGCCATCTGGACCTCATGTAAGGACTTTGGATGGACTCCTATAGTACAGCTAAAAATGTAGAGTTTAATTCATGTCAGAGATGGGTTGGCCTTGTTTCAGCTCTAAGGCCATGAGGAATCCACTCCTGTAGAATAAAAAAATGTCAGCCTAAAAATTTCCTTGCTTTTAATTTCAAATGCAAAGCTAGGAAGAAGACATGGAGAAGAGAGACAAAAAAGCAATTAAAAGTAACAGATATTAAAAAGAGAAGATAGTGTGAAATGAAGACTGAGAAAAGTGATATGAGGAGAATAGACAAGTATAAATTGTGCAGAAACTTTTACTGGTGCTAGACTGTCTGAAATGACAAGAGGTTTTTTTGTAAGTGAAAAGAATAAGTGATCTTTTGAAAACAGATGGTCTGCCAGTTCTGTAATAGTTGCTGGGAGGATTAAGACATTTAGGTACCATGTTCCAAAGGAAAGCACTACTGGTGAAAGCTAATTCTGACACTTTCAGCAGTCTGAGAGCTGAAATGTTTCAAGGGATGTGGCTGGAGGTTGAGTTAAATTTCCTGGAGAAGGTCTTGAGGGATCTTGGAACATTGCACCTCAGATGGTCCAGAATGGCCATCCTTCCAGGTGGCTTGGAAAGCAGGACTGAGCAATAGATTATATACTTCCCCCTGGATGGAATTAAACTTTGTGTGTAATAGCTGTAAATTTTATAGGAAACTGGGCCAGCTCGTGTATTTCCAAAACATCTTGGATTTTATGAGATTCCAAAAGACATACATACACTGTTTTTATTATTTTTGTATCTTAAACTACAGTCCCTGCCTGAAAGGCTTCTGTAATGGAGGTAATTGTATGTGTATGAAAATCAGGTAACTACAGAAGCTAGACAACTTTTTTCCAAATGTGTATCAGTAATACACAAATGACAGCACCTTCTTCTGATGCTGATTGTCACTGAAGACTCCATTGTAAGATTGAATTTCAGAGATTACAAACAGGCTGCTCTGTATTTCTAAAACTTTGGAGTACAGAAGCAGTTCCAGAAGTAGGAGAATCCCAGAAGATGGCTTTTGGTCAGTAAGTATACAGCATCTGAAAGCCATGGGAGGGGTGAAAGAGTGAGCAACAAAGTGTACAATATAGATGATCTTACTCACTCCATACTATCTGGCACATCGTAGAGGCATTTAAATGGTGTGGTTAAAGACTAGGTGGGGAAACATCACAGTGATGTGCAGACTCCTGCAGATCCATCTGGTTTATCTGAACAGTGCTCATTCATGTAGCTCAGCAACTCTCTAATCAGCAAAAAAGATCTTAGCTTAACCACTGCCTACGTCACCACTGCAGAAAGAATTAGCTCCCAAACCAAGCTCATCTGACCATGTTAGCACACTGGAATGTGTCAGTCTTTTCAATCTAAATGCTAACATACCTAGCTTTGAGGGTTTCAAGTATCACATTAGTTGTGTTTGAAAAGCCCTCTAAACTTAGCCAGACACTGGCTTCTGGATACTGGCCCAGAAAAGGTTCTAAGAATTTACTTGAGCTCTACACTGTGCTGTAATACCCTATCAATTGTGGGACAGAGCTGCAGCAGCAGTGAGACCTTCAAAACTTTCTTTACATGTTACAGCAGGACAGCATTAGGAATGGAATACTTGGCCTCCTGTCACAAGTGCAGCACTTCTTGTAGCAGGAAAATCAGAATTGGGACTCTTACGTTCTAAAGCTGCTCTGCCTGTGCTACAGATTTTTTGGTTTGCTCTTTTGCATTAGAAACAATGAGCAACATTGTTACATTTTCATAAATAACATTCCTGGTCAAAATCAGTTTATCCAAAGCTCATATGGATAGCTTTTTATTTTTTTTCTTACTAATTCTTCTAAATCCACTGCAAAATACATCAGTTCTTTGGAAAAAAATTGTTCAGAGAGGGCACAACATTTTTCATCTTGTGTGGTGTCTCTCAACAGTCTTAGCAACTCCAGAGTGCATTTGCCATGTTTGGAGACATTTGCTGAGAATTGGTAATGGCATCAGGCCCCAGAGCTTCTCAATGACATTCAGTTCTTTCTCCTTTATTTTCCCTGTTTTGTTTACTTGAAATGCACTGAAACAACTGGCCATGTAAATGTTAATGAATTACAGGCTCATTAAATGGACCTAAGTTTGTCTCCAAGTTTTAGTTCATCTCTTTTAGCCTTGTGAGCAATGTACTATGAAAATTCCTGCAAAGCCAGAAGTTTGATTTTGGAAGGTGGTAGTGGGAGGCTGATTATTATTTTGTAATATTCTCAGTCCATAAGTTTTGGTAGCAAAAATGAGAAAAAATGTCTTGAATGAAAATCAAGAGCAAAATGTTCTTGCCAGGAGGCCAATGACTGCTCATCCTAAACCGAGAGTCTGACCTTCAAATATTAGGCTAGACACAGTAATGTTAAAATACTTCACATGCACTAGCAGTTAAGGTGCTGCTGCAAAAGGTGCTGCTGAATTTATAAAGCAGATGATCCTCTCTAGTGTACATCACACTCAAAGACATACCATGACATCAACATCAGGTATTGCACAGTAAACACAGAGATGTGTGTTCCAACAGCACTCTGAGCTCACAGAGGCTTTGCTCTGCTGATTCTAGTTAACTGTGGCCATTGGGGTGAGGAGTCAGTGATGGCAAGGGACAATAGTAGTTACTCTGAATTTCTGATGACTGAGATTGGCTATTTTTATTTATACTAATGCATTGGTTCACCTTGGCTCCAGTATGTCTCAATTTTAAAATCTTCTGAAGTTTAGACTGAAATGTTTTCCATCACAGAATGCCACATACACAGATATAGATACTCTCCACCCCACTCCCAACCTTACCTCATACTTGAAGAATGCTTGCAAACATGAACTTTAAAATGTACAGCCAAAAGTGCAGTCAGCAGCTCTGTGGGACAGGTAAAAAAAAATTGTAATAAATCTCCTCTGTCAGAACTGCATCTTAGTTCTTGCTGCCTCTATTTTGAGCCCAGATTTGAATGTCTGAACTTTCCCCCAAGTAGCACATGACAGAGCAAGTTTGTGCCAGGTTCCAAAACCAGCTCTGAGACCTCTCCTGACCACAGATAGGAGCCAGTGAAGACAGTATGACCTTACTGTGGGGTCACTCTGCACCCACATATTAAAAAATAAGTGTTTTGCTTTCTGCTTTACACTTCTGTAATTCTATTAATGGATTCATGTCTGAGTTACTGCAAACAATACAAAGAGAAAAAAATACAGCACTTGTAAAATAAATGTGTGCTCACAATAATACTAGGAAGAGTAGTGCAAACTAAATCTGTTTATATATTTGTATAGAATGCATAAGGTCCTGTAGTAAATTAATCATCACTTCTGGTAATATAGTACTGCATTTTATATCAACTGTAAATTAATCACAAACACTTGTTAACATAAACCTTGTCTACAGAATATAAACTTACTATGTCTTAATACATTCATGACATTCAACATGTTAATTAATAACAACAGTGGTAATAATGATGATGCATAAGCTAAAATAATATGCCAACTCAGTTCATACACAGTAATAATTCAGACTGTCCTTTTTCTTAGTTTAAAAGTGCTCAAATGCACTTTCTTGCAGAAAAAGTACCGAAAAATAAATGGCAAATCATGAAAGAATTATTCCTAAAGTTTTGAAAATCTTCATTGTTTGGTTTCATTTCATGAACATAACAATTTTTGTTTGAACTAAGTCAAAATAAAGCCATGGTGTCACTTGCCAGAGCAGGGAAAATAAAGCATTGCGTTGAAATCAAAGCTCTTGTCTTGCAAACTACAAAAGAAATACATAAAAACTACAGTCATCTTAATATTACTACTGTAACACACACCAGACAAAACCTGAACACATGTATTCAACAGTCTTTAGCACTCAGATATCTACTGGATATTTGCATTAAAAGACTAAAGTACTTTCTCTGTTAGTTAAATATGCAAGTCCAGGTGTGCACAGTCTACACAGTCTTTAGCTTTCATATTTTTTATATAAAAATTATTTATAATATTAGCTAACAGTAGTTAACATTGTGTCATTTTATATAATTTTTATTCTTTGAGATAGATAGCATATTGTTGAAACATTGTGGGGATAACATCTGTCTTTCTCTTTGTGCCTTCCAGTAAATTCACAGCTATTCCTAGTTACAATTTTTAAGCTAGTAGGTCCTTTATATTAATGATAAAAAGGGCAAATAAAGCACTTCAAAATTCTGAATATGACTGAATATGCACTGATAGTGAAAAAAGGCTGTAACACTGTCTGCTGCTGTTCACATTTCTGCAGCTGGGCTTGGACAATGGGGTGCAATGCTTTGCAATAGCTTTCTTCCTCGAGGCTTTAAAAGGATTTCATCTCAGAGACTGCACTTCTGACCTGTTAGCAATGACTCTTCAGGGTATTTCTGTGTGGTCTGTTACTGCCCACAGATACACATTATGAGTAAAGGGACTGAGACCAAAAGATGGAAACCCAAACTGAGTGCCAAGAACAAGACCTGAGCATCACAGGAAGCTCTTACCACTACTGAGAATCAGAAAATTACTTTGATTCCTAAATACAGATTTACAGGCTTAGCACTGAATGCCCTAGAAAGCAGCACAGCTCCAGCAGGGCTGGGACATGGGACTTACCTACTGTCAGTCCAAAATCCAGCCCTTTTTCATGCTTCACTTTCAAGGTTAAAATTTTGTAACTTGAGCCAAATGCCACACTGTGAAAACAAATCTTGTAGCTCTCTGAACACCAAACTGCTGCATCAGCACTATTGGAATATTATTTTCATGGCAAAATCTCAGGTTCTCACTATCCATCTTGAACATCTGTCATTCCCGTAGCATTGCTTCCCTACCTATGGAAATACATAATAATTCATCACAATCCCTGTGGGTCCCTTCCAACTCAAAATATTCTGTGATTCTGAAACTGCATTACATCAGAAGAGAAGCTATGAATGAACAAACACATTTGGTCAATATATCTACCAATCGTCATGATTGTTTTCAGGAATGGAGAATATAACCAGAAATCACTGATATTATGAAAAAGAATTCTCCTGGCCCTTATTTTTCAGTGGGCTACAAAAATCAGAAGACCCAGCCTTTGTGTTTGCACTTTTCATGTGAAATCCTGAAAACAAAAAAAAAAAAGAGGAATTGCAAGTAAAAGTCAATGTCCTGAGCCTCTGTCTGCCTAGGTTAAACTGCAGGTAGTAGCTGTAGGGAACAGCGGTAAGGCTGTTCCTCTGGCAAAGCTGACTCTCAGGGAAGCAGCTTGTTTATAAGTCAGGATGAATGCAGAAACTGAAATGGTGCCTTTTGTGTTCAGCAGCAGCAGAACTGTTCAATGAACTAATGGAGAAATTGCTATTTTTCTCTCTGTGTTTCTTAAATGAAGTATGTGAGTGCAGGCTTTGGATAAAAGCCAAGTCTTTAAATAGCGCTGACCACCAGCAGAAATCCAAAGCAGATAATAAACACAGATTATTAGAAAGAAAGAAAAACTGTCTCCATTTCCATGGCATTGCTCTTAAATGCCTCCAAGGAGCTCGTTCCCTTGCCTTGCCTCATAGGAGTTTGAAAGCAGAAGCCAATTTTTATGCTGCTATATTGGGGTCCAACCACAGCTCTGGGCGGCAGCAGCACACCATACCCTGCATGCTGTCACCGTGTGTCTGCAACACCCACTGTACCCAAAAGCAGCTTCTCAGCTTCTCTCTTGGATGTTCAGCACAAACCCATTCGTGAATAGTGAGGAAACGCATCAAAAAGACGAGCAGAATAATTTACATACATTTGATGTTCAGCATAGTGCATCTGTTACAAGGTTTCCATATTCATACTGTTCTCAGTGGAGAATCATTTGCTTTGTGCTATGAGAGCACACACCCCCATGCCTCCCTCTTTTCTTCACATTCACTTGCTCCTGCATGTATTAATTATTTCAGTGGGATTTCTTCCTGGTTTCCTATCCCCATAGAGTAGTAATGATTTATTCTATCAAGCCTCACAGTAGGTGGATAAACATTACTAGCCTCATTTTATGCAATCTGAGACAGGAGGGTTATGCACTGACTGCTGTCACAGAGAAGAGTGGCTGTAAACACCAGTTTTGACACAGGAATTTCTCTGTTGCCTCACAAGTGCATACTGTGCTTCCACCCACACTGTTGAGCTTCTCAAAATTGAAGGACAGTGTGACCTTTTAGGAAAAACAACAAAACCAAACCTAACAGGTACTATGTGCATCGTGGCCACTGTGTTTTTTATATTCAACAGAAAAATACATATGCTCAACTTTGGATGTGCATGTATGTCTTTTTCTACCTCCTGCACTTTGCTTGTTTGTACACATGTAAATGTTTGTGGGTTGATGGCAGGATGTCCCAGATGGAAATTTGCTGTGATTTAATGCCCGATGAGCCAGAGCTAGAGCAACACAGGACTAGACCCTATTGCAGAACCACTCAAAAATAAGGCACTATGACTGCCCAAAAGACGAGGATGGATGTGATTTCTTGGCATGGCTGAAATAAAGCAGCCTGACCTCACAGCACCTCTGTAATCCTTTGCTTACTCAGGGATATCCAACACCACCTTGGCTGGGCATTTGAGCACAGTCATTAAACAGTAAGGAAGCTGATGGCTGCTAAAAGACCTGACACATGTGAGGAGGGTTTTATTTTCTCTTTCAAATGTCAAAACCAAGTCAGAAATGTAAGACAGCAAGACTAGGCCAGGAGAAATCCTCAGGGCAGCAGCTAATGGACTTGGCATAGCTGGGAGCCAGTGAGGCAGAACAGGCAGCGGTCCTCCCTCACCTCAGCATGTTCTCAGACTTCATCAAGGGTTATTTCAGGCCAGAGAAACAGCCAGAGATGATTCCCTGGCCTCCTTACAACTTCCTTGCTTCCTCATCCTTTGTAGAAATGTCCTCTCTGAGGGTGCACATGATTGACAAGTTAATAAAGGGGATTCAAGGATAAAGGAGATCTTTTCCAAACCCCTTCCTACAAAACCTACAAATCTATGCAG
The DNA here is from genome assembly GCA_013390005.1 of Calyptomena viridis. NCBI lineage: Eukaryota > Metazoa > Chordata > Aves > Passeriformes > Eurylaimidae > Calyptomena > Calyptomena viridis. Next base: position 117,212 of record WEIV01013100.1, on the reverse strand, counting down.
AGAAAGGTAACATCTCAGTGTTAAATTTCCTGACCTCCAGCAGTCCTTTGCTGAAGGGCTTCTTCATGAGCCAGAAGTAAATAGACTTCCATGTGCCCACTGGTTCCGTGAAGGAACTAAATAGTGAGGAACATCCTGGCTCATCCTGTGTGCAAATAGTGACAAATAATACAGTTGTTTTGGTGGGTTTTTTAAATAAATGTGGAAACTGTGTAGCCAAGTGTCCGTGTAGAATGAGGCACAGTGAGCTCCATAAGGATCTGAGCATCAGACAGACCTCTAAATCCACATTAGTGCAAGTTATGATCCATCCTATATTTACAACACTCACAGGGGAATCACAGAGGATCACAGAATATTCTGAGTTGGAATGGACCCAAAAGGATCATTGAATCCAACACTTAAGTGAATGGCCCATACAGGGATCAAACCCATGACCTTGGAGAACCATGCTCTAACCAACTGAGCTAATGAGAGGGCCCAGGCCCCTTTTCAGTAAATGTTTGTTCTGCAGAGGAGGATGGAAATCTCCAGCATCAGGAAATCTGAAAAACAAAGTAGGCAAACATCTCCTCAGAGAAGTGCATGTCTAACTAATCCCCCTGATGAAAGAAGATTGGTTGATTGAACTCTCAAGGTCCTTTTCTACCCTTATCATGAAGTCCCTCAGATTATGAGCCATCTCACAGATAGATAAACAGATTGGCCCCTATTTTCCCAAAGCACATTTGTGGGGATAATTTGCAAACAGCTTCTTCTACCATCTTTCCATTCAAATTCCCCATTTCATAATGGCTCTTACAGCACTGCCGTACCTTCCTACAACAACAGAAACCAGAGCATATCAAAATCACTCAGAGGATGGGTGGTACCTCTTACACTCCAATATATCCTTTGTTGCTCAGGTCCCTTTTTGCTTTTTACAGAAAGGAGGAATATACTGGACACAAAATCCTCATCAGAAAATTCTATCTTGGAATCTTGGAAAATGACAACAGTTTTGTATTTGAAGCCGACAAATGTTATGACCTCACGTTACTGGATTTCCATTTAAGAAGCTGTTTTCCAAAATGCAATCTTGTAGTCCTGTTGCCTGCTTTCCCCTACAGTATTTTAGTGATATTTTGCACAATTGAGAGAGAAAAAGGTTCATCTACCTATTTCCTTATAATCGGTATTAAATCCTACCATTCTCCTGGAGCATCTGCAGCAAAGTTTGCTACTAAATGTAACTGTGCTCCTTATTTATTACCCAAGAATTTTAAGGATAACACCATTAACATTCTGTGTGCTCTGATGATTGTTTCTCCACTGACAAGTCCAAGAGTTCACACCATATGACAATGATCTAAAAAACACAGCAATGGATCAAAATGGCAGAACTCAATTTCAGGCTTTAGAACATTTCTGAAGCAAATGCCATTTTGAAAAATGGCTACTGAGTTTAGAACAGTAGGATTAGCCCCTCTAATGGTTAAAAACTGAACAGACCCCAGCTCATCACGTGTGGATGCTAATTATCTGGAGAGAACAGTATCTGTGTGCAGCATCCGCTGGCCAGGAGCCCAGAGGGCCTGTATCAGTTACAGGCCCAAGATCGAACTTTACTTGTGCTGGTCCTGGGGCATTTCAGGTGACATGTGAACGACACCCTCAGCAGTGGAAAAAGCTCTGGCCTCCTACCAAACTGAGCAGAGCCCTGCTTGCCATCCAGCTCTTGTCCTGCCATCTAGTGGGGTGTCTCCATATGTCACAGGCACTCAAACAGAAAGTCTTACATCAGGTGTCAAAACACTGAGGCCTAGCGGGAGGAAGTCTTCTCTGAATCTTCTCGATGGGGATCACTAAGTTAACTGAGGATACAGTTCAGCTCAACATCTTCAGGGTGCAAAACTAGGCAGAGACACTGGCCTTGGAAAAAAAGGCTTGTTAACCTTGGAGTGGTGCCTGTAGATAGAAGTTGTAACCTGGACTCATGTTGCAGTAAAACCAGCTGTGGTGTGGGATGGAGCCATGAGCCACCTCACTGGGACCCTCCTGTCCCATGGCTCAGCCTCTGTGTTTGTGCTCAGGCCTGTCCCTCGCTCCCTGCCTGTGCCATGCTGCAGCCGTGCTGTGTCCGGCCCTGTGTCTTGCTCATCTCAGCCCTGGCTTCACTTCAGATCTTGGTCCCACACTGCTGGCCCAGATGGAGCACCATGGGGCTGAGCCCTTGCTGGGGAGGACACTTCCCCTGCCTGCCTCACCACCACCCACACTCCCAGCTCCCCTTCCCTTATGTAGCAGGCCCGGCTGCTCCATGGGGAGTCAGCTCGAGCTCACTTAACAAACGGATCTAGTGGTGACCTGTCTCTGCTGTGGAGGTTAAATACAACAAATTCCACTCCCATTCTTTGCAAAACAATTGAGCTGGCCAGGCATGCTCTGATTTTGTTTTTTGTGAATGAATTTATAAATTTCCCACTCTGGTGTAAAAGCAGATCTCTCTGCAGAAAGAGATCCAGTCTTACTGCCCACAGATTAACCACAGTCCCAGCAAGCACTAGTTAAATACCTTTCCCTTAGGTTTGCCATCAAAAGAGCCCTTTCTGCAGAGTACCTCTAATCTGAGTCAAAAGACTCTACCACATTGCATTTAAGTAGGACTAAGGTAGGGATTCACCAGGATTAAAGCTCTGGGCACTGTAGAACCTGAATGCTTCTCTGAGCACATGACTTCCACACAGACCCATCTTGTCATGCAGAACAACAAACACATTTCTCTCTCATAACATCCCTTTTCCAAAACCTCTGGTTCATTCTGAATAGGGATACGAAGATGTTATTCTTTTCCCAATTGTGTAGCCAGTCTAAACAGATGTAAATGACAGCGCATAGTTCAGCCAAGAATCACTGGGGGATGAATAGGGCCAGAAAGGACCCAGAGGCCACCTGTCTCTGTTGTGGGGCAGAATCAGCTGTTACCCATGTCATTAATGATGGATTTAACATGCTTTCTGATCTCACATGAGCAGGTTTCTAGACTATTCTCAAAAACCTGCAGGGATAGAGAATCACAGAATCACAGAATATGCTGAGTTGGAAGGAATGCAAAATGATCAACAAGTCCAGCTACAGAAGTAGGTAGTCAGCCTATTCCTTGCTTCTCTATTGGCAGTACTGGAAAGCATTTCCAATGCCTAATCTAAAACTCCCTCACAGCAAAATAAAGTAACTCATATTCCTTCTACTCACTCCGTCTGCTCTTCTGAACCCTTGCCAATTAGTCCATACCTTTTTTCAAAACTTGTTGCTAAATTGGAGTCAGTGTTTCAGGAGATATCAAAACTTGTTGCTAAATTGGAGTCAGTGTTTCAGGAGATACTAAACAGCACCAAACAGAGCTCAGCCTCTCACATCTATAGGATAGAAGAAAAACATCACCACTTATCTACTCCAATATTATGTGGGCTTTTCTTAAAACAGTTAAAATAGACACTAGGAAATTGTTTTTCACCAAAAGGGTGGACAAACATTGGAAGAGGCTGACCAGGGAAGTGGCTGAGTCACCATCCCCGGAAATATTTAAAAGACATGTAGATGTGGTGTTCAAGGACGTGCTTTAGTGGTGGACTTTGCAGTGCTGGGTTAACAGCTGGACTCAATGAACTTAGAGGCCTTTTTCAACTTAAATGTTCCTATGATTCTGGTTCAGCTTTGGATCCACCAGTATCCTGGATTTTTTTCTGCAGAAATGCAGAATGCAGAACTGGGTTTTCTGTCCTGTGTCTGTAGCTGACCATTTCTGCTCTGCACTCGAGAGCATGACATCAGAGCACCCATATGGAGCACATCATCACTATCCCCTGGCATTTCCCAGCAGCAAAAGCCTACAGCAGAGCAGAGGACCAGGGCCAGGATAAGGCAGCACTTCACCCATGCACTCCCTCAGCTCCTTGTAGTGTGTGGCTCAGAGCTTGCTTGAATGTTGTGTTGCATCTGTGTGTTTAAAAAGCCTTGATAGATTTTCTTTAGTAAGTCCGTTTGACTGCCCATTGATCTCCTGGCCTTGTCCAAGTGCCCTCTAACAATTCAGGCCATTTGTCCAATGTGTCAAGATCAATTTTAATTCTAATCTTAATCTCCAATACACTTGAGGTTCCTAACAGGCTAATGCTATCTGCAACTTTAATGAGCGCACCTTCTATTCCATCATTCAACATATTAGTGAGACACTGATTGGTAGCAGACCCAAGGAGCCTTTCTACCATAACTCTTTGAGTCACGTGGATGTTTATAAGGTTACTAAGTCTAAAACTGTAGGTGGGCAGCACCTAGCTTCAAAGTTATTATCTTGGCAATTGCAGTCCTGTTTTTCCTGAAAACAAAGTAGTTGCTGTGCTGGCTGACAGCCTCACACATCCCCAGGGCAAGGTTTAGGTAGCTGACCTGGCACATGCAACATCACAGATAAAAGGGGGTTGTGGCTGAGCAGTGAACTCTGTGTCTGTTCAAAGAAATGCAGCCGCCATCAAGAGAAACAGAGCTGTGGGTGTACAGTCAAGGAAGATGACAAGGATTTTCAGAGACCCAGCTGCAACAGGAAGAATTGTAAATACTGAAAATGCCACGGTAAGAACATCTGCATTTGTTCTGAGTGCAAGAAGGATTGTTGCTGAACTGAAGATGTTTCTTGTTTTCTAAAAAGTGATGCCTTTTTCTGGAGTATCTTCATCTATCTAGTCCAGTCTAACACAGTCTGCTATTTCTGAATAGATCTGACCTGATAAGCTACACTGATGATCAAAGCTCAACTCTTTCCAATACTAATCTTGGGACCTGGCTTAGTACACAGGCCAGCAGAGATCTAAATTATGATTTTTGGCTCGAGATCCAAAAGGGTCCAAGGATTGCTAAGAACTGAAAGGCTGGCTATATTGCATAACCTAAACTCACCTGAAACAATCAGATTGATGGCCTGGTTTTCAATTTGCAATTAATAAAAAGGTTTAGCACCTAGTGATCACATCTTTGTTGTCCTGAAATGCCCCGGGGACAGAACTCGACCAAAACCAGTTAGAGCTACAGTTTCCATCTGTGTGGGTGGAAGGAGTGGAAACTAAGTTACAGCTCCTGTTTCAGTCCTAAATTCCAGCCAGATTTGTGAAGATACAAGCTGGTCATAGGCACCTCATGCGTCCTCTCTCTTAATGCCAGGAGATGCACTGGGGAAGGGGGCACTGGGCACAGACTGCCCTGACAGACTCTCTGCAGTGTCAGGGCTTGCTCTGTCATTTAATCTTCAATTTTCCAGTTCCTCTCTACTGGGATGTGTGCCTATATTCTTAGGACCCTCTCTCTCGCACCCAGCAAATGATGTAAAATATCACCACTACTATGTGACTTTCACAGCCTTTTGCAAAGGTTAGAAGAATGCATTGGTGCCATCCCTTATGTCACAGCACAGTATCACCTCTCTTCCTCTGGCCTCACCTCTTGTTTATTTCCACTGATTGCACCTTGCAGAAGACTTAGCTGCAGGCACGACCTCCTCCCTTTTTTTTAGGTCAGTAGGAGTTGCCACAGTGGGCTGAAAATGTACTATTACTTATGGAAAGAATGGCACAGCACCAGCTGCCATGTGGCATTTTAATCCAAGACACAATTAGTTGAGCACAGGCATATCCAGATGCTAATACTTGATGGAAGTAACATTGCAATAATTCACAACCAGCTGAGGTATGGCTTCCACGAGAAAGGCGTCTTGTGAGACTCTGTAGATATCCGCCTGGAAAATACTCCTCAAATAATATTAAGACACTCATCTATAAACCCACAGGATTTCCATCAGTCCTTGGGGATTTACACACCACCAAAGATGAGGTACACTATAAGGAAAACCTGTCACATCATTTTGGATGCCAGTCAGCACCTAAAAAGGTGGAGTGAGGGGGGAAAGGAGGTACCACCTTTTTAACCTATCACTCTGGAATGTGTTAACTCTAGCTAGATGTGAGAAGTGCTTGAAGAGGCTGCATGCACACAGAGCAGGTGAGGAGCACTGAGATTTTCTTCAAATGACATTGGCTTCTGAAAATAAATAAATAAGTGCATTTTCAAATCTAATTCATCACAAAGTATCAGCACATGATGTATTTATCTGTTTATCACAGGAAATTTTCAGCACTGGTACCTCAGTGAAGTGTTTCTTGCAAAGCCCATACCAATTAAAATATCGCTAACTTAGTCCCAGGGTTTATTCAGAGTTGTTGGAGTTTAAATAAGTTTTAAAAGCAACTCAAGTTAAAATGATGTAAAACCTTGTCAACACTCCTGGTTGCATTTAAAGCTTCTTCAGCTTGATACTGATTTAGCTTAACTTAACCACATCAAACTGGTGTTTACACAGGAGCCTTGACCTATTTAATGGATGCATTTTTAAATAATATCTCATATTTCACAATTGCAACTCTTAATATAGACCTACAGGCAAAGCAACCTGAAGGTCCATCTACCTTTACATTGTGCCAAAGAGCTTCTACTCTGACTCCTGTAAATTGAATGAACCAATGAATTTGTAAGAGGTTTCCACACTACTGCAGAAATATTCATATTTCTAGAACAGTCTCTCCAAAATAAAACCAAATTGAAGCACACCTACTAACTGGATGTTTTTAGCTGCGTATTACACTACGTAGAAGGAGCCAAATGTTCCCCTGTCACTCAACCTACTGTTAAAGATGTAAGTTGCTCTTTTTCTACTGTGGTTTGTTAAAAGAGAGGCTGGGCTATCTTTTATCAGGCCAGATCCCACTGAGAAAAAAAAACCCAACAGATAAGGTTCTGGGGAGAAGCCCTTTCTTCGGGCCTGAAATACCAGCAGTAGTCTTGAAGGTGAAAACCAGCGAGAACAATTTATAAATTTAATTAGATTATATAAGCAGCTAGACCATCTGGAAAAAAAAAAAAGGCACTGATATCTGGAGCAAAGGAAGGAAGAGCAGGGGAGGAGATAAAACAGGAGCTCCTCTGGCACACACAAAGAAAGCAATGAGTAATTTGCTGCCTGAAGAGGGTGAGGGACAGGGAATTGTATCCTGTGCCCTGGTGTCTCTGTCAAGTCCAAGATCATTAACAGCATTAAGCGTTTTAAGTTCCATTATGTTTTTTGAAGATATTTTATCAATTTCCCCTAAGAATCAGAGTTCAAGTGAGGTCTAGACTTATTTCAGCTATGACAGGCTGTTGCAGGAAAGTATGTCCAAAGGGGAAAAAAGAGGTCTAGACATTACTGTCCTTCTGCCTTTCATCTTGACCCTGACTGCTGGGCTAAATCTCACTTATCCTTGGAAAAATAATGAAAATATACCTGTCCCAACCAGACCTTTCACAAGCGCAGAAGTGGTGTCTCTGAACATACCCAGCTTGACTTAACTGAGGGAGTAATAACAGGAAGAATCTAAGGGCTTCTTAATTATTTGCCCATTTGAAAAACATCACTTATTTTGAGAAGGTGCAGCACCCAGTCCAGTGAATGGATGTCTGTATCTCATGGCCCTTCTAAAGTGTCCAGAGCTCCCTGGCAGCGTGTGAGCAGGACTCACATTGCAGCAGTCAGTACAGATGATGGAGATCACAGCGGGGAGGCAGCGGCTGGAGGTGGTCAGCCCCAAATCTGTTTCCATCTTCCACCACCTGGCAAAAAGAAAGTGAAAATGTGATGAGCCCAGCTCCAGCCTAGTGACTCTGTAATGAGAAATGGGCCAGGAACGACACATCTCAGAAACTTCACAAGAAGTTAGACAGAAAGAAAAGTGTTACTGAGAGTATAAAAGATTAGAAAAGGAAAATTGGTGTTGAAACCCATGAAATGCAACTATAGGCAGGGAGGGAGAGGCATCAGCTCTGCTCTGGCATGGGGCAGGACTGGTTGCTCTCTGGAGGTCCCTGACAGCCCTGACTTGCTCAGACTTGGGAAAGATGAAATTCTCCCTGTTTTGCATGTTAAATATGAGTCAGCAGTGCCCTGGCAGCCAGGAGGGCCAACCGTGTCCTGGGGGGCATCAGGCAAAGCACTGCCAGCCGGTCCAGGGAGGGGATTGTCCTGCTCTGCTCTGCACTGGTGCAGCCTCACTTCAAATATTGTGGCAGTTTTGGGCACCAAAATATGAGAAAGATATTAAACTCTTAGAGAGTGTCCAAAAGAGGACATTAAAGATGGTGAAGGGAAGCTGAGGAGAGGCTGAGGTCACTTGGTCTGTTGAGCCTGGAGGAGACTGAGGGAAAATCTCATTGCAATCTACAACTTCTTGTGAGGGGAAGAGGAGGAGGCACTGATCTCTTGACTCTCATGTCCAGTGACAGAACCCGAGGGAACGGCCTGAAGTTGTGTCAGGGGAGGCTTAGGATATCAGGAAAAGGTTTTTCACGTAGAAGGTGGTTGACACTGGGACAGGCTCCCCACGGAAAGGGTCACAGCACCAAGCCTGACAGAGTTCAAGCAGCGTTTGGACAATGCTCTCGGGCACACGGTGTGATCCTCTGTGCAGGGCCAGGACTCGGACTTGATAACCGTGATGGGTCCCTTCCAACTCGGCATATTTTGTGATTCCATGATTTTTTCCGATGAAGTCTCACAGAGCACCCTGCCCCCCTTGGCACGCCCTGCCAGACGCCGGAGCCTTTCTTGGAAGGGTCCTCACCTGCTCCAGCACGGCAAGACGCCGCGGAGGAGTGGGAGCTGACCCGGGC
>WEIV01013100.1:58273-107046 GCA_013390005.1 Calyptomena viridis | reverse complement strand
GCCGCCGCGCATGTGCGGGGCGGGGGGGGCGCGGGGGAGGCGGTGGGTGCGGGCTGGCGGAGGCTGACGCGCCTGTGTGTGTGTTTGTGTGTGTGTTTGTGTCCCCGCAGAGGACGAGATGTTCTCGGACATCTACAAGATCCGGGAGGTGGCGGACGGCCTGTGCCTGGAAGTGGAGGGGAAGGTGAGTGCCCGGAAGGGAGGGAGTGAGGCCGGGATGACTCGGGGCCGGCGGGGAGTGGGGGTGACGTCCCTGCGAGGGGCCCGAGGAAGGAGGGAGGGCGAGACCCATCACGTCTCAGTGCCCATGCAGAGGCAGGGTCGGCTGCTGCCCCAGGTGGTGCAGGAGAGTCCGGGTCAGCCAAGCTGAAGTGCAGTGTGGCTTGGGTGTCACAGAAGCGTAGAATGGTTTGGAAGAGACCTTAAGCACTGTCTCGTTCCAACCCCACTGCCATGGGCAGGGACACTTTCCACTAGACCAGGTTGCTCAAAGCCCCAGCCAACCTGGCCTTGAACATTTTCAGAGATGGGGCATCCACATGTTCTGTGGGCAACCACCCACCCTCACAGTAAAGAATTTCTTTGTAATATCTAAACCTACTGTCTTTCAATTTGAACCTGTTCCCCCTTCTCCTGCCACTGGGAAATCAGTGCTTAGGCTACAATCAGGTTCCTTGCACTGATCTGTGGCTCTGGAGCTGTGCCCTGCTGTCAGGTCATAGGTGTGTAAGAGCAGTAGCATTAAGGTTTTTTGCAGAGCCGTTAAGTTTTTTGATGTCTCTAAATCTAGATGGTCACCAGGACAGAGGGTCAAATTGATGACTCTCTAATTGGTGGCAATGCCTCTGCTGAAGGTCCAGAGGGAGATGGAACAGAAGCCACAGTCATAACTGGTGTTGATATAGTAATTAACCACCACCTTCAGGAGACCAGCTTCACAAAAGAATCCTACAAGAAGTACATCAAGGATTACATGAAAGCGTAAGTGTTGGTAGGCTTTTCATTTGCTTGGGATTGCAGAGTTTTTGCGTGGCTGAGGTTTTAAAAACACCATTGGACTTATTCCTAGGAGGTGTTAGTTCTGATACAGGTGTCAAACTGGCTGTCAACTTCAGTAATGTCTGATTGCTTAGCAAAAATGGGAGCTCTAAAGAATTGATGCTGGAATATCTGTTTATCTTGGCTGAAGTAGAGTACCTGATCACGTGCTTTAGATCTAGTTTGTAACCTTGCTGAGTTCTTTTTCTGTATTTCTCTATACCAAGCGCTCATGTGAAGGGGAGTGAGGTGGTAAAGAAAAGCTTCCTGAAGCTTTTCGAAGTTGGAAAATGTTTACAAAGTGTGTGTAATGTGACTTTTTTCTAATTCAAGTTGTAGTTCCTGTTGCTTGTTATTCAGTGGGTTAGTACTAAAGGTGAAAACACTTCAGTGTCACTATACTTTTGGTGTTATGGAAATGGCTTGCTGATTTTTGTCTAACGCTAGCCTAGAAATAAAACTACCTTGGTATGAGTGGCAAGCACTGTTCTGCTATTTCATTAGCAAAACTGAGTCAAGAATTGGAGGCTTTGAGAGGGAGTGGGGGGAAAGGTAGCAAAATCCAAGTTTGACAGGTAGTAACCGTTTCTCCTATGATGAGGTGCCACAGAGTGAAGTTAAGCTAGAATGTGTTTTCAGAGCCTTTTTTTTTCCCCTCCAGAATCAAAGCCAGACTTGAGGAACACAAGCCAGAGAGAGTAAAGCCTTTCATGACAGGAGCCGCAGAACAAATCAAACACATCCTTGCCAACTTCAAAAACTACCAGGTAACTTGCATCTCTCTACAGCAGTATTGCAGTGATACAAGGTGGTTCACCTGCTGAAATGGCTTTTTGAGAATTTTGAGTGCTTCTGTTGTGAGGATGTCCAACTTGCCCATCTTTGAGAGTATTAGGGGCCCTGAGAGTCAGGGAGAAGAAACAGCAGAAGGCTGTTACATGTTTGGGAATATCATTTCAGCTTGTGGTGCTTGTAGTTAGCTGCATTTGTTGTTGTCATGATGTAGAGACTGTGGAGTTAAAGACTTGAAAGGGGATCACACACTGTTCATAGCAGTGTGATAAGATTTATGGAATCACAGAACAGTTTGGGTTGGAAAGGATCATCTAATTCCAACCTCCCTGCTATGGGTAGGGACACCTTCCACTAGATCTAGACCAGGTTGTTCAGGGCCCCATCCAACCTGGCATGGAACACTTCTAGGGATGAGGCATCCACAGCTTCTCTGGACAACCTGGGCCACTGTCTCATTACCCTCATAGTAAAGAATTTCTTCCTAATACATAATTTTAACCTGTTTTTTTTCTTTTTGAAGCCATTTCCCCTTGTCCTGTTGCAATATGCCCTTCTAAAAATTCACTCTCCAGACCTTTTGGAGCCTCCTTTAGGTACTGGAAAGCTGCTATAAGCTATCTCCAGAGCCACCTTTTCTCCAGGCTGAATAGTCCCAGATCTCTCAGCCTGTCTTCCCAAGAGAGGTGCTGCAGCCCTGTGATCCTCTTTGTGGCTCTCCTAGACTTGCTCCAATCCTTCTTACATTGGGGTCCCAGCTCCAGAGCTGGATGCAATACCTCCATGTGAGGTTTCACTAGAACAGGGGGACAGAATTGCCTCCCTTGCCCTGCTGGCCATGCTCCTTTCAATGCAGCCCAGGATACAGTTGGCTTTCTGGGCTGCAGGTGCACATTGCTGGATCACGTTAAGCTTTGTCAACCAGTACCCCCAGGTCTTTCTCTCCAGAGCTGCTGTCAGTCCATTCTCCCAAGCTGAGGCTGCTTGGAATTGCCCTGACCTGGGTATAGGATGTTGCACGTGGCCTTGTTGAACTTCATGAGGTTCCCTTGGGCCCACATTTTAAGCCTGTCAGGGTCCCTGTGGATGGCATCCCTTCCCTCCAGCCTGTCAGCTGTTCTGGGTACTAAAGTAGGCAAGCTGTGGAGGGCAAAATCGCTGTAGCTGATCAGGGAGACTTTTAAACTGAACTTGGTGACTTTGTATTGTTCTTGTATACACATGCTTTTCTTCTGGTAATAGCTGATTAAATGTCTCAGTAACACATTGCTCTGAAGTTCTTTGTAGGAGAGAACATGAATCCGGATGGTATGGTGGCTCTCCTGGATTTCCGTGAGGATGGTGTAACCCCGTATATGATTTTCTTTAAGGATGGCTTAGAAATCGAGAAATGTGTAAGTACTGACCTGAACTGGATGAATGTGCCTGACTACTTGGTGAGCTCCTTCAGTGCAGCACTTGTTCTCTCGTATCCCTGTGGAAATTGAACAGTAGCTGCCAGTTTAAAAAGTTAAAGTTGGTGTAAGTACAGCCTGACTGGTGGTTCAGATCATGCAAGGTGTCTGAAACTGCCCTTGAATGCCATTTGGTTGTACTAAAGTAGTGTCACTGCAGTGATTCATGGTGACTTAATGGCTGAGAAATGCAGAAGGAATTGCCCTGGTGAGATGTGTGTAATTTGGGAATAGTTTTAAACTATTAGATAAAAGACAATGTGCTACAAAGTGAAGCACTTGTAGTTTGGATCCCTCTGGTGGGGTTTAGTTGTGAAGTACCTTGCATGGTCACATTCCAGCTTTTCACTTAATCTGATGCCCTTATTTTTTTATGCAAGAACTGTCAGTTTAAATATTACCCTAAATTTTGGAGCACAGTAATTCTTGACTGAGTACTTACCCATATTCTCTCCAGAATCTCCAACTACCTTAGCTCAAGACAGTTCCTGTGGTCTTCTTTAACTGCTCTATATTGGAATGTGGTTGCAACAAAACAGTATGGATCCCAACATTTGTGTTCTTTTGCTTATTTGGAGAGCTGTGGAATTCACTGCAGTGTGGGATCACCAATTGCTTTGCCCAGTCATTGTGGACTTACAGAGTCTGTTTATAGCCAGCTAAATTTATCTGTAAAGCCTCTTGCAGACTTTCTGGTATGCAAGTCATGTAAAGATGAGCCAGCTTTTAGTGTAGAGCAGGAGGCTGACTAAGGAGTACTTCTGTTGGCCCAAACAGACGTGGCATCTCCTGCAGCCCAATGGGATGGTGATGTCTGTCCTGGCAGTAGAACAGGCAGTCAGTCACCTGGAAGGCACCTCCTGGGAGCAGAAGCTTGTGTGCATCTTCTCTACAGAGGCACACCTTATGGATGTATAATCTGGGTACCTCCACCTGCTTTGAGATGGAGTAAAAGAATATTGACAGGCTGTTCCAGTTTTAAGAGACAGCACACATCGTAAGCTTTGGTACTTGTTTAGGATGTGCTCTTCAGAGGAAATCTGAACCTTGGTGTGTGAAACAAAAGGGGTATAAATGAGTATTCTTTCCATTTTGCTCAGCAGCTGCTGGTGCCCATTGCTCTGTATGACTGAAGATGATCAGCATCCTCTGATAGACCACGGGCACTTTCCTGTTGCTCTCTGGTTTGCACTAAGATGCAAAAACAATTTCCTTGCGCTTTCTGCCTGCCTGACTATGGCAGCCCAGATTGAATTAGGGAATACAGAAATAAGTTGTAGAAACTTACTGTGACCATCATGACCTTCAGCTAACACTTGATACTCTTGTTTCAGTAACAAATCAAACAGATTGGTTTTGGATCACTTGTCTTCATAGCTGGCTGCTGTTTCTTCTTCATCGGCACAACACCAGGAAGTCTAACAACTGGACTGATGTCATCTTGAGCTTTATTCACTTATTTTGACCCTGATTTGGAGTGGAGGCATTGTTTTGAAAAAACAAAAAAACATCTATCATGTAGGTTGTCTAAATAAAACTCATTTAAACCCATTCTAGGTGATGTCTTTTGGTCTGTGTTTCTTAAGGTGACTTACAGGAGAGGTTTCACCAAGGATTTGGTACTGTCAGTAGCATAGCCTGCTGCCAATGTGCTACAACTGGACTGTTTCCAGATAGATTTAACAGTTACCTTTTGCACTGGAATGCAAGAGAAGGCTGAGGTCAATAAGGCAAAGTCCAAGAAGTGTCATAATGGAGTGGACCACCTTTGTTTTTTATGATTGCACAGACTTCTCTCTGGAAAAGATAAGAAATGAATAATAAAAAAATCCCAGAATGGAAAATGTGCTACTCAGGCTGAGTGATGCCTGCGCTGCTTTGTCAGACAAGAACTAGAGTCTCCTCAGTTGTAGTATGTCTCCAAGATCAAGGTAAGAGGATGACTGGAGCAGGAGTTCTAACACCAGCACTCTCTGAGCTTAGGTACTGAGGAGAGGGTGAAATGACTTGTCTAACACAGCCTGGCTTGGTACTAGCTCTTTTGACAGCTATTGGGCATGTTAACTAGAACTCTTGAGTTGGAGGATTTGGGGGTTTTCTGTACTTGACCTCTTGGAGAGAGTGGTGGGAATGACCTAGCCCAGCTCTAGACTTGCTACAGACCAGATGCATGTCTGTGCTTGAGACTTACCTGAGGATAAAATACTGTTCCTGCTGTGTTCCTAGTTAGGAATTGCATCTATTTGACAGACCTGGAGCAAATGGCCATTGCTTCTCTGGTTCTTTCTGAGATGCAACAGTAACAAATTCCTTGCGCTTTCTACCTGTCTGACCTCGTGGCAGTTTGGATTGAATAAAGGAACACAAATTCCTGATCAGGGATGTTGCCTTGGACTGTAAATCATTAACTGTTCCTACTGCAGTGATTGCAGAGGCATAGGAGGTTAAGATGCCTGAAAGGGAGGGCATGGCCCACTCACCAGCTGTTGATCCCCTTCAGACTTTTTGCATCTTTGCAGTCTTGTGTCAGTTTTTGGCCCTTGGTACTGGAGGGTGGAGTTGGAGGTAGGTTTCTGCAGGGGGGAGATAGATGAGACAGCAGGCTGGGAGGAGTGAGAGACTGTGGAGGAGGGAGTGGAGTGCGCCCTAGTTATCTGTGATGTTCTTGTCTGGTTAAATACACCCTATTTTAGTTCTGTGGGAACTTAATTTATGTATTTCTTTTAAGCTCTCCCAAGAAAGGCTCTCGGGCTGGTTGGTTTTCTGCATGAGGTACAATTTTGGTGTAACCTGCTTTCACCCAATGAGGCAAGGGATGTTTGAAGCCTAGATAAAATCACTGTGAGCCAAGTCTCGTTTTCCTTACAGAGGATTTGTTTAATGGGGCCAGGTGAGGATGTTATTTTACCTTTCTTGTTGCATCTTCATTAAAAACTGGAGCATTAAGGGAAAGGAAACAGGTTCTTAGTTGAGACTTCTGCTTCTCAGCTGAGTAAAGTTAGTGCTGGTGCGGCTGTGCAGCCCCTAATAGTCCTGGCTCCTGCTTCCAGTGAGTCAAAGTGTCTAAAACTTTGTGGAGCTGGTACGTGGGAGTGGAAATGGCTCCTCCCCCTGCTTGCCTGGTTATGCTGAGGCTTGGAGGCCTGGGCGCCAGCCTGGAGCCAATTGCCACGTGGCACCTGTGTACAGATGAGGTGCTGCATTGAAAAGCAGATGCTTCAAAGCACTGTGAGCATAACCTTGCTGTTTGGTTGAGTGGCAAATTGTGTGTCATCCTGTCTGTACTCCAGGCTGATTAATACATTTAATTGGTGTGTGCAAACATGCCTGAGGGGGTTCTGTGCTCCAAACAGTCTGGTGTGCTTTTCTGCACGGCAGAGCCTCTGATGGGAAGTCTCCTTTCAGCCTGCTGTAAAGAGGTGTCTGTTCAAAGGCTCTGGAGATGCAGGACTTGGTTATGTTTGTTTTTTCAGTGAGCTGCAAGAGAAGGGTTTTTGTTGCTTGTTGCGCTCATTGCACTTGTCAAAAATGATTGCTGCCTTCAGTTTCTCAGGGAAGAGGGCAAGTCTTGCTGCTCTGCAGTGTCAAGTCTGTCAGACACCAGGGAGGAGAGGTTAAATCACACTCAGTGGTGGAGAAGGACCATGGTGGTGGCAAGCAGCTGTCACAGCCGTAGTGCTGTGGTACTGCCTGCTGTGGGACCGGGGTGAGGGAGAGTTGGGACCCAGCTCCTGGCATTGTGAGTCACTACATGCTGTCAAATGGGAAGTCTGTGGCTGGTAAATGCACTTGTCAACAGTCCACGATGCAACTGAGTTGGAAAGGCAGTGTGTTTCCTTGTAATACAGTTCCTCTTCTGGCCCATCTTCATTTCAAGCAGCTGTTTCCTAAGGTTGAAAAGCTGAAGTGATTTGGGAAGACAAAACTTTGTGCTTCACACAACAGCTTTGGAGTTATTAAATTGATAAAAATCCCCAGTGATAACAAATGACCCTGGTGCTGCTTAAACACAAGCCCAAACTGAAAAACAGCTTTAAAACCAATCCCTGTCTTGTTTTAAAACATGTGCTTATTAGGCTTGTATCTTCCACTCCTGGAAAGGTATTTTCAGTGGCTGAGAGGGCTGTGGAGCTGGGAAGTATCCAAATAGCTTTTTCCATGAGCCTCTTGGAGCAGGTTGAGCAGCTGGGTAGAAACCTTTGCTGGCTTGGGTCTCCTGCACTGCTGGATGCTGAGAGGGGAATGAAGACTGATTGCTTATATTATAAAGAGGAGAAAAAACCTGCCTTTTTAGTTCTGCACTTCTGTGGTTAAGGAAGTGATGTCTTGAGGCTGGAAGAAGGAGCTGCTGTGCTTGGCACATGTCCCATGGTCCCCTTGACCTTTTGCCCTCCCATCCCACTGTTCCCCCTCGGTGCCTGCTTTTTGTTTCACAGTTTTGTTGCCCCATTTGGGTCTTGCCCCATCTACAAATCCACTCTGCCCTCTGAAGGGAAACAAAAAACTCATTTCCCATGAGCCAGTAACAGTGATGTTAATGTAAGAATGCTGCTACAGCAGCTTGTTGTTTCTTGGCCACCGGCTTAAGGGGGAAAGGGTACAGCAGACTTGGGATATTCACTGCAGTAGAGGGAACATCTGGTGTGCTGGGAGAGGCACTGGTGCCTCCACTGCCCCTCTTGAGCTGAGCCAGCCCCACTCCATCCCTTCATTTTGCCCACAGCATAGGCAATGGGGTGGATGTCAAAGCCCAAGTGGGTGATGGTCCTGGAGCCTTGTGCAGCTGTCAGTTTTGGCACAAGGAGGGAGAACCTTCCAAGGGGAAGTTTTCAAGTATATAGGAAACACAGGGTTGGTTGGTTTGGGGGGCGCTTTTTTTTGTGGATTTTTTAAAAATTTGGTTTAGCTCATGGCCAAGAGGGAATTACCAAAAACTTATGACATGGTGGTTGTCAGAGAAGTTAAGTTAGAGGAATTTAAAAAAAAAAATGTAGAAAAAAATAAAGCTGTGATTTGCTTTCTTCCCTTAGCAAGTCTCTGGCTGTCGAGCTGGCAGAGGCCAGTCTGCTGCAGTCCTTGTGGTGTTTTTAGTGACAGCCATTTAGGGAGGATGCTTTTATTCAGTAGTATCTGCGTCAAGATACTTCTGCTTTGTCACACACTGCTTCTGGCTTGGAGCAGATATGACACCTCCCTCTACTCCTGTGAACCCCCACCTACTCTGCAGCTCTGTAGCTACTTCTCTGGGATGTGGCTGCCGTTGTAAACTGGGATGTTTAGCCCTGGAGCAGCCAGCAAGGAACTCTGTTGCTGCTAGCCCACAGTGGGAGAGGAGAGCAGCAGTTAAATACCATATTCATTTAGCTCAGAGAAAAATGTCTTGGTAGGAGTTAAAAAAACCCCATAAAACCTGTTAAAAAAAACCCTGAAAGTTTTTGCCATAAACAGTACAAAATCCACTACCAAGAGCACAATCATGCTCATTTGCAGTCCCTGTGTCTTGGCTGCCTTTTGGTTGAAGGTGCAGCTGCAACTGTTATGTAAAGATCACAGCCAAGTGGCTGTGGCCAGGGCTAGTGGCCTTGAGGGAGCTGTTTTTTGGATGCCAGCAAATGCTGGCAACCCTGCAAGTGTGTTCTGCAGGAGTGCACAGGATGATGTTGAGGATGTGCATAGCTGCAGGCTGTTTTGATCCATTAGAGCTGCGTTCATCACCTTCCACTTCAGGCAGAAAGGAGCCAAACACCCTTGGAGGCCTTTTTAAGACTATTTTGGTTGTATGATGCCAACCTTGCCAGAGGCAGCAGCTGGATGGTGGTAAAAATGCTGAGCAATTGTTTCTCTGCAGACCTCCCTTTATCCTGGGAGCGAACAGCTGGGATTTGCCTCCCTGTCTGTGGCTAGCAGCATCAGGAGGAAGCACTACTGTTATTTTGGAGAGCAGCCCCCTTTCTTCCTAGCCTCAGCAAGGTGTGGGCATGCTGGCAGCCCTGCTAAAACAGTGCAGCTGTTGATTTTTTTTTTTACATAAGGAATGTCCACAAAAATAGACGTCCAGGAAGGTTTTAAAGATTAGCTTTTGGAATTCTTTGTAACAAAGTAGTTGAGAAACAGCCCTGTAAAACTGGATGTTCCTTCCCTGCTCATCGTGGGTGCTTGTCTAGCAAAACCCCCCTTGCTAGTGGAATAGTCTGGTTCAAGGGCTGAGGTTTGTCATCCCTGGAGCTGTGTCTGCACCTGAGCCAGGCACCCTCTGCCCCTCCAGCTGAGGCAGGGAGGGATGGTTTCACTGCCCCTGCAGCTGTGTGGTTGCTGCAGGCTGCAGCCACAGAACTGCCTGCAGCTGCTGGTGCTTCTTCACACTGCCCACAAAAAGGCGTGTCAGGGAGTCAGTGCAGCCCTTCACCCATTGGCTTCAGCTGCCCCAGCCCTGGTGTTGCTTAAAATTGGCTCTTAAAATAAACCTCTAAGACTCAATTTGCGAGTTTTAGGAGCCAGGCATTCTTTTATTATAATGCACTGCAATAATTACAGCATGCCAGGTACCCTGGTAATCATTTTGCCAAAGCACACACCAAGTTATCTCCACTACAGGTTATTTGTTAACATTACATGATTATTGATTTTTTGTTCCCTGCATTCCTGTTACATATTCATGACATTTCCCAACAGCCATTAGCATATATACATGTCCTTGGAGGGGCTTCATCAGGGTCTTTAGTGGTCTTCTCTACCTGGAGCCCCCAGTGTTTTGAGTGACTGCCTTATGATCTTCTTCAAGGTAATACTGCTGGTTATAGAGTAACTGGGTGTTGCTTGGCTGGCTGCCTCAGTTCCCTCCTTCGTTATTTCTTTGCTTGCTTAGTCCCTTAAATCACCTGGCCCAGCTATATGCAGTTTCTGTGGTACATTCTGCTGCAAAAACTCTTAGTTCTTGTTACATCTCTAAACCCCGTTGTCACTGCCAGCACATGCCATCTGTTTCACCTGTCATGGTGGGGCTATGAGTGTTTTGACCCCCATAAACCCACTTGATTTTTAAGCCAAACAAGCAATATAGCAGCTGCACACAAGTAGAAGGGTGTCATGTTCATGGCCAACTCACTGCAGGAGAGACATTCAAGGGGAAGACCCTGTGACTGGGGGTGCCTGGGCTGGTGGACCCTGTGCAGATACAGCCCCTGGCAGCTTCTCCCATTGCTGGAGCATTTAATAGCCTCTTACCAAGACTGGGCTGGGCCAGGTGGCAGAGGGAGGCTTTTCAGGAATCCATGCTGGGTTTTAGGTGAATCTCTGGGAAAAAAGTACAAAAATTAGAGGTGCGAAGCCCCTGGCAGGTTGGTCTCATTTCCCTCCCCCAGTGCTATCAACCCTGGGAGCTGGAAGCAGCTGGGCAGGTGCAGGCATAGGGCCAGGAGGCTGAGGAAGGACTCTCCATTGTTTCATCATCACTTTTTATCAAGCCTTTGCCCTTGCCTCTTCTTCTGGTGCTCAGTACTTGGTTATCTGTCTCACAGCTGCTGAAAACCTTCCCTGCCTCCCGAAGGTGCGCAGGTCCCATCCCAATAACAAGCTCCAGAGGTAAAACCAGGTAATGGGATAGAGAAGAAATGAAACAGTCATTCTCTTCCTTTCAAGAAAACCAAAAATGAAAACCAACTACTGCAGCTTCTCCTTTCTCCTGTTTATTTGCCTGTAATTGCAAACATACTGTCTGCAAAAGCCTAAGCACCCATGTAACACCGTCAGCAGCAGAAAGGCCCTCTTGGGGGTTTATTCCTTCTCCAAGGAATACAGCTTGGCTGAGGTACTCCCAAGACCAGCCCCAAGTGGTTCCTTGTGCTCAGGTTTGCTGAGCTGGACAGGAAAACAGGGTCTCCACCCTTACGTGCTTGACCCTCACTCATCACACAAGCCCTAGGTGTGGTTATCTGAAGGGTGGCACCTGCGTTCATTTACCCTTCTGGCTTACAGGTGCCTTTTTTATCTTATGTGTTAGAATTTGTCATCTTTGTGTGAATAATTAAACACTACCTGAGAAAGGCTGACCCCACAGCCTAGTAGCCACATGCAGAGCCTTGATTAGAAGAGCCAAGAAAGAGTCCTCCAGTCCTGCCACTGGTATGAGAAAAGGGGCAGGTTGTAACTAATGATAGCTCTTTGAAAAGTTCAAGATTCAGAGCTGTCTTTCAGGTGAGCTTAGAGCTGTGGCTCAGCTCTGATACTGTGTTAGTGAGAAAAATGATTTGTTACGAGTCTATAAAAACAGAAAGTAATGCAAATGCCATCCTGGCAACAGGCATGTGGGTGGGCATAGCTGACATGCAAGAGGTATGTTCAGCAGGAGCCAACTCCGAGCAACTGGTGAAGGCAAGATGTAGGTGACTCAAATTATGGACAACTTTTAGGGAGCATCCACTGGAATCACAGCTGCTAGTGAGCTCTGATCCCATTCCAAGATGTGGTAGCAGCAGCAGAGGCCTTTCTGCCACCTCAAACCTAATACTCGTGATGCTTTCTGCTCCCATTCCTCATGCAGCCCACTGGGCTGTCCCACCAGTGTCTCCTGGCTGGCTGCAGGCAGGGCAGCAGAGGATATGGCAGACAAAGCTGTGGGGTGACAGGGAGTGGAGCACAGGAGCACCAGGACCAGTCTGTCCCACACCCTTTCCAGCACAGCAGTGACAGCCTTCAGTCATGTACCTTCTCACCCACTCCCAGCCCCCCAGCACAGGGATATCTCTAACAGGGTGGCTGCATTATCATCACCTCATGTCTGCTCAGGTGCTCAAGTACCACGCTGGTACCGAGTATGACATTTCCAATAACTCCAACTAGTCATTCAGGAGAAGTAACGCTAGAGAGCAGACACACTTTTAATGACATTTAACATATCAATACTTCAGCTTATGCATATAGGATCCACTTGTTCACCAGTGTTTCTATCACTAATATTCAAAAACCTCCACGCTAATATTCAAGAACAGCTGTATGAGTAGAGCTCAGCAGTGAGCAGAGACAGCAGCACATGGAAAGACCAGCAGGGAATCAGTGTTCATCACTGCTGTGAGTCCAGAGTTTAATTCAAATGTGGGGGCCAGGGAATCAGACCTGAATACCTACGAGCCTCCTCCTCTCTTCTGGCAGATGGCAATCCTGCTAACAGCACTCTCTTGCAGAACAAGCAGAGCAGAGCTGGGGAGATTTTGCTGGTTATTAAGTGGTGGATCCAAATGAGGTTGTCCCAAATGCTCAGACGTTACCACAGCCTCATGAAGCTAGACCCAGTCCCACAGTGCCCTGGATTACTGCAGAAGGGAGAATATGAGGCCCATAGCAGTGTGTTTATCCTGCTGCTTCTGTCTCTAGGACAGTTTGTGCTGCAAGAATCCTTTGGCTTGGCTACAGGATGGATGATGACCTTACCCACCAAGGGCACCTAAAAACTCCACCTTCATCCTTGCCATGCACTCCCACCAGGCAGGAGCCTGCAGAATTCTGGAATGCACGGCACAGGTCCTGGTGTTGGCACAGGAGAGCATTTTTCATGCTCTACATCAGCATCTCTGTGGGCTCATTGTTCCCTTCTCTCATGCCACTTGGGTTTTGTGGCAGCTTTTGGGGCTGAAATTCCAATAGCACTGTAACAAGCTAGAAAGCCTTCAAAACCATGCAGGAAAGAGGTAAAAAAGTGCTTCACAAGCTGCCTGGCTTCTGGACTGTCCACTAGTTAACCTTTTCTTAGTTTACTCTGGCATAGCATTTCATAATTCCATTTTTTAAATGGTTCTTCCCTGTCCTGTTCCTCATTTTTTATGCTCCCATTCCACAGAAGACTGCAAGCAAACCAGTGCACCTTAACATTCCTCAACCTTTCTGTTGCTCATCAGTTGAAAACTCCACTGCATGTTTACTTCTAGCACTCTCCATGTTTGTAATGATACCCATAAAAAAATCAGTCTTTTGTAAAATCATAAATCCCATGAAAAATGGTGTGCTCTGTACACTTTCCATTACTCCTGAGCAAAGCTTATTCACCCTGTCCAAAGGCACTCTGAAGGTCAATAAAATACCTCCTTTACTTAGATCTGGCGTTTCACACTATGTCCCTCTCAACTGAAGACAAACTGTGAAGCAGGTCATATAAAATCAAAAATACAAGCAGATCCAAAACACTTTCCTGCTAAGCTAATCCTGCTGGGGATCCCACTAAGAGGAACCATTTCCCTCTGAAACGGCACAGTCATTTTTACCTGTGGCAATGAATTACACCACTACAAAATCGGGATTGCATGGCATTCCCCTGCAAGATTTTAGAAGATCATGTGAGGAGCTACATAAAGAAAAGGCTTAGCTAGACTTGCTATGTACTTCAGCTGCTAAGACAGGACATGTATCCAACAGAGGAGCCCAGCTTAAGAAAAGCAAGAGCTCTCATCCTACACAGCTGTGAACACAAGCCCACAGCAGACTAGAACAGCACAATGAGGACAGCAGTGTGTGCAGGCTCTGGCTTTTGCTTGGAGCACACCATATACCACAGCAAGACACAAAGGCTTACTTCCTGGGTCCCTCAGCATTCTCAGATATCTCCTGCAACTGTTAGCAAGCTGGGTCCTGCTTGTAGAGCCTGAGGAGACACAAGTGAATAGCAATATTTATGAAAGCGCACACACGTATCTGGAATGTGATCTGCTCTTCAAAACTCTCAGCAGTCCACCTCCTAGGAACTGAACACTTCATGCCACAGGAAGCTGAACACCAGCAGGAACTGTATCTGTACAGAGATACCTACACAAACAATTTTAGAAAAGAATGAGCAAAATTGTGTGACATAAGGAGTCAGAGTTGTTTTACAAACCTTCGAAGGCACATGTAAGGCTCCCCATAGCCTTACATTACTTCCAAGGGGTCCAATAACGGAATGTTTGCTTTTCACACAGACCTCTTGTTTCATTAGAGTGAGCAGAAATGATGCACACATCTGAAGGACTTGAGGGAATGTGAAAGTTGTGCGATCAAACCTCACCTTCTGCTTCATTGACAGGTATGCTAATGAAGTTTCTTCCACTCTGTGTTCTTTGCTCTTTCTTTAACATAAAAGCTTTGGTAATATAATTAGTCCTCTCCCTGCTCCCTCCCAAAGGATGCTGAACAGACAACCCTTGCAATGTACATTTCAAAAGTGGGGGAACAGACACACAGACAAATTCAGCAATCTTTCCCAAAACGCAGAGGAACCCAGTGGCAAAGCCAGCAAAAAACCTCTTGACCCTTCAGATCTATGCCACCTATATCACGTGTTCAGTCAATAATGCCGAACATTGCATGGTACAAATTAAAATGTTTTTATTAATACGCTTGAACAAAACATAGGTATCAGCATAAAATCCAAACAAAAGATAAAACTATTTCTTGCTATGACATTTCAATGTTTTCTCAGTAATCACTTGAAGGGGACTGTCCTCTTCCCACTGACCTGTGTATCAAACAGTCTTTGCTTTATGTGTTTTCAACTGTGTTGATTTGTTCCCACGGAGCCAAAGGACTGTGATAAGCACCACGGTTGTTTTTCCTAAAGCCTGATCCCAAAAGGAGCATCATGTCCATTCCACCCAAACACTGCAAAAAGGGTTGTGTACCTTTGCAGCCTTCCAGACGAAGCCCTGACAAGATCCCAGAACTGAGAGTATTAACCTGGTTATACTGGAATGCAAACCCACAAAGTTCTGGGTTCCTCTAAGACACATTTTCCTTCAATGTCATTGAGGCTTGGAAAAGTCACAAAGCTACAAAAAAAAAGATCAGAACTCAAAAGATTTTTAATAAAGATAAATCTAATACAAGTTTATACTAAAAACATTTTTTTTTCCTGTCAAAAGACAAAGCACTCATAGAAACATACAAGCAATATTCCTTGCGAAAAGAGCTACAGAAAATTACAAAGTATCAGCGGCTTTAAGTTAGCCTTGCAGAATTGGACTGTGCTCAGTCCTGCCTGTAAACCCACCACAGTTCTCTCAGTGCAATCACTCTAATTCTCTCTTGCTTTGTAAATATTTTTGTTAATCACTCTTTTCCTCCCCTTGGTAGTGTCTGTATTCCGGTTTCAGCTCCCATGTGTTTTTGTGGGTCCCCTTCACATTGTAGATGCCTATTTCTCTCAAAATTTCTTTCAAGTATATCTGAAAGGAAACACAAATTCCAATTATACAGGGAGGCAACTGCCAGAATTCCTACACATCTGCTCAACTGCACTGCCTCAGTTCAGAAGGGGTGGTCAGCAAGGGTAGACAGCAAGGTGGGCTGATGGGCGCTAACGATGTGATAACGACTCTGTGATGGACTTCAACCCGCAGGCACGAGCTGCTCATTAATTTGAGCAGCCCGGGTATAACCCAAGTACAAGCCCCAGCGATGGAGCAGGGACCACCCAAGCCCCAGGGGTGACGCTCCTACGCAGTCCCCTGGGAGAGGCAAGTGCTAGCCAGATGGATGCTCCGTGGGCTGCCAAAATCAAGCTCCCAGCACCTTTTGGGAAGGTGATGCTGAGGTTATCTCACACATCCTCCTGCTGGAATTCCTCCACTTGAGCTAAAAGCTCTTGGGCTTTCTTCTTGCTTGCCTTATTCAGACTCCACCAAAGCCCCACGCTGTTGGTTTCCATGCCGTTTTGCAAAGCTTTAAGCATTTTATTATAACCTCATTTTTAGAGGAGAGCTGAGTAGGTGTCAGAGGATTTTCTAATACGTTAAAATATTTAGGCTTGGAAAAGAAGGATTATAAAACCAAAACATGCAAAGCTATGATACCAGTAGTACAACCTTTGAGAAAACACAGCTCACTACTTTACTTCTTATAATAAACACCAGTAATTTTCTTAAGAGCCATTTGCTGCTTGTTTGTTTAAATATTAATCAAGACTGATGTGAATAGATTGCCATGGCAACCACAGAGCAGAGTTTAAGAATCTCCACATTAAATTCAAAATTGCTTGAGTTTGAGCAATTTAATCCTCTTGGAGTGCATATATTGTACTGGAGTTATTGGAACGCTTGTACTTTCTTCCACGAAGTGCAAATGTCAACTTATTCCAACTCATTAAAACCAGCAAATATTTGTTGAGGACACAGGAAAAAAAAGTTGATTGCCCAGTCTATTCTTTACACTCTTCCCCCTTTTGCTAAATGGAAAACTTAGGAAATACATAAATAAAAAGTATGTTCTCAGTCAGTAAAAAAAGTCTCTATTAGAGAAACCAATCATTACTGTCCAGGTACACATCAAAAATATACAAAGCAAAATAAAAATCCAAATCCCACACTGATGATGACACTTCATTTGGACTCATGTAGCAAAATTATTCTTAAAAGCCGATCTCCAAGCAACGAGGGTGTTTGTCCAGCAAGTAAGAAAGGTGACCAACTGCAGCACACTGCATATACGAACTAGTTTCTTAGGGTCTTTTCAGTGAGCAGGGAGTTAATTTTGTACTGCGGGGATGGCTCCTCGGCCTTTGAGGGCACAGGATGCAAACCCCAGCAGGTGGCAGCAGCTGATCACTGTACAGCCCTTCGCACACCTCTCCGCATCTTGTCTATCGCAGACATGCCGTCATTATTCCAGAGTCAGGTACCCAGGACAAATGCGCTCACTACAACAGCAATCGGTGCACAAACGTTTTTGTAGGATGACACTCGTTGCGCCATGCACTTTTTAGAGGGCACTGAAAGCAGGTGAGAAAGTGATTTCTACACGGGGATGTGCAGATGTGTATACCTGCATATCCACTGCTTTGCTAACAATCCCTGCATGTGAGGTAGCTTTTGGTAGTGCCACTGACAGACACTTCAAACCATGGCAGAGTATGTGGGAGCAGCCCTTGGATGCAAGGTTAAATTCTGCTCTGGAACACACGGACAGGGTATTGGACAAAAACCCCTATAAGTGCACTTAGTCCCACAAAGTACATTCATATGCAGTTCCTGGGCTGACAGGTCTGCATCTGGGAGGCCGGATCACAAGGCGTGACGATGCTGCTGGGTACAGGCAGAGTGAAACCACTATGGCTGCATGTCCCACAGCTCCCAGCAGCTTGCCCACCCAAAACTGCCCACCCAGCTATACAAAGGTTACTTTTAATTTCAACTGGTTTTCAGACCTAATTCCCCACCCAGTCTTGCTGGCAAAACTTCCAAGAGTTGATTAAACAGCATAAAAAAATGGAACAAAACCAACCCAAACTGAACAGCAAGGTAAGGTCTGTGCCAGCAATAAGGGCACTTCAGGCCAGAGCTGTGAACTGCAGCAACCGAGGATTTGCAACATCTCTGCTGCAGGGGGTAACCAGGCAGCAGTGGCTTTAGGGAGGGCAGCTGAGAACATTGGCCCAAAAAAATCTGTGTGCATAGACAACAGTGAACTGTTGGAGTTTCTACACAATTACGAGTTGGGGATAATCGTGCTGTGCTGCACTGCTTTTGAGAGCAAGTGGCTTGATGAGGTAAGTTCAGGGGACGTTATGATTTTTCCTGCAGGGTCAGTTCTCCTTCTAGAAACCACAACTCTCCACCTGGGTCTGCACTGCACCAGGCTATACATCATGAAGCCTACTACTCTGAAGCTATACCATCGAAAGAAACCTCACACTTCCCCCAGTGATGCCAAATACTGAATTTTAGAGCCTGGTGAGTACTAATCAGAGGCCCACAATTTTTTCTCAGAAAGGGATTCAGAATGTTTATATAGATACAATTCTAAGAGAAGCTCATCTGTAGGTAATCTGTATATCTAAGGCATCCTCTGCCCTCTTCCACCTTCCTTCTTTATTTTTTCCATAAAAAGGGAAATGTTATTACAGAATTATGGGATAAAAATTTCTGAGGAGTTAACTTCCAAGTCCTGAAAATCCTTCTGAAACTTTGTGGGGAAAACAAACCCCATTGTATTTAGCATAAGCACTAATTAAAGCTAAAATGTAACTTTTTAAAAATACAGTTCATCTAAGACCACTGGTTCCTTACTGGTTCCATTCCTCACAAACATTTGATTGCTCACAGAAAATCATATTATGTTCTCAGCCATGAAGCCCAAATCTAAGATTACTGCAGTATTTTCCAGGAGCACTTGGTACTTATGTCTGGGTAGGTGGCAACAGATTTGCCTATTAGTGCAAATTGTTATATTTCATTAAAATGGAAAACAAACCCAGGTTTCTCTAATATAACAGTAATTTGCATTCAGAACAGCCTTGTTTTGTGATTTTATGATCACAAATAAAAATGCCAGCAATTTCTTTTGTAACATGCAGCATATTCTGTAGCAAGGGTTTAATTTACTCTTTGCATTTACCATTACATAAGAAAAATACCCTTACTTATTTGTAACTTCAAGTCCTCCAATGGCTTAAGTGCGAGTTCTGGGCGGCTATTGCCAGCTGATGTCACGCTACATAGGATAAATCTGTACCTACTTACATTCAAAGTGATCAAGATAGTGACTGTTACACCTCTCTTACCAAAAAACACCCCAAAACTATCAACTTAAAATTTTCTTGTCACTTCTGTATCTTTCTCCTATTCCTTCTTCCTTCTTGGCTCCCATGATCCACACACCTTCTCTGCCACACAGATAAGGAGCTGACTCATGAGATAAATGAATGGAATAGAAGACACAAGCATGTTACTCAAATAGTTTCTTTCAAGGTACTAGAACACAGTGAACCTACAAGGATTTGAATTGGGTAACGTCTTTGTGCAGCTTCTAACCAAACAGATTGTGCACCTTACGCAAATACTCTGACACAGATACACTTAATTCTAAACGTGAAGTGAGCAAAACTAGTGCGCATCTTCCTTTTTCCCTTTCTTTTTTACAGAGTATTATTTCTTCCATAATCCAGCGGTTACTATTCTTTCTTCTACCTTAGCTCTTGTGATATTGTTGCTCCCTTCAGATTCAAAATTACATCCCTTTAAGTTTTCTGATTTCTGCAGCTGGGTTGAGGATAGATATTGAAGTCAGTAGTGAAAAACATCAAAGATACTTCACGTATCATCATCTCCCTTCCACTTCTGCCTGGTCTGCTTAATGGAATTTTGAACAGGGGAAGAAAGGAAAGAACCAGAAAGCTACGGTTCATAGATGAAGAGGCTGGCAGGCACTGCAAGACAACAAAACCACCACCATAAACATGTCTTTGTGCTTTTCTTGTTTGTGTATCAAAACAGTGTTTAAAAAACCCATCAAATAAATCCAAAATATCAACCACCTTAACCCTTAACTTAAAAATTACTCTGTAAAGGAAATCCAGTGATTTTGGGGACATTGACAAGATGCCTGAGCTCCTAACATGGATAATGCCTGGATTTAATACTAATTCCACGAAACACAGTTTTCTAGACCCACAAAAAAAGAGCAACCCCGGTTGCTCTGCCAAGATTAAAGTTCAGAAACTGAAGGAAGGGCTGACCACACACTTACACAAGCTGTCACTGCCAAGAGATCTAGGCTTCAGGAAGGAGACTAGCAGGGGAGACATGAAAGCATTACAAAATGTAGTTCTTAGTATTAATGCAAAACTAAGGAAGAAAGTGACCATTTTTTCTATTTAAACCACCTCTGTCAAGAAAAAGCATATTCACTGCAATGACTGGTGTCCTACACTATCTTACAATAGTGAACTTAAAACTTCATGATTTCAGTTTGTTGTAAAACATATTTAGAGGGTTGTTTCAAAGGCATATACTATATACTAAACTATTTTCTGGATATATAAAACATACACCATAGTAACTACTGAAAATGGTTGCATTTACAAGACTTCTAGTACATACCACAGGCTGTTTGGTTATGTCCACCAGGTCTTTAATGTTGTAATACTGATGCTTCTCAAAGGCTGAAAAAAGCATGTCCAACACTTGTTGTTTATCAGCTCGAGCTCGTTTTCCATCTTCTTTCTTCTTCTTCTCATATTCAATCTGTTACAAAACATGTTTGAAAGACATTCATGTGTAATGCTGTATAATTCTCAGTGCTGAACATTAAGATATTAAAAAACTCTTCTATTTAATTAAACATTGTTCAATGACTCAGTGGTTTTCATCTGGAAAATTTCTTTTGAGCATTCAAATGTTCTTTTATGAACATAAATTAAGCATTTTGTCCTCAGCACAATATGTGTTGATATGTATCTCTGCTTTAACCAGAAAAAAATGCAGAAACAGAGCCTGCATGGTGTGCCCAAACCTGGAGAGAGAATTAATAATAGTACAGGAATCTAAACTGAGACAGTATTCTCACTCTACCTCTGTTGGTATCAGCTTCTGAAGTATAATGACAAATGTCAAACAATCTACAAATTGCCATACTCGGGAAAATCCAACATGGCTACATCCACAACCATAACAACTACCTGCCAAAGGATGCTCAGACAGCCCCTGGATACTGTCTTACCTCCTCCAGAAACAGCATTCAAGGTATCCACCCGTAAATATACAATCCATCTTCAGCAATGGAAGACACACTTTGAGAACAGGGATGGTTTCTCTTCAGGATAAATCCCAGTAGCACACCCAAAGTTACATTAGACAAAAAAACTCCAGACCTTCTAAGCAGGTGGAGCCCCCTTGTTGCCATGCATCATCCTACTTCAAATTGCATATTAAAAATTACTTAACCATTATCATCTGCACAAGATGACCATATATTTTTGCAGAAACTTTTATCGCCTCCAAAAATACCTCCTCTGATTCATCATTAAAAGCATGATTTGCCAAGACCAGCACACCCCAAATAAACCCCAATCACCAGGGAGCACCAACCTCAACACCTGCCAGCACATCACCCCATCCACCCCCAATACCACCCTCAATAACTGAAAACCATCAAGCTCCTTGGAACCAACAAAAGTTATCCAAAAGGTAATATAACTCACGTAATCATCAAGTGCTTTCAGGCAAACTGCGTGGGTGAATCCATAGCACCACAATGTACAGCAGAAAAGATGCATGTGATCCATAAGGGACACACGCCTGGTTTTAAGTGGGGTAATTTTGTATGGGAGTCATTCTGCTTCTGATGTCGCAAACCTGATCCTCAAAAGGAAGACGTTTGAATAAAAAGCCTAGAAATGAAAATTCACAGCTCTATGGGATACTAAATCTTATTTTTAAGAAGAGAGATTGGTTTTATGGCACAATGTTTTTTTCCTGTGTTTCCTTGCCAGCTAACTCCCTCCTACTCCCAGAGTGAAAATAGCCTGTCTCTTGGTAGCTGTCCCAAAGTGGCTTAAGACTATTACCACCTTTGCCACAGCTCACAGATCTCCAGCCAGCCAACTCTCTTTCAAATCCTGAAACAGATGTACATCATTAAACTGAATGTAAAGTAATTGTTCCCAACCTATAGCTTGAAGTCTGTTGCTTCTGCTTTAAACCTAAAATGGGCTTGCACAACCAAATACTTGTCTGCTTTTCCAACTGCATATTAGTGTTATAAAAGCTACAATCTCATCACACAAACCCACTACACAATTGATTTTTATCCACTAATACAAGTTAGTGTAATGATTTAACACTTTAGCCTCTGGATTTAAAAAAGACTAAATCTGCAAAACAGTAATAGCTTTGCAACAATAGCAAACTACAGCATCAAGTCAACTTCACAGTACATCATTTTGGTTGCCATGATCTACAGCAGAACTGCTACATCACAGACACTAGAGTAGGAATGTAAAGCTGAGACACTTCCTATAAACAATAGTACATAAAAATATTTGCTTCTTCTGAAGTCTAACAGACCATTATTAGGAGCCTCTGTTGACCTTGAAAAGGTTTCAATTGCAAGCCTTGAAAGCCCTGTTGTGGATTCCATTTCTGTTTTTCTATTGGTACATTCTCACTATGCAGGACAATGCACATAGACTGCATCTAGTCGTAAACATGCACAATAGAAGTGCAATAGAACTGCAATGGCACTGAAATGTTCTATATGAACATATGTATCTACTCAGTTGATACACTTTAAAACTAAAAACCCCAAACAGCAGTCAGGATCCATTAATACAATAGAAAATGACTTGCACCATAACAGGACCAAAGTTGAATTCTTTACCAGCAGTATGGCCAGGGTCACTCAGGGGTTACCCACATTTGTTGGTTGCAACTCTGCCAACAAAGCAGTTGGCCAGTTCTCTGGGTGAGTTTACATAGTCATACTGGTATTGGAAAAGCTGAATAAATCTCATCCACCTACAAGTTCCTATAACTACAGCACTACCCATGTCCTGGTATGTGAACATGGGTTTCTCTATGAAGCACCAAAAGAAATGATATAAAGAGTGGGGTGTAGGAGGAGACTGGCTTCTTGCTGTGTGAAATGTAGGATGAAGTATGACGTGTGAGAATGCCACTTGCAAGACAGGCAATACACTAAATCAACTGTTCAACTGCCAAAAGGCATTGATATGCACTTTGATGAGATCCCCCCTCAGTCATCTCTTCTAGACCCCTCAGCCTTGCCTTGTAGGAGAGATGTTCCAGTTCCTTAATCCTCTTTGTAGCCCTTTGCTGGACCCTGCTCCAGGAGACCCACGTCTCTCCTGTACTGAGGAGCCCAGAACTGGACACAGCGTTCCAGATGCAGCCTCACTAGAGCTGACTAGAGGGTCAGGAACACCTTCCATGACTTGCTGGCAACGCTTTTCCAAATGTATCCCAGGGTACCATTGGCCTTCTTGGCCACAAGAACACACTGCTGGCTCATGGACATTTTGTTGTCCACCAGAACACCCAAGTCCTCTGCAGAGCTGCTTTGCAGCAGGTCGGCTCCCAGCCTGTGCTGGTGCCTGGGGCTATTCTTCCCCAGGTGCAGGACCCTGTATTTACCCTTGTTAAACTTCAGACTGTTCTTCTCTGCCCATCTCTCCAACCTGTCAAGGTCCTTCTGAAGGGCTGCACAGCACTTTGGGACATTGGTCACTCCTCCCAGCTTTGTGTTGTCAGTGAACTTGATACGCGAAAAACAGCAGTGCAAACATTATTAAAAATACTCTAATCTAATCTAGTAGGGTAGAAAAAATATTTTTTGTTCCTCTTTGAAAACTGCTCCAGATTCCCTTTCGTAGTTCACCGGAATTATCATCCTGTAGGATATATTGTATGACATGGGAAGGAAAGCACATCTACAATTTTATGGTAACAAGACACTGACACTGTATTCTCCCAGAAGTAGAGTTTCCTTATTAGCCACTGCAATCAGCTGCAGATGGGTTTCTTGAGCCTGAGTTTTCAGCCTTTTCTGACTTAGGGATCCACAGGATTTTCCAGTTTCTCTGTACAGTTGCTGATCAGGTCACAGCTGATATCAGCAAAAAGCACTCTACTGGATTTTCAGTAGAGCTCTATTACATTTGATACACTAGTTTATGGGAAACTAGGACTGAAGACGTTAAAAATGTTTTGAATACATGCATACATTAACATTTTACAAGAGGAGATGGATTATCCAGCCTTAATTTGTTGCCAGAAAAGCATCCAACAGTTCAGAGTTGAAGTTCAGGAGATACCAGGAGAGATGAAGGCATCTCTATTTGCAAGGCTTGACTGAGTTTGGGTTCCTGCATCCACCTGAGTTCACTTTTCAATGCAAAGACCTATGCATTCATTTTTGAGGTTAACAAGTTTTCTCTGAATCAAAAATGCACCAGATGAAAGATGCAGTGTAGAAGATAAAGACAGGCAGTTATAGGCTGCATCGCTCTGCCTCAGCAGCAGGTGTTATAACAAACCTTCTGCAATCTTCTACCTCCCCAAACGACAAAACCAAAATGAACTAGAAGAAGAAATCCAGAAACAAACTGCAATCTCTGCAGGTCGAAGGTCAAGCCGAAGTGATGGGAGAAACCAATTTCCTCATTTTCTGGTTTTTATTTTGTTTTTAAGGAGCAAAAACAAGAGCAAAGCACCGAGATTATTCCTTCTGTATAAGGCAGAGCTATGAGAATAATGGGTAAGCAACATGGCTGTAATGGGAAAAGCCGCTGGGACTCTCAAGGCAATCTCTAAAACACTGCCAAAAAATCCATGGCACTGTTTGTACCTCTTCCAATAATGTATAGCAAAAATGTGCTTAGCTAGCAACTGGCTATAACTCTTTCCATGTGGAGAAAAAACCCTATTTGCTTAAAAATTGATGCTTCCTACACAAAAGAACAAAGTAACAACAATGAAATTCTTCACTATGTTAGGTCTCTGAGACAACTACTTCATGATTTGGTATAAGATCCCAATGACACAATTAACAGTCTCCTGGAAAATAACATGAAGTAGTCTTTTTAACCAATGCAGGTTTTTTTTTTTTTGGTAGTAAATTGTAATGCCCAGCATTCTTCTTTCTTTATTATTTCAATGCCTCAGTACACTGTCTGCAGGAGGAGCCTCTATTTTACATTCTCTGGATGAGCTACAGTATCTCAGATAAGAGTTTTTGTATTCCCTATACAAATGCAATGTGAACATTCTAAATATTCTTAATTCATTAATGTACAAAATCCATTTGCATAGAAAACTGAATATCAAGCCCTCCCTTTATTCAAAAGTTATTTGAGCTGGTGTCCCAGTTGCCCACATTTTAATTAGCAACACTCTAGTATTTCCCTCCAACTGTAGCAACAGCTCCCACTGTTGTCTAAAAACATAGAGCACATTGTGAAGTATCTTCTGTTGCTGTTTTCTTCTTTTTTGTCTGTGAATACACTGCTCATAGCACGTTACAATGCAGCCTTTCATTTTTTTCCTTCCTGTTTTCTTTGCAAACAAGATCTTTTATGCAGTAGGGTTAAAGCACTTTTTGATAGTCATCTTATAGAACACACCAACACTGTAAACTAATTAGGTTTTTTTAAAGTTGTACTTATATTTTAATTTATAAAGCATTCAAATACGATTTGATTTCAAGGAAGGACCATTTTAGAAGCAGCTGTTTAGCACAGAAGTTGTGATTTTATCCCCGCAAGACTTCATACTGAAATCAATTTCTCTTTATTTACCTTCCCCGAATGTTGCTAAGCTTGCTGAAAAGCTGCCAAAATTGCCTTCTTGAAGGTACCATTAATACTGAAGCTGATGTAGCTGCTGTGGTAGACAGCTAATACAAAAGTGATAGAGAACTGAGACTGAATCTAAAGAGATTCAACTGAAGATGCATATGAAGATGCTTGAAAGTAGTCTTAAGGTTTTCCCATCTCCTGGAACATGGGTACCAATCTCTACAGCACAAGACAAAGGGAAAATGGGATCACAGAGAAGCCTCTGAAGGGGTAACCAGGACCACTAGAGAATGTTTCTGCTGTATTACTATTAAGTCATGGAAAGACTCCAGCTGCAAGAATATTAACCTTACAACCTTGTAAACACATGTAGCACTTACAGATGTACAGAAAATGAAGGTCTCTTTCCCAGAGAAGAAAAGCTAAGTTACAATCTTGGCATATATTGTAATGGAATTGCAATTTCTAATAAAAAAGGTAGGCTTAATATAATTTCTTGAAAAAAAAACCCTAATCACTTTCCTAGTCCTTGAATTCAAACAAGCTATTGCTATTTCCCATCCACATGTCATTTACTTCCCTCCTCCGTCCTCTTGTATGTTAATTTATGGAGCAGCCACGCTTTTACAATCTTTCCTTCAGGAACTGTTAACCCTTTCTTTCTCATTTACTAGACAGTCATTCTTTCCTCAGAAACTGCCCAAATGGTGACTGAATGTATCAGAATGTATGGTAGTTTTTTCTTGTGAAGAGTTCAGTCCGCAACACAACAGTCATACGATTACGAGCAATGCAACAAATTTTAAGAAAGCAACTGCTGTCTAAAAATAGCAGACAATTTGAAAAGAGAGTTTTAAAAAGTTCATGGACTTTTCCCCAGTTGTACATCCTTTCAGTCATCTAACTTGAACCTTAATAAAAGACTTAATGAAAGGAAAGATGTTTTAGAAAGTAGTTATGCCTGGGCCTTTAGAGACAAGGCAAGATCAAGGGTGACTCAAGTATAAGTGTGTCTTACTAGACTTCTCCCATCAGAACACTTTTAAGGTAAACATAAAAAGTAAATGCACTGCCAGTGGATTTCCAGTACCATGGACAGATATGCAACCAATAAAAACATTACAAGAGCACCATCACTTCTAACAGGCCCACTTATGACCTGTTTGTAGCCCCTCAAGCTCACACAAGACTTTAATTTCTGTAATGATATGACAACAGCAGTTTGCAACCGGAATAAAGATACAAAGATTTTCTGCAGGTTGAAGTCATACTGTCGTAATTCTGCTAGTGTCAGGGAAATAGCACAGCATCTCACTAAAAAGAGAAGCTGTACATCACTGCAGCTTTTTCCAGAATTAAAGAAGGAGAGTAACAGTAGCATCATAAAACAATATACTCATTCAAAACTGCACCTCCATAGCAGGATACACTAGTGTGACTATTTCGTTCAACTTCCGTTCCCTCAGCTGCAATAGTTATATTGGTATGATCATCTGTACATAGATAAAACTTTGCACAGTAACTACTACAAAACAGTCCCATGAGAGAGAAATGATTATTTTTGGTTCTGTGGAAATAGACTGACTTTCATAATAATGCTTAAATATCATCCAGCATATTGTCATTTGTTTTACGTAAATAAAATCTTAATAAAAAAGTGTAAAAGTTAAATGACTACCACAGTGACTCATTTTCAGCATGACTTAACATTTCTCACATTCAACAGTAACGTGATTCTATATGCACATACAAATTACTCAAAGAGGATCTTTAAGGAAAAGGACATTATAGTTTGCATGTATATCAACTGATCTGGAACAGCAGTGTGGGTGTAATATTGACAAAGCCAATGATGCCAATAACGTGCACTGTGAAGGTATAAAACTGTGAAAAATTATCAGCTGTTACGCTTTTCTACTTCTTGTCAATTCCTCTAAAGGACTGGAAACTAATGATTCTTTTCAAGCCCTTTATCCTCCCTCCAGATGATATTTTATGTGGCTTTAAGGAGTGCTTCCACATCTCATAGCACAAAGCCAGAACTGCCTTTTACCCACAAACTTCAAAATTACATTTGAAAAAAAAAGACTAGGGGAAGAATGTAATAAAGCCACTAAAAAGGTTTGGGAGAAGGTGGTCTGTCCTCCATTAAGTAACACAAGACAGAGAGAACAGGGAGACCTTAGCCCTGAGGGTGATATTGGCCTTGCGGACAGAAAGAAGATCCCCAGAAGACAAAATCAGGGAGAGAAACAGGTAACATGGAGCATTTCCAAAGAGAGTGGCCAACTGTGAGTGAAAGAGCTGGAGGACAGCAGCAGAGCAATTCTGGAGTCCTAGGCCAAACTCCTCCTGAAGAGAAGAAGAAGGGAAAATACAAAAAGCTACTTACATTATATTGATGATTAGCCACTGGCTTATAGTTTGTGGTTACAGCTTTGTCCAGCTGCTGTGATAGCCTTAGAGGTTTAGAAGATTCTTCTATCTGTAATCTGCAAAAGAAAAGAAAAGAAAAAAAGAATTAATAAAAAGTTCAGATCAGCAAACACTCAAAATGAATTCTAAAAATCTGCAAGTATGAACCCGCTGTTATCAAAGGTCAGCTGCAAACAAATCATAAGGCAAAACCGATGCAACTGTTTGAACTAAGTTTTTTCTACTCTATTTTTGCTTGAGGACACTGAGTATTAGGGCATTATATGCTACAGAAGACACTTAAAGGCTGAAAACCAAGCAACTGTGAAGGGAAGTTGCTAAAAACAATGTCTGAACACAACTTACATTCCAAAAGCCTAATGCTCAGGTTGAAAGAAAGCCCTTGCTCTTAAAAAATATCAAACCCAATCCAAACAAACCCAGAACCTCACAGCTTACTCAGCTGAATGATGAAAAAGCTTTTCATCTACCTCTGCTGACCTTCTCTTAGATATATAATGTAAAAATACGAATTTTTGTGACCTGTCTTTTGGTGTCATGGTACAGTAAGAGAGCACAAATCATGGTTTTAAAAGCACTTTTCAAAACATGCAGACAGAGAAGTCCACCCAGCTTCAAATCAATGTGCAATCAAGTCACTATCACACAGACACAGGTGACCTTCAGTCCCCTTTGGGAAAGGCCCTGAGAAGGTCAAAGGTTGAAGGTATCTTATCAAGCTCATCCCTACGTAATTTAAATCTTCTGTACGAGAATGTAGAGGGAGTGTCCCTTCCACTTCAGGTTTAGCACTCAGGAATTACTACCTGAAATGAAGATTCAAGACGTCAGGCTCTAGAAAGGTGCAGGACAATGTCCCTTCACACAATAGTTTTATGGCACACTCAGTTAACATGTTCATCATCAGTGAAGCTGTTGTATTTTGAAAGGTGTTATCTTTTAGGCAGAAGAGTGAATTTTCACTTAACATAATGTAAGACTTACAGCCCAACAGATGTACAGTGATGCTTGCATCTTTCCAAACAAAAATATGGTGCATTAATGCAAATAATAACTGCATGTTTACTAGTGTAAAATATAAAAATGCTAAAACAGTTCTTTGAAAACCACTGTAAATGTTTGAGATCACTGATTTGTTTTTGTAAAGATATATTATACAGCCAAAAAAGCTAAAATTTAAATTCAATATGTTTCTGATTTAACACCTGAAAAACCTAAATAAATTACATTTGAAGTATTAAATTAAGAAATAAATTTTCTAGTTGTAAAGCAAATCATCCTTCATAGCTATATTGCTGGATTGTAGGCAGGGGCAGTTTTGTTTCATACACAAACTTGCTTCCTCTTGAATCTTGGCAGACTTGTCATTTGTTCTATAGTTTTAACTATCCCCATTGTTTCATATTCTACATTTCTATATCAACGCTGCCTTCTATCCAAACATAGCATGTTTCTTTCTTAGCTTGAAAGAAAATCAATTGGAAACTAAATGAACAGTGAACACTTTTTACTTATCACAAGAGTTTATCTTTTGGCCATCAATCAAATTAAATGATTTTAAAGATTTTTTTGATCTGGTTACCACAGGTCTTCTAAACTCATGTTTCACATAGAGGTGTGGCTAAAGTTAAATCAATATCTTTTGCTCCACTTCTCTAATGGCTAATTTTTTTCCTTTTTGGTCTCAATAACTGTTAACATTTTTAAATTGTTTGTTTGTTTTTTAAGTTTTTTTAACTTTTGATGGTTCTTCACAATGTTTCCTACTGTTTTGACCTGGGGAGTTTTCCAGTCCTCCTCCTCTCCTAACTATTTTTCATCTCACTCTTCCCACATTTTCCTTTACATTAAGGAGATTTCCTGCTCAACCTGTTAACTTACAGCTCCTGTTCATGAGACAGGGGCTCATTGAGACAAACTGGGAATTCTTATCAATCTTTTCCCCTCCAAAGCCAGTGCACCAACTTCACATGCACCAGATTTAGTTATTTGATTTGCAATGTTGTTTCCAGAGTCTTTCTCAGAAACAGCTGCAGCACAGGGTCTTAACAATACTTAAATATATCAGATCAGATGGTGTCACTTTTTCAGAGAGTGTCAGGCATTCAACAGTGGCATTTCTTCATGATTAATCCTCTTTGCACTGGGCTTTATATTCACTACTCTTTACAAAGTAAATTTACAATATCCTCCATTTCCTCAGGTAAACAGCCAAAAGATGAATTGTCAGTCATGAACATCAGACACCATTCAATTTTAAAGGCATCTTCCTGTTCTGGCATTTTAAAAATACAATACTGGAAATTTCAACCCTCATTTTGGTGCAGCTCCCTTAAATTAATCCTTCTTTGCATAGAAGTACACCAGTAGTTTATTTCTTAACAGTTTTCACTCACCATGCAGGAGCTCTTTTATTTTATCCTGCCAATTTCCAAACCAATAGAAAATCAAATGTGTAGGAGAGTTAATACACTTCCCAGAGACCTCCATCCAAAGGCTGATGGCAGTTGAAGTTGTATTTAACAAGTGAAGTTCCCTAGCACACAATCTTGAAAGCAGAGAAAAACTTACTGCCTGCTTATGAAACAGAATGGAAGCCTACCAAGTGAAAATGGAAATGGGTAATTTAAGGTTGTTCGTGAAATGGCAGAAGACTTCAGAAAGACCTACACATAGCAAGTAACAAATTGTTCTGCTACAATTGTATGTCTCTGAAAGTTCAGAGGTACTTGTGTTGTACTTGGAGATTTCTTGCCAAGGGTTCCAAACTACAAGGATCCATATATCTTACAGATGGTCTTTAGAAAACTGGTTGACAGTAAAACGTTAACCTTTTTGTTTGTTTGTTTCTAGTTGATAAACTGCTGTAGTGAGAACTAAAAATATACTACATTCCTGATATTACTTTTTAATGCAAAATATTACAGCAGTGGACACATGCCAATGTGGAATTTTATACAGGAAGCACAGTGAATCAGGAAGCAAACCTTTTTAATACTAGCATTTNTCTCATATTCGGAAAGTAGTATGTCTGGGTGAATATAATTGACTTTTAAAATTTGTATAGCTGTTGTCTGAAAAAAATTGATGAAATATATATATATATATATGTTCCAGTAATTATACACTCAAAAATACATAACAAAAGGTATGAATTGGGCACTACACTAGCCTTTTAGACTGATGTTTTAATGTGTTACAGATACTATTACTTTTAAATGTTCGTTTCTTAAAGAGAATTTAAGAAGGTAGTATTAAACAAAAATATTAGGCAGCGTTTTATGCAGAATTTTCTCAGAGTGAAGCTGCTGAATCTTAATCGAAAATACTGGCAGGAATAAAGAAAAAAAATCAATAGAGTCTGAGTCACTGGTGACACTGATTTAAAGAAGCAGTGGCTTTTTACCTATTAGTTGTTGTTATGATTTGCAGGAGTTAAAAGACTTAGTTATGGCTCAGAACTACACACGACTCTCCAAGGAATTAAATTTTCCATTGAACTCTTGTTGAAATAGCTAGAGCCATAATTCATGCTAATATCCAGCCTAAAAAAAATAAAAAGAGAATGCAGATTTTTTTTCCCCCAAACTGCCAATAAATTAGCATCAAAGCAGCCACCAGCCTGCACACTGTGGTTTTCTTTTCCACCCCCAAGATCAAATATAGCTCTTCTGCCTTGAAATACANAACCTTCCTTCCATCAGGCTTCCATGCAGAATATCATCACACAATGATATGTGGAACAACAGCTCCTGCACATCTGGAGTTAGCTTCCCAAAAATGCACAAATACAGCTAAAGGGACTGACAAATGTGGTATCAACACTAAATTAGCAAATGGTTCACGTGTGCATGAAGCACTGAAATTTGCTAAGTGCATTACAAAGGGTGAAGACAAATACCCTGTAATCATTTTGTNAAAAAAAATCAATAGAGTCTGAGTCACTGGTGACACTGATTTAAAGAAGCAGTGGCTTTTTACCTATTAGTTGTTGTTATGATTTGCAGGAGTTAAAAGACTTAGTTATGGCTCAGAACTACACACGACTCTCCAAGGAATTAAATTTTCCATTGAACTCTTGTTGAAATAGCTAGAGCCATAATTCATGCTAATATCCAGCCTAAAAAAAATAAAAAGAGAATGCAGATTTTTTTTCCCCCAAACTGCCAATAAATTAGCATCAAAGCAGCCACCAGCCTGCACACTGTGGTTTTCTTTTCCACCCCCAAGATCAAATATAGCTCTTCTGCCTTGAAATACAGCAAGTAACCAGCATGGCATCAAATTCAGCATGGTCATTTCCCAGCAAAATACATTTTATACTGCAGCTTTGATTTGTCATTGTGCTTACAGCTGAATAAGGGGAAAAAAAATCTTTCAAACAGGCTGGAAATAATTCCATAGGACTTGTCAACATGCAGCAGGGTCACACAGAGAGACAGATGAAGATTGTATGCACCTTCCTAGGAGGAGATATTCATTGGTTTTTAAATACATGTAATTTCCAGCAATAAAAAAAATAAACCAAAGACCTTTAGAACTGATAATCTAGTGTGATTAATCTTTTGTCACAAAACAAATGTTTCAAAGATTTGAAGCAGCTATTAACTAGAAACACTGCTAGGGCTTGAATTCTTTACATTTCTAAAGAAATTATTTTACAGATGAGAGGAAAGTTTCAATATCCTTTTGTATTTGCCTATATGTACACAGGGCACTAGTAAGTAAGGAGCCAGCTTCACTGTTGCAAATAAAGAAAAGTTGGGTTGCTTCTTTCTGCAACATTATCCAGCAGGGATGCACTGGAAAAGAGCAGGTCCACTGACCAAAGCTTCAGAGAGGAAAACCCACAAATTCTTCAGCTCTGCATAGTTTTGCAGCTTTTTTTTTTCTGACTGCTCACAGAAGTTCCCAGCTCAATACCAGGGATTCGAAAGCCAAGGACTAATGCTCTCATAGTTCTTTACTCAGTAATTCTGTACCTGAGTCAGACATTGACAGTTACATTACATGAAGTTTCATGATATGTGATATAGGCCACAAAGGTTTTTCTTTGCTTCCCTGTTTTGCTAAGCACCCCAAATATGACAGAGGTAAGTATATCCTGAAAAATCTCATCCAAAACAAACTAATAAAATAAATCTAACAATATCGCCTCACACCTACTTCTCTTGTGTACATTTGGACAACTGTACCTTGCTGAGGTGCAGGTAGCATCTCTTCTGACTTTTCTTCCAAGCAAGAATACTAGTTATGTAAGAAGTGACATGGGCAAGAGATGAACACTGCTATACAACACTGAAACTTACAAGGTTTTTGTAATTCTGAGAGAACTAAGGGAATTTACCACCTTGTGGGGCACATCCTGCTAAAACAACTCCATCACAA
This sequence comes from Calyptomena viridis, assembly GCA_013390005.1. Taxonomy (NCBI): domain Eukaryota; kingdom Metazoa; phylum Chordata; class Aves; order Passeriformes; family Eurylaimidae; genus Calyptomena; species Calyptomena viridis. Next base: position 73,890 of record WEIV01013100.1, on the reverse strand, counting down.
TGCCCAAGCATGAACAACGTAGGAAATTACCAGAATGGCCACAATGGTAAAAATACACACTATCTAATAATAAAAATGACAATCTGTTGCTACACAAAACAATCTGTCATATATTCTGAAAGATAAGAACTAGCAACATGAAAATTCAGCATGCTGTGTTTCATCGCAAGAAGTCCTACTGTCTCATATTAAATGGAGGTGGATAAGAGCAGCCTGTTGCACGGATGAATTCACTGCTCTTCAGACGTTGAGTGTTACTCCATCACACACACACAGTCAAAGCAGAGTCTGTCCCCATTTATAAGGACTAGACAGGCAGACAGAGAAGAGCATGAGCTGAATGGAAATGGCATTAAGAAGTGCATTTGTCAGTGTTAAATAATGAAATGTTTCAGATTGTTAACAGAGAATATGATTTATAATTAAGTCCTGAAATTGTGGTATTTCAAGAAAAGTGCTGCAATTATTATATGTTCAGGAAACCTATTAGATTTTTCTGAAATTGACATCTTCAACTATACACGTTGAAGGTTAAGCAGTGAATCATATGAATATATGATAATTTCATGTCTAATACTCACACAGGCATCACAGTCACAACTGAAGAATCCAATTCTACATATCTTCCTCCAGTACAAAACATGAGATGATACAAATGGCAATTCAACAACACGTAACAATTTCTTATGCATTCTATTTTCTGGATTGATAAAATGCAAATAATTGATTAAAACCACTCCCATTTTTCCTCTCCGAGTTTAGCATTGCAAATGACTAAAACCTTCTCAGCTGCAGTTGTGAGAACAAATAATGTACAGATAAAATAAGACCTACTTCAGCATTCTAGGAATGATACGATTAAATAATTTTCTCTATTTCTTTAATGCCCAACTTTAAACATGTTAAGTGATGCCTTAGCATTAGCGTAAAGAAAATTGCAACATCTGCCTGACATCATGGATATTTTTAATCAAGCTCACATGTGTCTACAGATATTTGCTCTAAAAGTGTTCTGACATCAATGAAGTCAATGAAGTGCCTGGTCCGCACTGGGGACCAGGTGCAGGTGTTTTATCAAAGGCTAAGCTGAAAAAGGAATCACAACTCAAGAGATATATTCTATTGCAACATGACTGTTAAGTGAGGTTATAAGTAGTCCATCAATTAGTGTGGCCGACAAAGTTTGTTTCTTGTCTACACCTCCATTAGGTTTATCTGTCCAGGTTTGTCCCCTGTATGTTTTGTTTGTTGCTTCCCCCCTTTACTCAGCACCTCCTTTTTGCAGTGAAAAGGGTCTCATTTTCCCTTGTGAGGCAAGGCAGCCTCTGCCTTTTCCTTGGCCTTGTAATAGGACTTGGGTCACAGCATCACCCCCTTGTTAAGTAAAAAGGCCCTTTCAGCACTGTTCAGGCTGTGGATTAATGGAATGGCCTTGCATAGCCAACCACAGAATCACAGAATCACTGAGGTTAGAAAAGACCTTTAAGATCATCAATTCCAACAATTAAGTCAGCACTGTCAAGTCCACCACTAAACCATGTCTCTAACAGTCCCTATATGTCTTTTAAATGCCTCCAGGGATGGTGACTCAATGATTTCCCTTGGAAACCTCTTTCAATGGTTGCGAAGAAATGTTTCCTAAAATCCAGTCTAAATCTCCCCTGGTATAGCTTTAGGCTGTTTCCTCTTGTCCCATCAATTACTGCAAAGAAATTAACAGTTCCTTCTTACAATTCACGTACTCTGGAAGAGCAGAGAAGTTTGCAGCTTTGCAGTTCCTACAAACATCTGGATTTTGCAGTCCTTCCCAACCTACGGTCATATTCAATCAATTAGTGCCCAGAAGGGAAACAAACCCTGTTATTGGTTTTTACCATACTTTCAGTATTTTCCTAATAATACACACACCACAAACATCTCTGTTCTGCTCGGCTTTCAGCCCAACACAAGTGAGAAGATTAAATGAAAGAACAAAGAGAGCTAAAGGGGACAATCTTCTCTGAGGACAAAGTCAGAGTGAAAGCACATCCGTACATGCTCAGTTACATGCTGTATCTCTATATGGGGCACTTCATCTTAATTTTTTTAGTGGATAAAACTGCAGCACACAGTACATTTTTATACCAGGGTGCTTATACTTGTGGCTTATTTCAGTGACTGAAGGGTCTAAAACTAGGGTGAAGTAAAACCTGCATGTCCTTTTGTGTTGTCCAGAGCATGTACAGTACCTCAACCACAGACACAAGATGAGGCTTGAGACTGGCAGAGTGACACGGTACACTGAACATAAAAAAATCAGGCAGCATGCCAGAAGAAATGGGAATGCGGGTGAAATTTTGGAAAGAGAGCTGTGAAGAGCCATGCAAATGTACATGACACACATCAGTCCCAAGTGGCAAAAGAGAGGGAGGCAACACAGAGGCTGCAAGAGAAGCACAACACAATGGGAATGGCTGGATAGGCAGGAGTCTGGTGGACATACTCCTGAAAAACAGCAAGGAAAGGGAAAAAGTAAGTTGAAAAGTCTTAGTTTTCCTTTGTGTTTGTTCAGCTGAGACACACACATGAAGACCTACAGACCTCTACCTCTGATCTAACCATTGAACACTGTCTGTACAGCAGTCTGTATAATGCAGGCAGGTGTCTGTACCTTAAGTATCGGTAGGGATGAATAACCACAGAGAGCAGTTCTGGGGAAGCACCAGGAGTCTCACAAGCCCACTATTAATACTACAGAAGGCAAAGACTGGAGACCCCTAAAAACTGACTCAATAGCATTCTAAACAAGACAGAAAAAGCCCAGCCCTTCAATTTTAACATGAAGATTATCTTCTGAATTAAAGCCAGATGTTTTCCTTCCAAAAGGATCACATACAATTTTAATTATGCATGCATACGTATCTTACTTGTTCCTAATCAAAAAAGATCCTTCAGGAAACAACTATACAACATCACTTCTTCCTGTTTTATGCTACTAGACAGTTTGGAAGGTGAGTTGGAAAAAAAAATAAAAGACTGCATGGTTTTGGGGAGGGGTCAGACTTGAAAACGTACAAGTGGGCTTAAATACATGAAAAAACATATTAAGAAATGTATTTCTTACTTTTAAGACAAAAGTGCAAGGAATAGTTTTATCTCACCTGTTGCTGGCTCAAGCCTTTTTCTTACTCTGCAACCAGATGTTTGTAAATCTCAAGCTTCTGACTAAAGGGGAACTTTATTTTAATCATCAACAAATAAAACTAACCAACCAAGTGAGAAATAATATATCTGAAACACCGTTGACAAAATGTAGACTGGTAAAAAACCTGCATGGGTGAAAGAGTTTGCCAAGCACTTTGGTTTTGATCTAGGTCACAAATTATGCCTGTGTTCTTGAAATTTTTGATCAGGAACCTGAGATGTGTCTAAAGTCAAGCCCTGTTCCCAGCTGTGCATCCTGTTAGCCATGTACATATTTCTGAAAATGTTGGAGTTTGGAGTCCTAATCTCAACCAAGCTTTGGAGACCTTCATGTTCTATATTTTAGGTCCATCTTCACTACCCTGGGTCACCCACTCTCCCACCAATATGAATAAACAACCCGTTTGAAACTATATGCACCTTGTAATTGCAGCTCTAAACTGTTTCCTGTTTAAGAACTTCAATTTGAATATTTTCTTTGATATCATAAAACAATTAGTGCCAATACTATGCCTGGGTATCTGAGGAGATAAGAGGGAAGAAAAAAATGTAACATTCTAGAGTCAAAACCAAGTCAAAACAGATCTTTAAAAGTGAAGTTACTTTTAGGTATTTATATGCCTTAAGGACAGAAACTACCATCATAATCATTAAATGATAATCTAAAATGTTCTTCTGTATACTACTGACTGAAGAGTATCCAGTGATATAATTTCAATTCCACCATGCTGCATCATTTATAGAAAAACATCCTGTTGTTATTAAAAAATCCCCATAGATTATGAAGAAACATTTAATGCCTATACCTTTTTACCATGTTTCTAAAGATAAAGTCTCCATTCCCATTTTCAAAGATGCAGTTTCCTTTCCTGCTCCCATTTTCCTCAGTCCTCAAATTTCTCTGTAACAAGGGATTTATTTGTTAGACACTATTTTCAATTTAGATTTTAGAAGAGGAATTTTAAATTCTCAACTATTATTTTTCAAAGTACAACAAATAGATTTGTCTCAAAATTACATAGTTTTCATTTGCCTTTATCTGCTGTCCCTGTTGCTGCTTTGAAACCAATCATAGAAATAATAGGGATTTTTAAGTCCAGGCAACACAAAGCCAAATACTTCTTGTCAGTCTGCATATCCAGAAATGGTGTAACACTTTGGTAATGGGGACAAGAAGAGAGAATTTTAAAAGTAGTCTGTTAGACAGAAGAGGTACATCTTTACCATACCCTGAAAGGTCTAGGTCTTGAATTCCTGGTAAAAGGGTAGATAATTTACACGCTCAGTCAATTCACTCTGCAATGAAACTGCTCACAGCTGGAGACGGAAAGAAAAAGGCAGACTCTTGGCTACAAGTCCTCAAATGAAAAAAAATCCTTACAGCATCTCAGCTAAATCTGAATCTGAACCTCTCCTCCCGTTCTATCAAGTTACAGCTGCCAGCACTCCAACTACATGCTCCCATCTCTAAAACTCCACTTCCCAGATACGTCACCACTCCTCCAATCTCTCTGCAAACAGCCACGGCATCTGGCTGCATTGGGGATCTTCCAGTTAAAATTTACTGTAAACAATTTAACAGTTTGTGGCAATCTGGGAAACATTTGGACTGCTTTCCTAGAAAACCTAGCTGGCTTAAATCCTTGAGGATTTTCTCTGCCTCTTCCTTCCTTAGTGTGCAGACCTAAAAAGCTGGATAGTGGAATGCCTTTTTGAGGACCTCCATCTCCCTTCTGTTAAAATAAACTTGGAAACAACCAGCAAGGGACTGCTGCAAAGGGCACTGAAAGGAAGCTGGTGGGAGAACAAATTCAGCATTTCCCATGTGTTAATGACTATGTACTTAAAGGGGACTCTTGGACAGTTCAGCTACTGTTCAATAGCTTAAACATACGGCTGTGCTAAACTGCTGAATTAGCTCACACTGATCTGCTGAATTAACACACCCAACAGTCCCTCTTGTAAGCAAAGAGAATGAAATTGGCTTTAACTGAATTCTGAAATCATGCCTAATCCAAAGAAAATCAGCATAAAGTTAAAAAGATGAACTGTGTGGGTTCAGCATCCCCAGGAACCCTATGCTGTAAAAACCTAAGCAAATGCAGGAAAGAAACCTGTCTTTCTCCTCACTCCATGCAAAAAAAGTCTTGCTCAACCCCCAGCTGGAAAACTTGCCTGTTTCTCCTGCAAGACACAGAAAAAAAAAAACCTAATATAACACAGCAAACTGAACAGCAGACTGAAAGATGTATCACTTAAACCAGAAAACTGGTTTTTTTTTCAGAAAACTGTGATCATCGTTCTTTCAGCCAACTGTATTTCCTTCGCCAATTGTACAGCACTACTGCTCTGCTGCACTTGCTTGAATAACGATTAATTTAATTACATTTTACCTCCTTTTATTTTGCAAAACAACTGCTCCCGCAGCTCCCCCTCCAATACATTACATACCTGTCCACCTCCACTGGAAAATCACTGCTAGACATTCCTCATCTGTTCAAGTGGGACTCTGCCCCCACAAACAGAGCAAGGGGGTGCACGGCTGCAGCAAAGCCAGAGGCAGAAACCAGTTGTGCAGAGGGAGCCCAGCAAGCAGGAATATGGGTGCAGCTGGGAGGTGATGGCAATGGGGAAAACAGAGCCACCACAGGGCAACCTGACACAGGACTCCACTCCTGCTTGACAAGTTGTGAAGGATGGTTTTATACCAGCACTGCATCTTTCAGTTTGGTTCGAGTCACCTTCCCCAGGGTCTGGTCTTTGAAATACTTCTGCAGACAGCAAACCTGAGTGTTATTTTCTTAAAAAGCCTTACTTGGCTTCTGTGCATCACTTTGGCAGTGGTGCTCCTCAAAGCCACCATTAGCCCTGATAAGAGCTCTCACTCAGTAAACTGAAAATACCTTCAGGATCTGGAGACTGTGGATCCACAGACTCAGCTTTGAGCTCTGCTATAGCTTTAAACTAACAATTCTCAAAGTTGTTTCAAAATATCTTTCTTTAAATAGCTCACTGATGACCATGAGGCACAAAAAGGACATGGCTAGGTTTTGAGGCAAGTCTGAAAGCATAGGATTTGATTTTGCATTTGAAAAATGTCATTTATAAACTAACTTTGCCTTTGCAGTGAAAAAAAACCCCAACAATCTTAGGAGTTCAGAACATTATCTTTGAACACTCCCTAGAGAGCTTATTTATTAAGAAATAAACTTAGCTCCATGCGCTTCTGAGCTCTGCTACATTAGTATTCCCCCTTTAATTCGAGATTTTCAGAAGAGTGCCTATTATTTGTGAACACAAAGAAACTCACACAGACTTTGTGAAGCTATACCTTTTCTGTTATTACATAAAAAATCCCAAAGATTTGATTATAGATTTGTCTGGCATGACAAATTCCAAAACCAGCTAATGGCTGAAGCACAAACATTGTCTAGCTTTATGAACAGGAAGCTGGATAACTGGGTTTTCCATAAGACCTGTATGAAAGCAGACTCCATTCATGTGTAATATGGTTGAGTATGTCCCCCGCAGGGGTTAAAAAAAAAAATCTTGAAAGAAGTTTCAAGACCATTGTATATTAAAGCTTACTCTGCATAGTTTTTCTTAATTACACCTAAGGCTGCAATTTTTAAAAAAAAAAGATATATACAAGAAGAAAAGTGCCACATAAATTTCATCGGTTTGTCATTAACTTGCATGGAACTGAATTTGTTAGTCAGTAATCCAAACAGGAAATATAATATAATGTGAAACCATTATCACTGAAAAAAGAGTATTGGTTTTCAAAAAACTTCTACAATTTTTAATTCAGCACGCATATATTTAAGAAATGGCAGTGTAAAACAGCATACCCCACTGTAGTGAATCTAACTGGGATGGGCTGAACCTGCCCCATAGCAGCCCATAGAGTATCTAGCAGGGTGTTGGTAACTCACCCACATGCTGGCTGCTGCTGAGCAGCACTCACACAGCACCAAGGCTGTCTCTCCAACAGCCCCAAGCACTGGTAGGTCCTGCTTTCCATAAAGTGGCTGGCCATCCATCACCTATTGATGTGAAGCAGAGAATAAATCTACCTTGTTGCTTCACTTCCACACGCAGTTTTGCTTTCTTTCATTAAACTGCCTTTAATTCCATTCATGATATTTTCCATTGCCCTGATGAGGAGGGAGAGTGGGAGAGCAGCTGGGTGAGTGTCTGGCAGCCAGCCAAGGTTAACACACCACACTTAGGAATGCTAAAAAATTTGTAACTTTATAAAAAGTTACCTTAGTCTTAGAGATACTTAGAGCTGTAAATGTTTTGAACACTCCTAGCATCAATAGGAGCAGTTCTCTGAATTAAACAATACATGTACTGCTGTCAGTAGAGAACACGCAGTGGTAAATATGGGTCAGCCCAGAAGGATGTGAACTGCTGGGTATCTGGTATTCCTTCACTGGCACATGTGGTATAATTTTAGGAACCATCATGGTCTACTACATATAATTACTACTTTACTACACCTTCTAGTGAAAGGTGTCCCTGGCTATGGCAGGGGGTTGGACTTAGATGATCCTTAAAGTCCCTTCCAACCAAAACCATTCTATGACTCGATGAAAAAGGGTTTCTTTTCCCCACTCACACGTCTATTAAGTTCTTTCTGAATTACACAGTACTATCACCATGAAAGGCCCCTATTAATTTTTGTCATTATTATTTACTGGCATTGTACAAAAATAATTATAAGCATCTCTAGGGGAACTAGGAAACAAATCATCTATTGTGAAAGTTGTGACATTTGACAGCTTTGGAGCTGATGGACAGTTTGTGTGAGAGATCACTTTTTAAATTTTAGTTCCAGAGAAGATGAAGACACTCTAGAGAAAAGAACTGGAAAACAGAATGATTTAAAAGAAAAAAAACAGCTTTATCGAATATTTAATTCTCAAAATGCAGGGAACAGTCAAGCAATTACTCAGGAAGGTAAGAAGCCAAACAGGTTTTTTCTCGAAAAGATGCTTTTGTATCATGTTATTTCTGCAATACTTTTCGGACTACTTGCTCTACCTCACCACATCCTTTGGTTTAATATCTCCACAAGATTCCGGGGAATTCACACATCCTTCACTGCAGAAGAAAATGAAATATAAATTACCTACCCATTTCCCTTCTTCATTGCTTGCAAAAATCTGTGTCTAGAGCTGCAAACATTTGGTGGTAAGTGGGGAGAAGACAGCTCTCTCTGCTAGCATGTTTCTCCAGCTATACAGAGCCTCAGGACTTCTATGGCAATTCAGCATTTCAGGTAGTTCCTGCTTTAGAGATTACAGGATCTCTCTCAGCTAAACAAGACAAATACTACACACTCCATTCTCTTCTGTATTTGGCTTAGCAGAAGCAGAAAACAAACTGTTTATATGCCTTTCCTAATTTTGGAAAATCCTTCATTCTGAAGAAACACGAAAACTTCTTCTTCACAATGGGAAAAATGCAAATTTATGTAAAATGCTGCTATAATTAATTTAAAATTTCCTCTCCACTTTACAAGTGAAGAGAATAATTCTCCACCTTTTCTTCCGAAGTGCAAATTCTATTAATAGCTGCATGAAAACTAGGTTTACAAAAGGGACTGGCAGTACATTGCTTTATAAAGCAGAAAGGGTAATGAAAAATAATAATATATAAAGATACCAAACAACAAACAATGTAGTCCAGTGCATTGAAACAACATGCCTTTACAACAGGTGTTGTGTTATACCATATCACATGTAACACATGAAATAAACACCTTATTGCAGTGAAATACAAACAACCTGAATGGGACATCTCCCTCTGCACATGTTCCATGACAGACGGTACTGGAATGGTATTTGCTGCAAACCAGATTAGATCAGTTTTAGAAACTGAATTCCACTGATGAACAGACTGCACCATCTGCTCCTATTAATATACATTAGAGAATGTGTATTTTCCATAGCTGCATATTTATTCCGTTATCAGAAGACTACAAGACAAATAGGTATAGCTTAGCTACAGAATGACTGAAAAGCATCATCATTTGAGAATGTCAAGGGTGTAAACAAAAAAGCAGTTACATTATCGAAGGCTGTGCAATGAAGTAATGAAATTAGGCAAAAGAAAATTAAAGCAGCACACTGGGACACTAACAATCATTGCAGAGAAGAAAGAAATACAAATGCAAAAAGCATGGATGTAATAAAGTTTCTTACTAACAACACGTAGGAAAAAAGGGAAATAATCTTCCAACTGAAACCTAAGCAGACCTGGCTAGAAATCTGGATTTTTATCACATGCTTTTTGTATTTGCAAGAAAAAAACCCAACCCAACCCAACCAATCAACCACAAAAAACTCAAACAAACAAACCGACCCTGACCCCCACGCCCTAAACAATAAACAAACTAAAAAACGCAACAAAAAACACAAACAAAAATGAAAACAATCCTCAAAACCCACTTAAATTGGGAGGTAAGCTAACATCTGAAGTTTTTATGGAACAGAAATACTCCAAAATTTTGTTTTGGAAACCCAAACATCACGTTCCCAAAACAAAATATGCGCTCCCCATATCTTCAGCAGCTGCTGCCTGAAATTAATGGAATTCCTGTCATTTGATGACTGCCATTTCCATGGCTTGCTGTGGTGACAAAAATGACACAAACTACCTCAGACTCCAGCCCAAGGACTGCTGAAGCATCTGCAAGGCCCTCTCTCTTGACAGTCCAGCCATGTGAGTTGCTTGGGAACACCCTGCACTCCCAAGCCAGGCAGCTCCCCACACCACCCACTAGCAGCACCAGCCAGATGACTTTAGAACAGCTGACATCTCACAGACTAGACCACTTCTTACCAGCAGCTGAAAAGTCAGGGTGACACATTGATACACCAACATCACAAACATGGACTTCAGATAAATGCTTGAGAAGCCAGGATAAGATTCCACAATTATTATTCTTCGCATCCTCAGTAGTGAGGACAATTATTTCCAGGCCAGTAAGATATTGATTGCAATTAAAGAAGCAGTATTTCATTAAAAATTGTGGTCTTCTACTCCTTTGAAAGAACAGTAAAAGAAGCAAGAACTATTGGGGCACTAAGTTGTCCCAGTATAAATGCACAGAGGTATGGAACAAGTTAGGTTCTAAGAAAACAAAGAGTAGGACTATTCAGGACTGAAAAGGAAAAAATAAAAGATATATGAAAGCATGATTGAGGTCTATAAATTCATTTGGTCCAGGAAGACAACAAATAGGGAACAACTGTATGATTTGAATACCGGAACTAGTAGGCATTAAATCATAGGAAAATCCAAAGCAGAGGAAAACAGTTCTTCACACAACTTGTAAACAAACAATAGAACTTCTTCATGCAAGATATTATGGATGCTAGAAGTGCATACAAGTTCCCAAAAAGTAACTGACAACTGCTAAGCACCAGAACAATCCAACAATCTTTAAGGTATGAGCTGCTGGAGACTCAGTGATTGTGCTGAGAAAATATCATCAGGTGCTTGCCCTCTTACAATCGTCTTCTCGTTACTGGTAACTCTTTGGGACATTTGGTGAGACAGTTTTTGCCCTGTCCTGCAGATGGTCTGTCCTTCCCTTGAGCAGAGGGCGGCACTGAGGTATGGACCTCCACCAAGTACCAAAAGTGAGTAGTCACAGAGTCTCTCCTTTGTAACTACAGCACAGCTCCATGGAGGTCTGAAGATTTGGGTGTGATAAGCACTCGCTCCTGCTCAATAAAACTGAGACTCCAGAAAGAGAAAACACATCAGACACAAAATGTTAATTACTGGGCCAGTAATCATATTTCATAAAGAGCTACAGTAAATAAGAAAAAAAAATTAATGCCACTCTAAATGCATGTAGATTCTGCTCAAAGGTACCTCTTAACAGAAGGATGGGATCCAACGTAAGGACACAAAGGCATATTTTGCTCCAATCCTATTGTTAGAAATAAGTGCAAGAAGTAGAAGAAAAACTGAAAGGAAGACTTTCTGAATTGAGTAAGCATTATCTCAAAATCAAGGCCTTTGTCTTCAGAGTCTTGGGAGGGAAGAAGCATCTCATATGACCCATACAGACAAAGGAAAATAGATTAACCTGTTTCTTGCCTAAAGCTGGGAAGCGACCATGCCACAGAATTTCTGTTGGGACAAGCAGAACAACTCCATCAATTCACTCGCCAAAGCTGGGCTAGTCAGCTTCTTCATACGTATATTTCCCCACTTGAAAACACAGCATAAAATTGACCATCCAAAATGCAAAGTCTTTCATGATCCCTGGATACAGGAATATTACAGGGAGTATTAACAAATCCCACTGGGCTGTGCCCTGAACACAAGAGCAAACACAGAGGAACCACTCTGGAATAATACGCAAGCTAAATACTTAAGCCAAAAACAGTCAGAAGAAGAAAAAAGTGAAACATTTATTCCTGGTAGCAAATGAAACTGGAGAAAAATTCAATTACCTCAAGATGGACATACATGACAAAGCTGGGTATTTACAACCATGATAAAAAAGAATTGCAAGAACTAAAATAGAGTTTAAAAAAAAAGCTTAGGAGGTACTATATTTATTTAGGATGAAGTAACACAGTCATGACCTGATGAGGACAGTCTCAAGCTGGGAACCCTATGCACCTATACAGACATTCAGATAGGCCCATGTCCCAAAGCTAGAGAAAATGAAGAATGAAAATGTAGACAGAAACACATTACAGAAAATTGGGAGGTTTTTGGAAGAGTTTTATAAATAACCAAGAAGTCAGAATTACATAAATAAAAGAGCATTTCTTCAAAAAGGAATAAAGGCTCAATAGGGAAAAAAAAAGGGTAACCAGCAAATAGAAAAGAGAGGCCCACAAACAGCCTTCATAAGATATTAATTTTCTTTACTTCACAAAGGAGATTAGGGACATCAGATAGCATTTTGTCTTTATACCTGGGGTTCTTGGATAAACAGATCCATTTGTAGGTGGAGATAGTAAAACTACTATTGCACTTCAATCTCCAGCCAGAAGTCAAAATAGGGCATTCTTGAGGCTATTTTAATGAGGAATAGGAACTGTTGGTGGCATCAAGTATTTCTTTTCTGTAATTTTGAGGCAGGGTTTGTGGGAGTTTTTGTTTTGTGTTTGGTTTTGGGGGGGTTTTTTCATGTCCAGAGCCTCATCTTCCTCCAAGATGGGCTACTAGCTGCTTGCTTTGAGTCATTTACTTTGACAGAGTTGTTTCCAAAAAGCTCCTATCTACTGCACCAAGAATCTGCATCTGAACAAGAATCATCTTGTTAGTTGGCTTTTAAATCCTCTAAAACTGACTTTTTTTCCCCTTCTTTATTAATATTGAAATGAACTGGAAGTACTTCTGCATCTTGTCAAACCTTCAACCATTTTTTCTGTAACTTAAGAAAAATTCTGAACAAAATCAAAGCAAAACATTATTTTTTTAAAAGGAAGAGGGTTATACTCTGAATGAAACTACAGTTTTATCTCAACAGAAGACAAAAAAGCAGAGTGCACTAATTGCCTAGTCCCTGAGAGCTTAGAGGAGATGACCCCTTTTTAGCCTCAATTCCTTTCACGGGGACTTTCAATCCATTCTCAAAACTGAAGATAAAGCCAAATTCTGACATTAACTGAGTCCAGGGCACTTGCTTGTGTTCATAGTGACAAATAAAGAGAAGAGATGCAACTGTCAAGCCAGTGTGAGAAGCCAGGTTATCCAAGGAGCACTTTGGAGACAAAACAACATTTTACCATTTTGAAGGCAGTGTTGCAGAATGGGTGGCCTTTACCTTGCATTTCATTAAAGGGGAAAAAACTCACCATTAAAGCAGTATCTTCTTTGATTACATAGTATAAACAGAACAGAAAAAAAAAGAAAAAGCAAACCAAATATTATATGATGACAAAAATATAGCTAACACATCAGATTCTGCACCACCATTAAAGGGATGGATTTAATAACTGCTACACCTAATGGTCTTCCTCCTTGATTTGATAGTATTTAGGGATCAGGCCCTAAAAGCTCCTGCTTACTATTTGGCTGGTGTAGCATGTGATGAATTCACAACATTGTTTGACTTCTGCCTTTTAAATTTTGCTAAATAAATGTTTTGTGCATTAGTCACTTTTCATACAGACAGAAAAATACATCAAAAGGCCCATGTAAACAACAAAGCCGACCACGTAGCAAAGTGTTTCCCTTACTTCCAAAAAGGACACCAGTCATTCTGAACTTAGTAAGAGTTTGTGCTCTTGCTTTTTTAAGAAAGTTTCAGACATCTGTACCAAGTATTACTTCTATTTTGCAGTCGCCAAATGTCCTAAAATCTAGACTTAAATTCTACGTTTATTCTTTTACTAAAATAGTGGCATATGTGACATGTGGGCAAATATGCTTGTAAATCCTCTTTATCTTCTCTGGATGATACATAGGACACTAGCACTTCACTCATTAGCTTCTGAAATGGATCTGCCCATAATCTTCAAATTACTTCATGCATAATTAGGCACTTCCTGATTTTCATTACTCATGTTTATCTCTGCAATATTTACACAGCACCAATCATACAGCTGCCCCTGTACAGATTGGAACACATCACTAATTACATACGTTTCATTTGGTTCTATTCCTCTACAAGTGAGGATATGGTTTTCAAGGGCCTTGTTCCAGGCTCATCACCCAGATGTTCAGGGACCAAAACATCCCTGAGGTGTATAAACTCACTTGAATTTACTGACCCTTTCAGAGAAATAAAACCACAAATAAAGCATGCCTGCCATTTCACTTCCTACCTTGTGTATCTACAGCTAAAACATACCAGCTTGGATTCACTAAAGCTGATAATGCTTTACTTGTGATTCCTTACATACCACTTTGAAGCATTTTTTAAAAATTGTATTAAAAGAAATAGCAAAACAATAGATCAGTTTACAATTCGTTTGCTCTCTTGCCATCATTCATTTAATGACTGTGCCCTGTTTGGAGCAATCAGCCACTTTTCAAGCAGCCTTCACAAATCTTACTTTCCTTCACACAGCTGAAGTCCCAGTATATACCCTATTTATTAAAAAAAAACTTTATCCTGTCCTCCATTTGCCATCTTCTAGACTTCCATGAGCTATGCTTAAGTAATTGAATCATGTGAAATACCTCTTTCAGTTATGTAATGTACATTTATAAACATGGAGTATTATAGAAAATAACTTCTTAGATTTTAAGAGCCTATAAAGCAATTAAACCAAATAACTATGTTCTGCCAAATTTTGTTACATTAAGTACTGGCTATGCAGGAACTAATATATTTCATAGAATATACAAAACTACAGCTCATTTTCCACAAGTATTGGTTCTTAGGCACAGTCAGGAACAAAAATCAATATGCTCACTATGGCTAATGTATATCATTTACTAGCACTTCACTTACATACAGCTTAGTGAAATAATAATTAAAAAAATCTAAGTACTATATAACAAACATCCTCCACAGAGTACAAACTAATATATACGTGACATTCAAAGTTACTTTTTAATTTTAAAAGCAGCAAAAGGATGTATTAATTGATAACTCTGTACCACACCAGGCAAATTGAAAAGTTCAGGATAGAGAAGAGGGGAAAAAAATATCTGTGGATGATTCTAAGAAAATGTCTCAAATCTGGAAGAACTATTCACTAGCTTTGTCCTTGCTAAGATATCACAAACTGTGGGAAGAACGTTTTCCCCCTACAGTGGATACTATATCAGATATTTGTCTTCTAGTATAAAAATTAGCTAAAAGAGTTAAAAGGAGAAATAGCAATAAAAACAACTTTAATAATCTACTCCAACTGGGTGATTTAGGCAATTTATAAAACCTACACCATTACTCCTACTCTAATATGTGGCAGCATAACTAAGCTGTAGGTATTTCTCTCCAAGTTGCCCTGAGTATCTCTCATGGTTGGTGTCGCAGTAATGAAGTCTATTTCAAGTTAGTTTACATTTGTGGTATAAAGACAGGGAAAAAGAGTTTAGCTGCAGACTTAGAAATTAAAACAGACGCTTCAATTCTGCTACAATTTCATAGGAAATATTAATATGATTCAGTTTCACAGCATGTGTGAATATAAATCCTCAAGAGATTTAATTAGGTGTATTTTATCATAAATTGCGTTCCCATAGACATATGCTGCTCCTGCATCATGCTGATATAATAAAGACAAACCGACACTTAAGGGCACATCTGAAGGTGACATTAGGTACAGCAAGAGAATTTAAAAAACAGTGCTGAATAAAAGTATCAGTGGTTTTCCCAGTTGCTTACTGACTTGAAAGGCATTTATACAGTACAAACAAATTAATCTCATGAAATTATACATTTTGTCAATCTACAAAATATATCTTTTGTTTCCAATACCATAAACGCTACATATGAA
>WEIV01013100.1:24782-48535 GCA_013390005.1 Calyptomena viridis | reverse complement strand
AGATCCTTCATGTTTAACATGGCACAGTATTAAGTGGAATTAAACTTGGACAATCCCCAGGGAAACCCATACTCTAGAAGTGTGTCCTGACCAGACCAACGTAAACCTCTAAGGAAGTTCGGCTTCAATCACATTTGAATATAATAATACATTCATAAAGTTCAGGTATGAAGAGACATTGTATGTGCTCTAAAGAGCTTTGCATATGTTGTGATGCAGAAGTCTGCATCATCCCACCAGACAAAACCAGAGGGAGGTACAAGTCCTGTGACAGCCTTCATTCCTTCCCTACTGTGAATCCACCCCAAAAGCAAGATCAGTTCCAATCCTGTGTAAATCTGATGTAAGATCGTGGTAATACCGAAGTCATCCATCCCTAGTAAGGCAATAATAAAAGCATCTAAGTCAGATATCACATATCCATTTCTAATGAAGCACTCCTACCTTTTCAGTTTCATGTAATTTTCACTAGCTGCAGGTCTGCATTCAGCACGTTGCACCACTATTCCTTCCAAGGCAAGTTTATCTAGAACAAAAAAAAACAAAACAAAACTGGACATTAAAATAAGATTCAGCAACATGGCCAACATTTGAATTATTTTTCACTAATTAACAGTTGACTAAATAAAAGTTCTCAAATCAAGTTCTAAAATCTCTGCTATTTAGACACCAAAGAAATAAGCAGGAAAAACAAGTTTGCACAGCTGGTATATTCTAGACTTCCTTATTTTGTCTTCATACAAAGAATGAATCACGAAGATCAAATTCTAAATAAGAGATGGCAACTCCTTTCTCTAGATGTTGCACTCTGATTATCTATGCAATTAATAAAGTCAGTGACTTTGAAAAACATACTCTACAAAGAGAACTCAATTACCAAGTATCCAAAATTAGTGGCCGATAAAGTGAAAGTTAATTTTATTCCTATCCTCAGAAAAAGAGTACCACATTTTCATCTTATTAGTGAACTTTTTGTTATATTGTAAAGGAACACAATGCAATAAAATCATAATACAACATAATAAAACATATGCTAACACTCAGGGAAAAGAAACTTTCAGTTAGTAATCTAGAACATCACGTACACGTATTTTAGTTAACACTCCTCTCTGTACATTCGCCTTTGTGACACAGCCACTTTGTTATCCAATGTGACCACCTTCTTGCCTAAAGCAAGGGTGACTAACAGAGCAGTAACAGACTATTACTTAAACTACTCCCAAAAATCAAAAGCAACTTGATATACAAAGGAAGAGAGAAGTGATGGTGGGCAAACATCTGCATCTCTATTATGATGTCCTAGTCCATAATGTCAGGAGGGGGGGAGGGCCCATCTCTTTTGGGCATAGCCAGTGCAATATGTGTAAAACAAACACATCTGGAACAGCCTTGCAATACAACAAAGAATGAGCTTTACTGGCTTGACTAGCTTTCAGTATTTAAAATGTCCTTCCAATAGAGAGTCTCATCTTGCTGTCAGGGTAGGACACTACACTGTTGTTTTCACCTTCAGCTGGCAATGTCACAGAAGATAACAGGAATGGTAAGAGGTACTGATGCCAAATAACACAGAATCACAGAATATGCAGAGTTGGAAGGGGCCCATAAGGATTACTGAGAACACAAGGCACTCTGAGACGCCTCTGACTGCCCTACAGACTGAAGTATTACTACATCTGCAAAACTAAATCTGCTCTCCCTGAATAATGCAGAAAGCAGTTACTTCAACATCATGTATTTTAAAATGATTTAATCTAAAATTTCTTGGTAATCCTTAAAAGGAGTAAGAATGCCACACTTTTTTCAGACAGTTTTGGATGAAACAAAGGAAATTTGTATTAAAACACTTCTGGTTTTGCAGATTCCCAGGTTTACGGTCAGGAGGGACAACTTGGCAAATCTGCCTGACTTCCTATGTATCACAAACAGAAAAATCTTCTTTTCTTCTCTACAGAATCCAATCACTTATTTGTGGCTAAAGTGGCGCAAATACGCTTCAGCTTCCAGCAGTTGATTCTTCTTACAACTTTCTATATTATGGTAAAAAGCTTTTTAGTACCTTGTGTTTTCTCTCTTTGGAAGCACTTACAAATGGTAATCAAGTCACTTCTCAATCACCTTTTCAATAAATGAAGCAATTTAATCTCATGCATTATCTCATCACAAGGCATTTATGCCACACTTAAATAAATTTTGGGTTTCTTATTTGTGTTCTGTTCAATCTTGAAATGATGTTGAAGAATATGGAGACCAGAAACACTATTGTACTGATCTTACAAAAAACATATATGGAGGTAAAATAACAGATACAGGAGCTAGAATTTCTCTCACCTCACTTCAGCCATCTCAAGGTTATTCAGCAGAACCTCTGAATTCAGATGAGAGAGGAAGGAAGGGAGACCGTAGGAAGAAAATTGGTGCCACCTCTTTTAGGATTCAATGATCTGCCCTGTTGTGGGTTTTGTGCGTGTGTGTGGTTTTTTGTTTGTTTGGTGGGGTTTGTTGTGGTTTGTGGGTTTTTTTTTGTTGGGGTGGGGGCAGGGTGGGACAGCAGTGTCTGTGTCTCATGACCTCTTCATGTTTCAAATATGAACAAAAAACAAAAGATCAATTTATCTCTAAAAATCAAGTTCTGGGGGTTTATGGAGCTGATCGGCTATTATATTACTAACACAACTGTTCTGAGTCTTTTCTAAGCCTCACATTCCACCTATGTGCTCTGCATTCCCTCTTCCTAGGTATATAATTTCATTTGGCCTGGTTAAAATGCACTGTCTTTAAACAGATTCTGTGATTTAAGCAATCCCAGTCACACCACAACAGTTCTGTCATAGTTATTCACTATCTGACCAGCATTTGTGTCAATCATGACACATTTTATGAGCAGTGATTCTCACAAACTACTGTCCTTCTTGCTAAACCTGGAGGAAGCCCTTCAAACTACAACTTCAGCAGTTTCCTACTCATAATTACTTTCTGATAACTGTTAGCTAAGTTTTTTATCTTGTTCTGTGCTTGCTATTCTTTTAGACATTAATCAGAATGTCACAAGACTCTGCAATATGAAATGCTAAGCAAGTTGCAAAACATGCTGTTACTTTCAACTCGCAATCTTCAAAATAAACAAAATTAGGTTTGTTTGACCAGAAAACCCCTATATAAAGCCACATTTGCTAGCATTCATTGTATTTCTGATCTTATCTACCTCTTGAAGTCCATAACAATTTTTCCACTAGTTTCTATAGTACAGGTTCAAGGCTAGGTAACCTATATTCATCTGAGTCATCTAGACCAGCTGCCAGAACACTGACATGGCATTATCGATCTCCCTGCACCTTGCACAATTTTCCAATTATTTTTAAGGATGAGTAAAGCAGAGAGCTCCTTCACATCAACTATTCAGGAAAAGAACCTGCCAATTATACATGTTTATCCTTAGTATTACCACAGAATGGTTTGGGTTGGAAGGGACCTTAAAAATCACCTAATTCCAACCCTCTCACCATGGGCAGGGACACCTTCCACTAGACCAGGTTGCTCAAAGCCCAATCCAACCTGGCCTTGAACACTGTCAGGGATGGAGACTTCTCTGCATATCTCATCTTTGATGTCTTGGCTAACACTCTCTTTTAATTGCCACTGATCCAGATTTGACTTCTGCAGTCAAATCCAGACAAAATGTTCCAATGGCTTCACAGTACAAGGCTGTTCAGAGTCTCCAAGAACACCACCTTGCAGCTAAGCTTGTCTGCTAAGATCATTTACCATCCAAAAGCCAAGGTTTATGCCCCATTCTCCCTGGACCTTCTTAGCCATTTTAACACATCCAGAGAGTCTGGCAGAGTAAATTTGTGAAGACACACGCAAACCTCTGGATGCAAGACTACAGTGGAAGAACGCAATTTTTACTCCCTTTGTTGTCTAATTAGCCCTCATTCGCCAAATTCAAATTCAGGGACTCGGCTCTGCCTTCTCCTGTTGCACGACCAGAGCTGCAATGAAAAGACATCCAAAGTGCTATACATCTGCCACGCTATTTCCACAGTTACATCAGCCTAGAAGGTAATGGATGAATAAGGCATGAAAATGCCAATCCCTGTTAAAAACACCTACTCGAAATAATGCAGATAGCACAAAATAAATAAGTAGGCCTGGAACACTAGCTAAGACCAGTGATGAGAAGGGAAAATGAGACATATTCCCAAGTGTCTTACATTCTCAGTTGCCCTACATGGTGTGGCAGGTACAAGTAAACTGTCAGTGCAGCTCCAAACAACTTCCTCTACACAACTCATAGCTTTATCATCAGCTGCCAAATACATGTTCATCCTGACCTCCCTGCCTGAATGCCCTGGTGGCAATTCATAAAGTAATTTCAACTGTTGTCTCAGTGAGATGATAGAGGGATATGCTGGGGAGATGCAATTCCGACTTCATCCTGCTGACAATCATTATCAAACAAACAGAATGTGGTAAAAACATTTAAGGCAATTTTCACAAACAGGCATGAGAGTAATTTACTAGAATTGAGCAGAAGATAGTCTGATAGGGGTTGGATTGTTGGAGCTTTTAGAGAGAAATGGACTGGTTTGGAAAATTTAATGTATCAATCTTCTATCTGACTGCACTCAGCTCCAATTTCCAGTCACTGTGTCTTGCAAACCATTGACTGCTAAGTTAAAGAGCCCGCTAGGAAAGCATTTCTGCCCATCCACCCCCACCTAGGTGTATTCGGCACCTTTATCAAGCCTAATAAAAATAAATAATGTTTTCTTGAATCTTCCATTATGTCAATTTTTCACCTTCTTAATTCTTCTTATTGGCCTGAGAAAGTTCAGTTCATAAATGTCTCTCCTACCCAGGCTTGATAGCACGTGGGACAGGATCTGGTACTTACCAACTCCCCTGTTTTGTGAGCAGTGTAAGGAAGGAGGAGATGGGAGACCTGACTTAGGATGCATGGTTCCCAGGCAGCAAGAAAAAGCATACAGAAGTGCAGTTATGGACACAGCTCCTCAGCTGCTAGATGGGCTGTTGCTTCCCAGCTATCATGGTTTAACCCCGGCCAGCAACCAAGCCCCATGGACTGAGCAGGAGCCTATTCATTACTAGCTGAACAGCACTAACAGTGATAAATTCAATCTAGCACATCCCAATCAAATTTTTCATTATCTCAAACCCTTTAAGCCCACATTAGGCACCAAAAAGGACTGTCATGGTTTAACCCCAGCCAGCAACTTAGCACCATGCAGCTGCTCGCTCACTTCCCCCCCAGCAGGATCAGGGAGCAAATTAGATGGGTAAAAACTAGAAAATTCATGGGTTGAGACAGTTTAATATGGAAAGCAAAAGCTGCACACACATGCAAAGCAAAACAAGGAATTAATTCACTGCTTTCCATGGTAGACAGGTGTTCAGCCATCTCCGTGAGATCAGGGACCCATCACACACAAAGTTACTTGGGAAGACAAACGCCATCAGTCCAAACGTCCCCCCTTTCCTCCTTCTTCCCTCCATTTTATATATGAGTATGATGTCATGGTATGGAATAGCCCTTTGGTCAGTTCAGGTCACTTGTCCTGGCTGTGTCTCCTCCCAACCTCACAGGCACATCCAACCTCTTTGCCAGTGTAGCAGTATGAAAACTAAAAAAGGCTTTGGCTCTGTGTAAGCACTGCTCAGCAACAACAAGAACATCTCTATAGTATCATCACTCTGCTCAGCACAAATCCAAAACATAACTTTTTTCACAGTAGCTGGTATGGGCCTAACTCTACCCCAGTCAAAACCAGCACGTCAGCATCCAAGTCGGAAGCCCTGGTAGTTCACTCTGCTCACTTATGCTGCTCTGCAGTTTCCCAGGCTATGGCATGTGTTGGCTGGACAAGGAATAGCCCCCTCCTGCACCAGACCTCAGCTCTGCTCTTACAGACTAAATGCATTTTGTGGCACCCCACCCACATTCAAAGGGCAGCCTCAAAGCTGCTGCCCTTCTCAGTCCACCCTTCCCTGGTAGCTACGCAACTAGAGAATAGGAGCGCCTGGTCTTCACTTGGCATTCCCTTACTTAGGCATCCAATGATACATCCTACATTTGTTTTACTGACCACTGCACAGAACGATGACCTCATGCTCACATACACAGATCAGAGCCTCTGCCCTTAACTAACTCTCCTGCAAACATATACATTGCAAGCCCCATCTACAGCATATTCCTGGGTGTATAAACTGCATATTTGGTGATATCAAAATGTTATTCTAACCAACTATCCAAATGGTTCTGCATCAAAAACATTTGCCGTACTGATTACGCTCCCACCTGTTTCACCTCCAAAATCATCAGTAACTATCTTCTTGATCACTCATTAAAAACAATTAGGACCAAGAACCAAACCACAGCAAAATCTGAGTGATAGTTCTCTGCTTAATATTTGCCAGTTTGAAGCCTGCAGATAATTTTTGTATCGCTAAGTGATAGGGAAAAACTAATACAGTATACATTCTAATACAGGATGACAAATAAAACATACTGAAAGATTTAACAGAAAAAAAACATCACCTGCTTTGCTGGACAAATTCTAATTAAAAAAGTGGCAACAAAATTTGGCACCATCCATTTTCTATCCACCCACATGGATTAGTATTATATTATTCTCCCCTAATTTTTAACTGATTAATTTCCAAGTCAAGGTACTGTACAAAAAACAGTAAAACATCTATCATATTTAAATACTTGGCCCATCCAATTCATCTTTCAAATAGTAGCACAGCACTTGTTTTTTCAGTCTTGTAGAATTGCAGTGCTCAAAAATTATTAAAAATATCAACAGCAACTTCAATAGTTTCTCAGCCCTTGAAAATTCTGAAATGCAAATTTTTCAGACTTGCTGAAAATCTTTGTTGTGGTTTTAAGTAGCCAGAGTTTTTTATTAGCTGGGGGGGCTAGGAGAGAGGCTTCTTTAAGAAGCTGCTAGAGTTTTTCTCTGCTCTAAGCTAGCCAAGGTCAGGCAACAACGCCTCTGTGATAACATATTTAAGAAGGAGCAGAGAAAAAAAAGCTGCTCAGAACATCATGGCCGCTTAAGAGAGAGGAGGGTGAGGAGTTTGATTAACACCAAGGTCAGAGAGAGGAGAAAGAGAAGATGCCTTAAACACTGGAATAGGGCCCCAGGAAAACTGTGGGAGATCATAGGAGCAGGGATTTGTAGCACACCCGTGGAAAGATTGGAAGATTTCTGCGCGGAGCTGAAGTGCTGGAGGAGAGAGGCTGTGATCCTGTGGGACATTTGCTGGAGCAGAGTCCTGATAGAGTCCTGTGGATCGTGGGAAGAAGAGACCCATGCTGAGTAGCATTTCTTGGGACGACTGGTGGCCTGGAAGAACCCACACTGAAGCAGCTGAGCAGCTGGCACGTGAATGACTGCAACCTATGGTAAAGTGACTTATGTGACAACAGTACCTGAAAAACTGTTGTTAGTAACAAATCCACTAAGAAGTAGTTTGCCACAGACTGTTTCCGTGGAGAAGACCCCACAAGGAAAGCTGGGGTGGGACTCTCTCTCTCTTCTGAACAGCAGCAAAGAAAACCTCTGATTGTAACCCCCCCCACACACACACCTGCCTTCCCGAGCTGTTGGGGGAAGGTGAAGGATCTTAAAAGGGAGGGGTGGGGGGCAGGAAGGTGTCTGTAACAACTATCAAACTGCTCACCCTTAAACTCTTAAGCTCTGATTTTAGTAGTAGTTGTAGTAGTAGTAAATTCTTAACATTCTAAGTTAGAGCCTGTTTTGCTTGTGTGAAGTAGTTAATAAACAGTTGCTTGTAATCCTTATCACAAAAGTCGAGGGTTTTTTTCCCTTCTCTGAGAAATTTTAGATCTATGTGTGGGCTCTCGGCTTTTAGCCAGAGTCAAACCACGACAATCTTCAATTTTAATTACTATGTAGAGCTGTTACTATGTAACAGCTTCAACAGATGTTAATCAACGTCTGGATATATTACTGGAATGAGAATGTCTGTGCTACCAACATTGTGAGACAGGAGCTACTGAATGGTTTAGCTATCCAACAACCTGGCCAATCTTCTGTGTTATGACATTAAATGACAGGCAAACTGCTGCAATAACGCAAATAGATTTCATTAGCATGGCTTCCTAATACACTTCCAGAACTTTCCCCCTCTTACAGCCGAGTTTTCTCCTCATATCCTTTTGTACTGTAATAAATAAAAGTAGTTTTTTTCTGTAACCCAGGTTATTTTCACTGACAGCAGACTGCCAGTGAAGCTGATGCTCTTTGGATAGGTACCATTGGTAAAGCACCAACCTCCATGGTGTGCTCTGGTCCTGAATCCTCAACTCCATGGCATGCTCAAACTTCCAGGCAGGAGGCTCAGGAAGAGGGTAGAAATTGAGTGGGAGTGAGGTTATTTTCCAAGTGGAAACTTGTAAGGCAGAACAAAGGGCAGATGCCTAGCCCTTTCTTCCTTGGTTTTGTTTTTTTGTGTAGCTGATGAACACCAGCATGGCATTTTCACTGTCTCCAGGATGGCTTGTCTGACTGTGAAGAAACTGAAAAGCTTTGTGACTTGCCCTTCTGGTGCAACCCAAAGGGTGAGTAATTTGGAAATTGAGTATTACTACTACAGCCACTCTCCTAAGTGTGTTGCAAGGGCGCTTAGTATGTTCTCTGGCTTAATCTGGAACCAAAACAATATCCTTTCAACTGCTGGATTCCAGCAATATTCCTTACTTGAATGGCCAGTCCCAACATATAGGTGACACTAATAATCTGTGAAGCAGCAGTCACTTCAGGATTACTAGCTACCTCCATCAGCCAGCAGGACACTTCAGCTGGATAGGGCAGAAACAGACAGTTCACCCACAGCAAGGGAAAGCACCCAGCAGGAAGTTACTCTGTCTCAATCCAAGTGAGAAGCAAGAAAGTCTGGAATGCAGTTAACACATCTCAGTTATCACACACTGGTACACATCACAAAAGACTCTCAGAGCACCAAAAATGGTCCAAGTCTTGAACTTGACCGCTTCCATACCTTTGCCAAAATGAACTTCTGGGTGATCTTGCACTGTATGGACAAAAGGACAGAAAAAAGGAAATCCAGAAAAGCTACACCTTCAAAAACCAGCAAGCTAGATGAAACCACCCCACTAAAACTACATGCACTACAACACCATGTACACCACTGAGTACACTGGAAGAACAAGGACTTTTTGGAAGTCTCGTAGCATGGCACAGAAAGTGGAAAATTTTCACCAGGAAATGCCAGGTTTTAATTTTGTGCTACAGATGCCTGTCAGCTGCAGTGAAATAAAGTTACATGGATTTGTGGTGATGAAAATTCTACAGCAGCTCTAAATTTTTCAAGTCTCAAAGGTTTAAACGTAAATATTCATGAACTCCGCAAAGTATATTTTCCACATCAAATCCATTTTGAATATTTTATCATACAAACCACTAAAATGATTTTGCATGATCTTTCAAAGAATACTTACTTGTTCGCAGAAGTGGAAAATTTCATCTGCAAGTGTTAGAACATTGAGAAGACGATAAAACCTTAAGTAAGCAGATACTGTTCTGTAACTTCTGTCTCTTAAAATGTAGACAGCTTAACTGGCCATGGAAAATTTCTTATCTTTTACAAATCCTCACTCTCCTTTGAAATTCCTACTCATTTGTGCCAGGACACTCCTAATTCAGCTTCAAAGAATTTCAAGTTTTCTGTGTAAAATGAAAGCACCACAGAAATTATTCTCTTAGGGTTTAACAGCCAATAAGATAGTTCAATATTGTAGTTATGCATGATCTAAGCACACTAAGTGAATTTTATATCATTTGACAATAAACTAAATTTGAATGGATGTCTCCTGCAATGGAAAAAAAAATCATACTTGAAACTAATTGGCTCTTTCATTTTCTCAATTATTAATTCAGTAACTGTGAAAGGAGTTAATTTTGAAAAATCCAAATGTTTAAAAACTAGAAATTGGTTGTAATCTCTTTGACTGAAGTTATGTTGAACATATCCATGGTATCAAAGAGTTAAAAATAAAATCATGACTAATTCCTGATAAATCAAACCTGATGAATAATATCTGCTTAATATATCACATACACCAGCAGAAAAATTTAGTGTATCAGTGCTAGGGATCCCCTGGCAAGGCAAATAGTGAGTAGAAAAAAGTGCATTTATTTTCACTAGATTCAGTTATCAATTAATAAAATATTATAGTGATTACCTTTACGGTATCAAGAAACAGCCTTAGAGACAGTGGGAGCAGTAGGAATAAAATATTTAGAAACAGAGCAGAAGAATTTACAGAAGAATAATCTGCCTTTCTATTGCTAATCAGGCAAAGCAGGACACATCTACCTGCAACGTGAAAAATACATGTTGAAAAAGATGGAACCTCCTCTCCAAGTCTAGCCCAAGGTAAGCGTTCGCTTCCACCCGTGCTGGGGAATGCATGCTGTGGCTTCTCTCCATCCGCTTCCCAAGGAAACACAGAGATGTGTGGAGAGCTTTCCCTTTCCTGCTCCGAGCTGCAAATGTTTAAACAGGAAACCTTTTTCTAAGGAGCAACTGGGAGAGAGGCTTAAAGCACAGGAGAGAAGACAGCCATTTGATTCCAGTGTGCTCTGCCGATGTTTCTGCCTCCCCCGACCCAAGTGTTGCTAAGCTATAATGTTATGTGATGTTCAAAGCTATCTGTAGGCACACTAACCCTTTGTTCCACAGGGCAGCTGAGTTTTCTATTGAAAAACAGCAAACTGATGTTAGACAGTCTTGATTGCCTTAAAAATAATCACCAATATAAATAGCAAATGCCCCCTCTAAAACAGTTTTTGTCTACGGCACACAGAAAGGCAAAACCCAAAACCTAATCAGGCTGCAGCTCATGTTGGTGAGGATACTCCCTTGGATTGCAAATGAAAGCTTTCACCACAAACTTAAAACAGTCAGACCAACAAGTCCTTAGCATCACTTCCAGAGTATCTTCTGTGGAAATACCTTACTGCTGCGCACATGCCCAATAAATGAGTGTCACGCATGTGCACACACTCCATAGATGACACCCCTGGTACAGACACGGACACCTTTTCCTTTCAGTGTTGTCCTGCTGTATGCATCAGGTACTGTAATCAGTACCAAAAAAACATGGAAAGAGGCTTTGTGAAAATAAAAATCCTTGAAACATAATGAAGTGATCTGTTTAACACCATAAGCACTAAGTATGATTTGGCTAGCTGACACTAAAACTACATCTTTGAATATTAAAAATAAGGTGTCATTTAGAAGAGCAGCATGCATTTCTGTGGATAACACCATAAGCTATGCAAACTACTTTGACTTGAAGGAAGGAAAGAAAGACACAAGCAGTTGTTGTACCCTTCTTCCCTTATACAGTTAAATGCAAATTCTCCCTTACAGTCATATTCCTGCTATCTCCCTGCATACACAGCTGATACGCCACCTACTGCAAACCCAAGCTGACAGTCGGAGCAATGCTAGCAGCATTTCCATTCCAACATCGTGCCGGAGCTGAATAAAGGTGCTTTTTAAAAAGAAACATCCTCTTTACAAGCTGACAAGAACAAAGCAGGGTAGCTGGCTTTTTGTCCTAGCTTCAATAATGGAGAGAAAAGCAACCAGAAGAGAAAATGAATGCGAAGAACAAAACAGCAACTCTGAAGGCTCCGAGCAAGACAAGGACTATAAAACGTCTCTGATTACCCTGAATGTTGGTGGTTATCTATATATCACACAAAAACAGACACTAACCAAGTATCCGGATTCTTTTCTGGAAGGGATCATAAACGGAAGAATAATGTGCCCATTCGATGCAGATGGTCATTACTTCATAGACAGAGATGGACTCCTTTTCAGACACATACTCAACTTCCTACGAAATGGAGAACTTCTTCTACCAGAGGGGTTTCGAGAAAATCAACTTTTGGCACACGAAGCCGAATTTTTCCAGCTTAAGGTACTCTCAGATGCAGTGAAATCAAGGTGGGAGAAGGAACAGCTAGCATCTCGAGAGACTACTTTCCTGGAAATAACTGACAGCCACGACCGTTCACAAGGACTTAGAATCTTTTGTAACGCTCCTGAGTTCATTGCAAAAATAAAATCCAGAATTGTACTTGTATCCAAAAGCAGGCTGGATGGATTTCCAGAGGAGTTTTCAGTATCTTCCAATATTCTTCAATTCAAGTACTTCATAAAGTCTGAAAACGGTACACGACTGGTATTGAAAGAGGATAACACCTTTGTTTGCACCCTGGAAACTCTAAAGTTTGAGGCAATAATGATGGCTTTAAAATGTGGATTTAGACTGCTGACCAGTCTGGATTGTTCAAAAGGGTCAATTGTTCACAGTGATGCACTGCATTTTATCAAGTAATCACAAAGGCAAAGGAAATAAGCACGCAGCCAGTAAACCTTCTTGAACTGCAGCCTCCTGGCAGCACAAATAACATATCTAACTAGCCTTGTACCACAGAGCTCGGCTGCTAATCAACTCATGTGAGCTAATGGTATGTAAATCTCATAATAACATCTATCTCTGGCTTACCTAAGCTGAATGAAAATTTTATGCCTGAATTTAATAAAAATTACCTGCTAACATTGTAAACACAGATAAAATGCTTTATGCTCTTTGTAATATATGTTTTCTCAATGCTGTCTTTCAAGCAGAGTCTATCTGAATTTTTGTGTACCTGTGTGACTAACATGCATATACCTAACTGCTCTGCTGAACAGCAGTGACAGTATTTGCATATAATAAGCAGGCTTAAAATATGTTTTGCTTATAACAAATTCAGAATGGATTTTAACTGGAATAAAAGATTTTAACTGTTCATTAATGTTTATGCTAATCTATTGTACTGCATTGGCAAAAAACAAGGCAAGAGTCTGAAATTAATCAACTTGATTTTAAAATTAAGTGATTCCTCAACTCATTTAAATCCAAATTTATAATGTGTTACTACACTAATAACAATTGCCAAGATTTAAACCAACTAAATAATGCTTGGGGAGATTCATTCTATTGTGGGAAATGAGTTCAATCTGCACAGAATGTTAAATTTTCTACTTACATGTACATGTTCTACTTATATCTACAAATCAAATGGCTAATAAAAGTATTTCACGTAAAGTTTAATGTAACAGGTTTCCAGCAATGACATCCTACAATGCTATACTCACTATTTCCTAGCAATTATTTGTGCTCTTAAGGACAGGCAATTAACAGAGCCCATGCTTTGCACAATGGCTTACGGAATGTAACTAGTACTATGAGTTTTGAATAGACCACATGCTGGCATTTAAGATGATTCACTCTAAGTAATTGAATAAATATCTTCATTCTCCTCATCTCCACTATTTATCAGATCTTTTCATTTATATTTTAAACAAAGTTGTAACAGCTTCTATGGAACAAGTGTAACTAATTTAACCACAAGCATTACAAACCTGTCACTTGACAAAAGCAAACTGAAAAATCATCATAAAAGGCAAAAAAGCTGCACTTTAGTGATCATTCACAGCTCATACAAACCCAAAATTCAAGTAAAATGCTAATAAAGAAATAAAAAACCAACCAAGTAGTTCTCCCAAAACACTGATTTTGTAAAGGAAAAAAATACTAAGAATGTCAACAAAATGCAGCACAATTCATACTAGAAGTGACAACCAAGGAAAACAGCTCACACAAGATAGGCTCAGAACAGTTTTGTTTCGGATTTTAGAAAGAACAAATCAATTCTTAATAAGTAGGGATTAGGAATACAAATGCAAGATCCACTCATCCTTCAGCATGAAACTCTCTTTCACTTGTAATATACAACAGGTGTTTTTCACTAGGTCCCTCGCCAGACATGAATTAAGACAGGGCCTCTACAATTCCAGACCAGGCAGCAGTGACTGAAACATATCCCAATAGGACTTTATCAAATGGGGAAATTCAACCTCTCCAGAATTCTCTGTCAGAATGAATCCACTGTCTAGAAATCAGTTTTCTACCCAGTCCCCACGTTACAGACTTACAGTTCATAACAGATGTGGTTCTAAGTGGAACTTTACCAAACTATTCTATTTCAAAATTAGATCACTCTCTATTTCAGGTATACAAGCTGAAGAACTCTTCATGGATCCCAAAACTTTTCTGAATTTGTCGAAACTATTTACAAAGAAAAGATACACACTAAAATACTTTTTATTGTATATGTCATCAGCCTGTGTCATCTTCTCTCCTCTCCCTCCAAGTTCTTTTCAAATTGATATATTAAAAAAAAAATCCTCATTAACCACTAATCTTGTGGTTTTAAGAATCTGTAGAACATCTGTGAAAGGTAAATCCGAAAGCTTTCCTAACAGAAATACAAAACCCTGCTGATCTTCTAGGACAAGAACAAGAAACACCATCACACAGAACAATTACACAAAAAGCCCTTTGTAGACACGATCTCTACATGAGCAAGAAAAAGTGACATGACAATCTGAAAAAGCTCCATAATGTATCTACAAGTTTTAAAGTAGCATGCTCTCAGTGCTGTCAAATACACAGCCTGCATCAGCACAAAGTCTGGAGGAGGCTGTTGTTCCTAGGATGTCAAATCACTCATTTTCACTTAAATGCTTTTGGTTATAACCTTCATTTGTAATGGATCTTTGACTGAGATTCAAAATGTCATTGCAGTTGAAAAGAAATAAGCAAAAATCAATTTTTATTTCAAATAATTAACCTACGTTAAATAAAATGTGTTTGCCTGCCTTCCAGTTGGGCTTAGTATGCCAAACATCAAGGAATCAACCGTTAGCATTTTTGTATCAGAAAGCAGTGCCAGTTTTTTATCAGAGAATGACTCCACTCACGAAAAACCAGTAGAAAATTTGATGGGTCCGCATTTATTGTAGAAAATACTTTTGGAATCTAAGTTATTCATAAGCTGGTAATCACAGGTAAAATGCAAACCATCAGAAACATTTTCTATGACTATTCTACAGCTATTTATGGAAAGCTTTTATTTGTCGGGCTTTTGGTTCAGAGTACCTGCTGCCCTCTTAACCTATGAAAGAAAACTCAAAATCCTTTTTTTTTTAAGTGAAAAATGTATATCTCTAATCATTAGTAAAAATAAATACCTGTGTTGTTTGGTTCATTTGCTGCAGGTTTTTTGTTTAAAATTCAATGATTCATTACCTTACACACTTTAAACTGGACTTTTTTTAGATTTCTGT
Source organism: Calyptomena viridis (assembly GCA_013390005.1). Taxonomy (NCBI): domain Eukaryota; kingdom Metazoa; phylum Chordata; class Aves; order Passeriformes; family Eurylaimidae; genus Calyptomena; species Calyptomena viridis. The sequence goes on along the minus strand of WEIV01013100.1, from coordinate 33,271 downwards.
GTAAATAACACTGACATCTATGGCATACATGTAAAGTCATCTGCTGTAACACTAACTTCAAAGTTGTCTTCTTTTCCCATTTTCATGAGCTGCCATGCATTTCTGCAAGTGTCGGGGCTTGAAATTTTTACATGCCAACTCTGATCAAAGGCACTTCACTTAGATTTTTGAACTACACAGGAAAAAGGAACATGGGGGTAAAAAATTCATTCTCCTCCCTGTTCACAGTGAACAAATCCACAAGTATGCTGAATAATGCCATGTCATCTGCAGACACTTCCAAGTAGTTATAAACTTAAACTGCAAATAATATTTCCTTTTTACTCCATAAATATACTAAATGCAACATATATTTTGCATATGTTCCGTCACTCAGGTGGATACTTGTGTTCCACCACAATAGGGTGTGACAGAAAAGGCACCCAGTTATACATCAGCTGTCCCTTCTGTCTTTTCTTTAAGGTTGGAAATTTCATATTCAATAACTACTATGACAACAGGAAAGCTGCAAAATCAAGTGTTTAAGTCAGAAATACCAACAGTTGTTCTAACAACATCCTTTAGTACACAACGTGTATACAAAGTCTTTCTATTTTTCTCTCTGTCATTAAGACTTGGATCACAATGAACTTATCAGAACTGTCCTACAGGTATCAGGAAGGAATGACAATTACCATCATATCTCCAGTGATCTTCAACTGTTTGGGTACGAGTGAAAAGGAACTTCCTCCCCTTTCCCAAGGAGGCACTTAACTTACTCCCAGGCTTGGTCAGCTCCACTTGCCTCTCTGCCCTTTTTCTTGGGTGAGAAAAGGGGCCACCAAGCAAAAAGGATCAAAAGCAACTGAAGGTATGACTGACTCCAATACAAAACCAATGTCCCTGCCCCTAAGAATTCCTTGAATTACTGCTCATGGAAAAAATATACATAGCTGCCAAACTGACCAAAATACTGACNCCCCCCCCCGATTGAGGAGAAGACAAGGGCTCTTTATCATAGTTGACAATACACTGGCATAGGTACCAACTATATGGATTTCTGTATGAGGACAAAACTACAAGGCTGCACTATCTCAGACTAAGATTTGTTTAGCATAGTGTCCCTTGGTGACTGCGAACTGCTTCTAACCCCTGATCCTTCCCGTTTCTGTGCACAGTCCCCACTTTTGATCCTTTGACTCTCACATCCTTTCCCTTGTTCTCTCTTCCCATCATACAACTACTTTTCCTTTTTCTTTCATTGTACCCCTCGCTTCCACCAGGCCATTCCTAGAAATGCCCAGGAAAGAATATAAAATTAGAAAAAACAAAGTATTTTCTCAGTCTCCAACCACTTATTGCCCAATGACTTCTAGAGTCAGATGCCATTTCTAGAAGTAGCCTTTGATGCTGTGAAATACACAGGCAGCACAAGGTCAAATTGCAGCTCCAACTCTGCACCTTCATTACTGGCTCACTCACTGACCAGTGTTTCATTGCATCATAATTGCACTACTGATATTTTCAAGCACTCATGTCTTTTTTTTTTTCCTCTTTGCTTTTATACCTATTGCAACTGTTTAAGTGACAATTGGTCCCTTCTTTATTAGAGTGGGTAATATCTCTCTAGATCATAAAGGGGAAAAAATTACATCATCATTTTCAGCAATCATTGGCATTATTATTTTCATGTCTTAAAAGCATTGCAAGGTTTCCACTCAGTAAGATGAGAACAGTTTAAGAAAATTATCTTCCTTCTCCATTCCCTATTAGTATACAAGCAGAATAACGACAGGCAATAAATGATATAATTTAATAAGAGCAATGTCTCATCCATTTATTTATTTGGGTAGAAGGGTCATGTTGCCCTTACTCTGTTGACTGATGAATCAGGATTGGGGATGAAGAGGACATGTTAACTTGGGTATATGACAAAATAAATACTATTTTCCTAGGCTAGATCATCTTTAATAAATAACTATTACATAATCCTAATTTTGTCTCCTGCAATAGAGGTAGATTCAGAGGAAAATGAATAGTAGTTAAAATTTGAAGGAATTCTTATATGAAGAGAGAGGCTTGCATAATTTACTGGGTTGAAACAAAATCAATAAATAAGGCACAAGTAATTTAGGATCAGAAAAAATATTACGGGTTTTTTTCTGAAATTGACATTCCGTAACTCCTATGGACTGGTATATCCCAGAGAACATCGTCTCAAAACACTGCCTCTGCAAATCACCATCATTCACAATAAAATGTCAGAAAACAAGCCGTGTGGCAAGGACTGGGGAAGGTAGGAGGAAGATGTATGATGACACCTGAGGAACATGGATGAGCAAGCACTCGGAAAAAGAAACTGCAGTTGCCTTTCCTTCTGAAATAAATTGCATAATATTCTGTAGAACTAGACAGTTGATTTCGTTTTCTAAAAATGTGTGTAGTAAGAGTACCACACACAGCTAATGCAAGAGTCTCCCAAGAAGGTGCTTCTATCTGTGCTGGTAACTGTTGAACATCATTGCCATTATCATTTAACACCATGTTCATTCATTTTAAGCTTCAGAAAAGAATACTGCTCTGCCAGTTCAGAAACAAAACTGTTCACAAAGCTGGTACAATAATTATACCTGTAAACAGCATCTACTCATTTAAAACACTATAATGACATGATATGCAAAGTTCAACATGTTAACATTTCAAAACTGAGTAGTTAGAAGACAACTGTTACAAATTGAGTCATTCTGAATGTCTGTAAACTTCTGATAATGCTAAATATTACTAAATATTGCCTTGTTTACCAGCGGTGTGACTTCAGGGGACATAATCTTTGTTTACAGACAGTTCATGAAAGCCATCATCTTTCTAGTCATTAAAGGGGGATTCCACTAGTCCACCCCAAGCATCATTCAGTTACACTAAAAGCTAGATCTTTACGCTTTTCCAGGATACATTTTTTTTTGCCTTTGACACTACCTCACCCCAAGATTTCAGCAGCAGCTTTGTTCCAGGTACGGAAAGACTGGCCAAAGATGACGCAAGGTTTTCTTGCTCACATCTCCTAGAGATTTGGCATCCTGTGTAAGAAGGTGGCACTTCACACATTTGCAGGAGTAAACAAAGGAGATGAGAATTCAACTTTAAAGCCCAAGGCTGCTTGCTGGGGAAATGCCCCAGGAAGATGAGGTCCAAGAGGCTTGCTCAAGGCTGGAGTCTGATGCTCAGGGAAGTCTGCAGAGCAAGACTCCTTAAGCTGTGAGGACGGGGAGGATGCGGTACAGTGAGAGAGCCTGCAATACCTGAGCGCTATGAGATGAAGAGGAAGGGACTCAGTGTCACCTGAGGGTCTTGGGTTTATGGAGAAGGCAGATGCCCACAAAGTGCAACACTGAGGTTGTACAATTTCAGTAATGTCTAATAATACTGAAATTAATAAAAAATTAATAATTAAAAAGTTTTTTAAAAGTTCTCTTTTGGCTTTTCATACTCCAGGTTTCGAAGAGGAAATTCTCTCTATTGTAGCAGAAGTCAGAGGAATTAACCTTTTAAAAAACTAGTTAATAGAAAACTTTGAGCTACAAATCTACTGCTGCAGCTCCACAGAAAGCTGCTTGTTAGCTCATAGGAGGTTCTTGATTTTGTACCACAATGAACAGATGAAGTAAAAAAAAGAACAGGTCAGATGAGGGCACAGACTCTCTCAATTAGGAAGAAAAAAATAAGCAAACAAACTAGCAATGAACAGGATAAGCATCAAAAAATGTAAACAGAACAAGCAACTGTAACATCAAATCCAGTCATTTACTGCCTCTCTACTACTTAAAATAAAGCCTTTGGCAAGTATTAGGGATAAAGCAGTACATTTTCTCAATCCTGGTAATCTCAGAGGAGACAAATTAAAGGTTCTGCCAGCCAGATTGATAAGAATCAGCTAAGCAGAGAAAAAGGTACTCTCAAGTTAGGAGTCTTATCAATAGTAATGTTATCTATGGCCCACAGCATTGTCAGGTCTTGTGACATTTCCAACACATTTTCTAAAATAAAGAGCAAATAAAGTTTGTTCCCAACAGGGAAGAAATCTAATGTGTAGCCTATTTTATGCCTGCTAATATGATGATAAAAGTCCACCTCCGTAAGACTTTTCTGCCCCACAGAGATTATGACTTCTGGGTTTGCTGAGTACAGCACAGAAATCCCAGACAACCTGCATGAGTAAGACAATATGCTGTAGCACAGCTACGCGCTGTTCATGCTCCTGTATCACCACTGACATTGGCAAGATGCTGAGGCTGGAAAAGCCTTATAGCTCAGGAAGAGCACCAAATGAGCTCTGCTAGACTGTTTCCAGATTCAAGAATACAAAAGGCTCATGTTCTACTGCACTACAGCCTACAGTGTTCTTGTAACAGCAGTTAGCAAAGGCAAAGGTGAAATAACTCTTAGAAGACCTGTTCTTGCCTTTGCCTTCATTGCCTTCCCCCCAGGAATTTACTTCTGTGGTTAAAAAGAAGAAACTTTAATTTACTATCCCTGGTAGAAGCCATGTAAAAACAGTATAAAACTGGGAGGGGAGGGGAGGGGGGAAAGGCAGGTGAGGGGCAGGCAAGGCCATGAAGCAGAGCCTAAGAGTAAGAGAACTGGATCAGATTGAAGGTCTGCTTTGCTCAGCATTGTGACTACAGCAAAGTGGTCACAAGTGAACATCTACGAAGGGCACATCTAAGGGCAGTGCAGCCATGTGTGATTCTCCTACTTGGTATGCACCCCAGTGTCCACCTGGCTTTTATGTCTTGGGGTCTCTTAAATCCTATGTTCTCTTGCTGAATTTCAAATATTCCATCATATGTATAAATAACACGTGAATCCTTTTTTTTATTGCAACATCAAAAAATGAAGCAAGTGTGATCTACAGACAATTCAGGTGTTGTATATTTGTCTGCAGTCAAACACATACATTCACAATTGGAAAACTGTGAATATAAATAAGTTATTATAAATAAATCCACACTATGTAGTCTACCTACATGATCAAAGCTTAGGCAACATTATATACTCAGTTGCTGCCCCTGCAACTTTCATCTATCGCATTTCCACAAGGACAGCACCTAATTACACTTGCCCTTACACAAGACTGCATTTCTTTACTGCATCATTCTTAACAGACTACATAGTTTCAGAGCAGCAGCTTTGGGGTATTTTTATTGGGAGGAGGGAGCAGGTAACACTTTATATTGGCATGAATGCTTGGTTTTCACAGCTTCTGTCACCACTGACAGCACTTACAGGTAGGTGCAAGCAACGCCATAAACAAACAAAAGCAAAACACACATATTTGGATTTAAATCACTAGCTTATCATCATATATGACCAAGCAAAGCCAATTCTCACTTCTCTTTTCCTTTAGCTGAGTGTGTAATTTGCTACACTCCTTTCACAATTAACATAAACCAGCCTTCAGGCACTAAACAACTGGTTGAATCACCAACCACTGTTTATCACAAGCACTAAACAAATAGGATTTCTGTCTGGAAAAGTGATCTGAAACAATAATATGCAAAAGGAGCTTAAATTTAGTTGAAGTAAACTTGTTTCACATATGTCTGGATTCCTGAATATTTTGACTGTAACCATAGCATCATTCAAGATATTACTGATAATAAACACTTACATGGGCTTAACCAACAGGGACACTTCATAGAACGAAATTCCATGAGGGCCTATTAAATAANAGGAAGAAAAAAATAAGCAAACAAACTAGCAATGAACAGGATAAGCATCAAAAAATGTAAACAGAACAAGCAACTGTAACATCAAATCCAGTCATTTACTGCCTCTCTACTACTTAAAATAAAGCCTTTGGCAAGTATTAGGGATAAAGCAGTACATTTTCTCAATCCTGGTAATCTCAGAGGAGACAAATTAAAGGTTCTGCCAGCCAGATTGATAAGAATCAGCTAAGCAGAGAAAAAGGTACTCTCAAGTTAGGAGTCTTATCAATAGTAATGTTATCTATGGCCCACAGCATTGTCAGGTCTTGTGACATTTCCAACACATTTTCTAAAATAAAGAGCAAATAAAGTTTGTTCCCAACAGGGAAGAAATCTAATGTGTAGCCTATTTTATGCCTGCTAATATGATGATAAAAGTCCACCTCCGTAAGACTTTTCTGCCCCACAGAGATTATGACTTCTGGGTTTGCTGAGTACAGCACAGAAATCCCAGACAACCTGCATGAGTAAGACAATATGCTGTAGCACAGCTACGCGCTGTTCATGCTCCTGTATCACCACTGACATTGGCAAGATGCTGAGGCTGGAAAAGCCTTATAGCTCAGGAAGAGCACCAAATGAGCTCTGCTAGACTGTTTCAAAATTCAAGAATACAAAAGGCTCATGTTCTACTGCACTACAGCCTACAGTGTTCTTGTAACAGCAGTTAGCAAAGGCAAAGGTGAAATAACTCTTAGAAGACCTGTTCTTGCCTTTGCCTTCGTTGCCTTCCCCCCAGGAATTTACTTCTGTGGTTAAAAAGAAGAAACTTTAATTTACTATCCCTGGTAGAAGCCATGTAAAAACAGTATAAAACTGGGAGGGGAGGGGAGGGGGGAAAGGCAGGTGAGGGGCAGGCAAGGCCATGAAGCAGAGCCTAAGAGTAAGAGAACTGGATCAGATTGAAGGTCTGCTTTGCTCAGCATTGTGACTACAGCAAAGTGGTCACAAGTGAACATCTACGAAGGGCACATCTAAGGGCAGTGCAGCCATGTGTGATTCTCCTACTTGGTATGCACCCCAGTGTCCACCTGGCTTTTATGTCTTGGGGTCTCTTAAATCCTATGTTCTCTTGCTGAATTTCAAATATTCCATCATATGTATAAATAACACGTGAATCCTTTTTTTTATTGCAACATCAAAAAATGAAGCAAGTGTGATCTACAGACAATTCAGGTGTTGTATATTTGTCTGCAGTCAAACACATACATTCACAATTGGAAAACTGTGAATATAAATAAGTTATTATAAATAAATCCACACTATGTAGTCTACCTACATGATCAAAGCTTAGGCAACATTATATACTCAGTTGCTGCCCCTGCAACTTTCATCTATCGCATTTCCACAAGGACAGCACCTAATTACACTTGCCCTTACACAAGACTGCATTTCTTTACTGCATCATTCTTAACAGACTACATAGTTTCAGAGCAGCAGCTTTGGGGTATTTTTATTGGGAGGAGGGAGCAGGTAACACTTTATATTGGCATGAATGCTTGGTTTTCACAGCTTCTGTCACCACTGACAGCACTTACAGGTAGGTGCAAGCAACGCCATAAACAAACAAAAGCAAAACACACATATTTGGATTTAAATCACTTGCTTATCATCATATATGACCAAGCAAAGCCAATTCTCATTTCTCTTTTCCTTTAGCTGAGTGTGTAATTTGCTACACTCCTTTCACAATTAACATAAACCAGCCTTCAGGCACTAAACAACTGGTTGAATCACCAACCACTGTTTATCACAAGCACTAAACAAATAGGATTTCTGTCTGGAAAAGTGATCTGAAACAATAATATGCAAAAGGAGCTTAAATTTAGTTGAAGTAAACTTGTTTCACATATGTCTGGATTCCTGAATATTTTGACTGTAACCATAGCATCATTCAAGATATTACTGATAATAAACACTTACATGGGCTTAACCAACAGGGACACTTCATAGAACGAAATTCCATGAGGGCCTATTAAATAATATACCATCACCCCTTGCTCTGGATCTCTCTGAACTGTGAATCACTAAAGGCTGGAAGAAGCTGGAATATGTTGCCCAGAGAGGTGGTAAGATGGTCCATCTCTGGAAACATTCAAGGACAGGTTGGACAGGGACCTGAGCAACCTGATCTAATTGAAGATGCCCCTGCACGCCGAGGGGGGTTGGACTTGATGAGCTTTAAAGGTCCATTCCAAACCAAATTGTTCTGTGATGCTATAATAAATATTTTGTGAAGGTATAACTGTGCTTCTACACTGTTCTAATACTCATCTCAAGGCATCTGCTACTGACCACCACTGAGGACAGGATGATCTTTGGTCTGACTCACTTTCACATCGTCTCCCTCCAAATGTTTATCAAGTAGAATAGCAACACTGGTACTATCTTGCCTTTTATAAGTGGTTCACAACCATCCCAACATTAAATGTGATTTAAAATGCCATACATAGTACTAATGACTTATGACACCAGTTTGGCAGTACCCTATCAAGGTAAAAATGTGGAGAAATTTTTTTAGGACATAAATCAAACATTTCTGAATGTTATTTATCTCATTTATCTCCTTTGGTTTCTAACTATAAATCAATCTTACATATTTTTATTACAGTAATACCCCAAAGGGTCTTGTTATTTATTAGCAGTATTAAACATAGTATAATTACCTATTTATTATATAATAATAATTTATTGTATAATTTATTACATTTTATGTATTTATGTAGCATTACATACAACACA
>WEIV01013100.1:8367-24727 GCA_013390005.1 Calyptomena viridis | reverse complement strand
TTGATATTTATATTTATGTCACATTTATATATTACATCATTGCCTCAAAAGAACTAGTTCTAGGCCAAGATCAAGTAGATTAACAGAAAAATGGAGGACTCAATAATCTGAATTACTTGAGAGGTAGTTTGGAAAAAGTTATCTGAGTTCCAGAACAATTTTGAGGAAAAAAGTGAATAAGCAAGTAAGTGCAACTGATGGCCCAGAGTCCTCCTTCACATGCCTCAGGGTAACCAACTACCATCACTAAGAAACTGAATCCAAAACCAGATTGATTCCGTCAAATGGGTTTAGCACTCGTCTTGTCAGCATATTTAAACAGCCCACAGCATACATAATTCATTCTTCTGGCCAAAGCAAAAATACAAACAGCTAAACATGTGGCTGTCTTACACAATATTCGCAGAACAAGAAGGAGGCACTGAGAGTGAAGAGAGGACAATTCAATCATTCAAAACCAAACCAAAACAGAATAAATAAACCATAAAACCCAAACAAAATCAAGAGTGCATCCCTACAACTATAAAACAACTAAATGTAAGTATCAAAATTCTGATTCATTTTAGCAGTAAAACTTTCAAGATCTATTTTACATGAGTCATTACACAGCAGTGAGTCTCAGTTTTTAAGTGGTATAAAATACTAATCTCTAGAAAGTAGTCCTTCATAACCATAAAATCACACCACAATTAACACAGAATCAGAATGAACTCGTTTTACCAAGTAATTAAGAAAAATTGCAAGCTATAAAACACACCCTGGATTCAGTACAAGTCTGCAGCTTATAATATTTCTAACACCAGTCTCTTGGCATGCTTGAGCCAGTGTAATAAAGGGTATTTCAATTTCACAAAGAATTCCCTACTACAGAAAACAAAACCCAAACCCTACTTCTAGCCAGACACAAAGTATGCACTTATAACAATATTTGATGCTGAAATGTTGTTCAAAAGAAGTCAAATATTAGAAAAAGCACACATCTTCAAGCTAAAGCATCCAAAGAAGACATTTTGAACACCCACTAGCATTAGTCTTATGTTTAGGAATTGCTTTTAAGAAAGGTAAGCGTGTAAGACTGTATGCAGCCATCTCCTGTCTGTGCCATTACCACTTGGGAGTGCTATGCCAGCCTCAGTAATATTTAATCTGTGCATCACAGATAATCCAACTTTTTATGGACTGTTTTTATGACTGTTTAGTTTATGCAATTGAAATAGAGTAAAAAAAGAACTGGAAATTTGCTACAAACCTTCTAATCAAAAGGAAAGAATTGAAAATAAAAAAATTACATGCAATGAACCTAAATAAATAGATAAATAAAAAAATCCAAAGAACATTACATTTCTAAACCTCTCTCCCATCATTTTATTCCCCTTTTTTAAATATAAAATACTAATAATTAAAGATTTTGGTCACAGCAGACAACCAGTTTATGAAGTTATTTTTCAATTTTATGGTATTATACTAAATATTACAAAAAGACACCTTTTTTTTTTTTTAATTTACCTATTTCTTGAGAAGTAAAACTGAAAAGCTGCAGTTTTAAGTAGCTTCTTAAGTGCTTCAAAGAAAGTGTCCATACTTACCAGCACTGCCGCTTTCTGATTTTTCTTCTGATTGGCTTTCTGGAAAAAAATAAACAAAAAAAAAGAATCATAATGTTTCTGTGTTGATTATTTTAAGTTACATCTTAAAAGTGCGTTGCAAAGAAAATAATAATAAATTATGATAAAATCACAGTCACTGGATTTGATTACATAATTTGCTACCAGGAGCAACAAAAGAAGTCCTTAAGTGCCCAAACTCACAACTCTGACTGAGTTCTGCAAGAATGAAGTTACACATTTATGCAAAATCAATAGCATTATGCTTAAACAAAGTATGTTATTATCTCACTGGCCAGTCTAGACAAACAAATATTGTTTTGTTATACTAAAAAATAATCAAGGTTTTGCAAAAGAATGCTCTAATTGGCCTTATGTAAATTTTTTAACTTGATCAACCTCTTCTTTATGGAAGAATTTACTTCTTCAACCTTTTTCCTTTCTAGTTATTTGTTCTCAAATGGTACTATAGCCCATTTGTATTTGTTTGTCAAGTACAATAAATACACATAATTAGAAACATCTCCTGTTACACAGAACAGAGAATCTTAAGTATGTAAGAAGGAGAAACAAACATAGTGTTGCAATGTGACTTGCCAAAAAATCACCACTGGGAGAATGGCATTCAAAATTCAGAAACAGAAACAAACAGATTTAGAAAGGGCTTTCTAAAAGAAATTCCAATCCCACATTTCAAGAAATGGAAGCCAGTAGATGAATTTTGGTAAACTGAATTCTAACACTTACCCAGTCCTATGAAATTAAACCCCTACGTATATTTAGCAATCTGTTCCTCTTATATTTCTTTTTACAGATCATCTAAGGCAGAGGGTAAAAAGAACATTTTCACCCACCTGAAATACAGTTAAAAATGGTAAAATATACTTGTCCTTGCCTTTCAACTCAGACAAGTCATAGATAGCTATCATTACAGGCTATTTACTTACAGGCAAGAGTGAATTACTGCTCCAGCTCAGTGAGTAGTTTTTGAGTTCAGTTAGGTTGATCATTTCTGCCATTTACAAGCCGAGTATTAAAAGAATTGAAAACACAAAGTATTTCAGAAAACCTTTTTTTTGCCACTGATTCTTGCTGGCTTTCAAGACTGATGTCCCTCTTTTCTCATTGAGATGGCTGGCAGCCTGAAGACTTAATGCAAACCAAAAAACCAGTATCTCAGATCCTTCTTTCTTTATACCAGGTGGTTGTCATTAGTCTTAGCAACTGAAGTCACCTGCTTTCTTGATGAGAAACTATCATTATATCATTATACGATCTCTTCCCAGCTATGAGCATTCACAAAGTGAGTAAGAATCCCAGCCAACTTTCAGATATACATGCAGGACAGCCTGTTTGCAGAAAACCAAGTATTTTCTCACTGGCACTATTTTTCTGTGCCTATTTAGCCCATTTACAGCATAATGTTATTACCCAACCCACAATTTTAATTAAGGAAACATTCAGTACACACACAAGAAGCAAAGAGGATGTAACGAAGAACATACAGACATACAAAGATACAAACACTTGTCTGGACTGAGACGTGAGATGCAGCTGGATTTAAAGCTGTTTAATTTTTAACTCTGTTTCAGTGGAAGATCAGCCACTCAGCCAAAACCATCACCAAAGACATCACACTTGAACATTGCTGATTCAAATAATAAATGTATACCATATCTACAGAGGGAGTGTGCGTATTTGTTTGTATGTACTAGCAGAATCTGCCCTCAACAGGTAAAATTCAAGCCCTGCAAAAAAGCAGCATTTTTCTTCCTACTCATTAGACAACTCTGTTTTGTATGACTAGGTCACAAGTCTCTGCTTTAAACATCTTCCCAGAACTAGTATAATGAAGAAGGTAAAGGAAGTTGTACTATGTCTACTTAATATATTTTATTAATGCAGAATACAGCTGCTCAGTCTCCTCTACAACATGAAAGAGTTGCAGATAAAGGTCAACAGGCTGGGGTTGGTTAGTGGNAACATTTTACTGTAAATAATTAAGTGTCATTAAAGAAGTTACTGCTTTAATGCAAGATTTTTATTAGAATTTCTTCCCTTCACATTTCTTTAATGGCTGGATATATCCAATATTTAAAAATACACATAAAATATAGAATAAAGGAAAAAAATTCAGCAATTCAAAACAAGGGGAGAATTTTCAAAGAATGTGGGAATAAAGGAGCTGTTCTAAGGTACGTAGGTGGAGTTATGTGTATTATTCGACAAGATTACAAAAAAAAAATTGAATTACATGAATTGACTTTCTGAAAGAAGAGAAGACTCAGAAAACTGGAGAAAAACACAATGTTAAGAGCCAGCAATGTTCTTGAAGCATGAAACAGTGAGACAATCCATGCATGAATGCTGCTCAGAAGCAAAGCTCTGGTAGGTATTCTGTCAATGGAATTCTCTGAACATGTTTTACTTTCAATAAGATGGAAAGAGCACTAAAGAATTTAAAGACACAAAAACAGACATTAAGGCAATCCCACTTATGAAGGGGGAGTTGTGAAGATATATTCAGCATTTCAATAAAATGAATCATCTCACCCAACTTTACAGAAATATCTTATACTTTATTTGCATCTATGGTGTAAAATCTTCTTCTCCGCCCATCAGTCCTTTACAGTTTGGGATGCAATTGCTTGCCAAGGTCTGTGTTTTCCCAAGTCACATTAGTAGCACATTTTTCCAAAAAAGCTCAGTAAGAAACATTTCCCATTATCTGTAACAAAGCTGCATTTTTTATTTATATGTAGATCCAGCAAACCTAAACTACCTGCTGGCAGAAAAATTAAGCATCAGGCAATTAAAGCAACAAGAGAAGTAATTTAAAATCAGAATCAGAAAAGTTTGCTGTTAAATATTTAACAAAAGAATCTCCCCATTTCTTCAACCAAGAAGGAAACTGTTAAATTATAGCACTATGTTATGCTAGGGTGTCTGCCAGTAGGAAGCTTAGAAAATAATTTCAACCAAACATGCTCTATGTATCAGGTCCACGAATTGCCCCTAGATAGTTTTTTCAATGCATTAAAATATATGCAAAATGCTCTCCCTTCCACCCGCCCAAAAAAATTACAGCTATGATAGCTGGTGACAAAGATGAGATAAAATGACTGGAAGCACAAATAGCATTGTTGCATAGCAACTGTTGATGTGCATATGGTGATGTTTATGGAACAGAATGTAGTTCATATTTAATGCAGAAATAATACCAAAACCAGCCTAGACAGCAAGACCTAGACAGCAAGAGACAACTGCTTTGGATCCCTCTGCAGACACGACGGAAGCCACACTTCCCGCCAGCTTTGCTACACTGATGTTCAGGAACACCACCAAAGGCCTTAGTGATCTGCCCAGCAATGAAGACAATGAAATGTCTCACATATGCAAACAGCCTTGCAAAGGAAGTACAGAGATACTTCGCAACTACTACTTTCAGAGTACATTGTACTACTCTGTATTAATCACTAGAGCTATTTCAAACTACAGAAACAGGAAAAGAAAAGCAACGTGAGAAACACCAGTTAGCCTAAACAGGAGGTGCAGCATGTGCAAATAGACCAGATTTTTACTAGTATCTGGCATGGGAGGCACTTTATCAACCACTATATTAGCCCAGATCTAGTACACACACTGCAGAATACCAAGAAACTGCAATTCATTAGACTTTGGACTCAACAAATTGCACCTCAGAAGAGCCTACTGCTGTCCACGAACTAATATGGAGCCCTCAAAGATGCAGAGGCTTGCAATGAAAGAACTAAAGGATTTCTTCCAATGCACCAGGTATTGGAAGCAAGTTAAGACAAAGCAAAACCCACAGAAAATCCATTCAGAAGTCTAGAAATTACATCACGCAGAAAATATTAAATTACTTGTGAAATCTGGTCCTTTTTGCTTGCTCTAAACAACCTGATGAATCAATGTGAAGTGCCGAATTATCCAGAATATGTAAACTCTCTGCAGCATCTTCCCAGATTACAACATATTTCAGAAAGACCATAAAAAAGACAGTCACTACAACGTAAGGATCCCAGAATTAAACAACTGCACACAAAATAGATCTTAAGGCATTCACGAAAAAAAAAAAACAGAGGGAGGGAGTAAAACACAAACCCACAACCAAAGAAACTCCACCCTCTACTAAACAAACCAAACTGTTTTATGCCATTTGCTCCATTTGAGGTAAATTCAGCCCTCAAGAAGAGGAGAGCAACAGTGCATGAAGCACTTTTTTATTCATGTGTCATTTGCGTAATTCCTCAAATGTATCCTTCCAGGTGCATGACATCTGCAGTTCCATACCAGCTTAATCCTTGGCCCACAGTTCAAACTGCCACACTGCTTCTGTTACATGGTGTACTCCACAAAAGGAAGAAGAACAAGATCATCAATGTGTTTCAGAAAAAATGTGCTAATTATAATACAATGACAAATACTGGTCTGTGAACCTAAGAAAGAATGAATTTCAGTTTCCTATGACTGTCTCTTATTGTGGATTGACTGATGTGCAAAGACATGTAAGTTTTTATTGAGTGTTTTTCCATGGTTGATATAAATATAGTGGTTTTTTCCACGTGGCATGAAATAGGGTGGCAGCCTTTCTTTCACTTGGGATATCTATACAGTTTCAGTGCACTCTTCAGGCACAGGTTTTCACACTAGACATAATTCACTATGAAATTGCTTGAAATTGGCCATGGAACTCAAAACATATTGGTGATACACATTTAAACACACATGGCTGCAGAAACACAGTGTCTGTAAGGAATCTGACTGGAATTTGGAATATTTGTGTCGCATTCGTTTTTACAAAGCAAAAGAAGTCAGGCAAGAAAAGCACAATACAGTTTGTGTTTGATTGTACTGTCAACACCAACTTAAACGCAACAGCAACAGATTTTAGCCATTTTGCATCTAAATCAGTCCCATGAAAACTCACTGACTGCATGTTGTGCTTGCTGATCTCAAGCAAAACCAATTTTGATAGTGTCTATACTTATTCAGTGCTTCATTCCAAACATTTCTCGTGTCACTAACTACCCTTTGCTTCCAATCAAAATAACTTCTACTCAGCAGATCCATGATCCTTGAATAACATTTTCTAGTTCCTAAGAAATGCAAAATTTTTAACTGACTAAATAAAAAAATTGGACAGGTTCTAAGTACCTAAAAGTTTTGAGACACTGGTATTAACAATGATAAAACAGAAATAAATGGGCATCTTCAAACCACCACATTCTAACAACTTTTGTTACAACTGATGACAAACTCCACATTCCAGGTAAGCATCTGCACTCATTGCAGCTAGAGTTACTGTTAGAGGTTTCTGAAAGAGTATTTTGCATCAAAAGTGTCTTGGGATTTGCAGGAAATGTGCAAAAGTCACTGAATGTATATCCTGAACACACCTTCAAACCTAAAATCTCTCTCTTTTGTCAAACATTCAGAGGCTGGGACACAGAGAAATGAAAAAGGATGAGGTATACTAAAATATTTGCAACATTCCAGAAAACTTGCTTCCTGTCTCTTTCCACATTTGTAATTTACGAATTACAAACTCCAGCATTTTTTAAAAGTTGCAAGTCACACACAAAAAACTACAATTTTTTAAAAGTGAAAAACCAATAACACTATTACATTATTTTCAGAGAGAGGGATAACAAATGAAAAGTGCCTGAGTTGTAGCACAAGTGCTTTTATTTCTAAATACAAGTGAGACAGCCAAGGTATTTGTAACTTAATATCTCACTGCTCAGTCATTAAAGCTTTAAAATGTAAAAAAAGGAGGTGGTCAAACCTACTAAGCATTCTAACTCTCTCCCACAAGTTACAATTCTCCTGCCCTCATTTATGTGATAAATCATCATACTGACATCACAGCAACTACTATCAAAAAATCAGAAGCTGGTCACACTGTAGTTTTCTGCCCCAGAGAAGACAGAGTGAACAAACAATACTAGTATTATTTGTCTTCTGGGGACACCCCAACCTAAATGTCTGAAACTGGGATACCTTCTGCAGAGATTGAGATATGTTCTGCAGACACCTGCCTTCTCTCTCTAACATCCAGAACTTGATTGTGTAATTCCAGTAGAAAACATTACAGCACAAGGGACTTACAAGCAAGTAAGGGACTTACATGCAATTTGAGACATAAAATCTTGAATATCCTAATCACTCATGCAGCTACTGAGCTGAATTTTAAGGCAGGCAGATGAAATCCAGTGAGAAAAACTATAACCTTACTACTGCACTGTTTGGTTATTATGACCTTATTAAGCTTTAATACACTTAAACCATACATATACTTCCAGAAACAGACGTGTTTATTGTTCAAATGCATCTACTCAACTGCAGAGAGGAAAAATTAGCATTCCTATAAAACTACATTCATAGCAGAGACCAACTTAAGGAGACAAAGAAATATCAGTTCATCCCAAAAATACATGGGAACATAAAAACATTTTTTGCAGTGAAAATCCTAAAGGGGAATGTACACAATGTACTGCATTCTGTATTACACTCCACACTCTGTTCTTTTCAGCAGACCCACAGCTGAAATGTACATGGCAACCCTATGTGGAGAACATAAATCACTTGCTCAGTCACATGAAGGGAAGAGACAGCAGACAAAGAATTACAACAGTGCTGTGTATGCAAATAACAAAGCCAAGCCAAAACCTGACTTAAGAGACTTCTTCTTTTACAGCATGGAGTTCATTGAAATCATAAATACTGGAATTGTAACGAGTAACTTTAATTCTAACTTACCTACTGGAGTTTCTGTGAACACAGTTAAGGTCTGTCCTCCTACACTTTGCAAAAGAAATGGATGTTCCCTTGGTGCACTGACTGAAGCAGGTTTTCCTCCAATATCATTGATGCTCGCAAGTTCTTCATTCAAAGTAAACGACACCTAACAGTCACAATTGCCACAGTGTTACTAAACAGACTCAATTACATTGTGTTTCACAAGTTACATGGAAACAAAAAGAGAGAAAACACATGAGTACAGCACATTACCACTTCGAAAACATAAAAAATGGGATAAGAGTCTTTTTACATTGATATCTTGTTGAAATACAGAATTTAAAGCCTTCATGTACTTAGTAAAATTTACTCAACTTTTAAAAAACTGTAAATTATTTCCTCCTGCAGTCAGAGAACAATTTGATTTTACTCATTAAAATGTAAGGCATAATAGGCTTTCAGCCATTGCTCAGTATGAGTGATGAAAAATGTTTCACACAGCTAGCTGAGTTCTAGAAAAAGTGCTAAAGTACCACAACAAGTGTTATTAGCCTGGGACTCCTGAATTGCATACAGCCCAGAAGAGGTTTAAACACAGCTCCTTTGCTATGTCTCCATTGTATGCTCAACACAGAAGGTAAGGAAGCACTAACCAGAAATCCTAGCCACAGGCCACAGAAAGAAACTTGAAGAGGGACATTTAAGACCAGCATTGTGTGCTTTTCCTGTGCATCCTCCTGGGGTTTTTGCACTAACACTTCCCAAAATGTTAAGAAAGAAGGTCATTACTACAACTGTTGTTTACAGATGGGTAAACAAACTGAGGGAACAGAGAGGCTGGATGGAAGTACCACAGCAAATCTACAGGCAGACCCCTAACAGAATTGTCTCCTCCTGATTCAGTGGTACAGGTGTAACAAAAAATATAAGACATCAGAAACCAGTGTGTTACGAACAATTTTTAGAATTCAAAATATAAACATTCATAGCCTTTGTAATTAGTGATTACTTACTTCTGTTCTTCCTTGATTTCTGCAAAAGAAAATATTTAATGTTTAAATATTTAATAAGTACATAAATATTAAAAATATTTAACAAAGTTTCCATAACCTAATTTCTCAAATTCAGCTCTCCTGATAAAAAAGAAAATTCAAGTTCTAGTTCTGTTATTCATCTTCACTCCTAAGCTGCTCAATTTTTTGTTATGCTGGTGCCCAAGAACAAATGCAAAAAGTCAGAAAAGTCAATAAACGCAAAAAGTGAGAAGAAGCAGCAACACAGCATATGTAAGTTAAAGAAAATTCTCCAGTTATATTTCTTAGGTTTAAGAAATCAATCATCATGTAATGGGATACAGTGACTCCCCAGCATAATTTTGTACAATTTATATTCCTAATCATTATACAAGCAAGTACCATTCAAGTATGAGAGAAATATGCACACTGTTGGCAAGAAACAGGATCCTGTATTACAATAGCTGCAACTATTTTACTGCAGGCAGCTTCTTCTAAGAAATGCAACTAGTAAAGGTACACTAAAGGCTTACTTGACAATCCTTAGTTTTCCCACTTCACCTCTTCCTGAAGCTTTATTCCACTGTTGTGACAAGTATTTGGGGACCTAAGCAAAGAAGACAGATTTCACAAAAAGCAGATTTTAAAATTCGATATTAATTGTGCATGTGTATATACTTTAAATGCGTTTACTCTGGCCACTTCAGAATAAAGTCTGGGCTAAATATAGTAGACAATATAGTCACAGAATGGTTTTGGTTGGAAGGGGCCTTAATTGTCATCTAGTCCAATCCCCCTGCAGTGAGCAGAAACATCAGCAACTATATCAGGTCGCTCAAAGCCTCGTTCAACCTGACCTTGAATGTTTCCAGGGTACATCCACAACTTCTCTGAGGAACCTGTACCAGTGTTTCACTATCATCACCACAAAAACATTCCTTCCTTACATCTTACCTAAACCTGAGCTCCTTTCACTTAAAGCCATTACTCCTTATCCAATTGCTATAGGACCTTTTAAAAAGTCTGAAAAGTACCTGAAGGGTACTGGAAAGTGCTATAAGGTCTCCCTGGAGCCTTCTCTTCTCCAGACTGAACAACCCCAGGTCCCCCACCTCGTCTTCACAAAAGAGGTGTTCCAGCATTCTGATCATCTTACTGGCCTTTCTCTGTATTTGATCCAACCAGTCCACATCCTTCTGGGGACCCAGAGCTGGACAGAGCACTCAGGTAAGATTTCACTGGAGCAGAGGGGCAGAGTATCCTCCCTCAAGCTGCTGGCCATACTGCTTTTGATGCAGCCCAGGACACAGTCGGCTTTCTGAGCTGCAAGTGCACACTTCTGGGTCATGTCCAACCTCTCATTCATCAATCCCCAGAGTCCTTCTTTGCAGGGCTGCTCTCAATCCCTTCATCCCTCAACCTGTATTGATTCTTGGGATTGACCTGACCCAGGTGCAGGGCCTTGCCCTTGGCCTTACTGAACTCCATGAGGTTCATGTAAGCCCACTTCTCAAGTTGTTACATAGGGAGACCAAGGAGAATAATGTAGCACAAAAATAAGGCCAGTGTAGAGTCCCAAATGAGAGGAAAATCCTACAATAACTTAAATCTCAAATACTATTATCCAATCATCTAAGGCAAAAAAAGATCAGCATCATATTCTCAAACTAAGGAGTCTCAATATTTTATCAGGTAAAACTACACTTTAAAATATTCATTAGAAATTATAATCTCTCGGGAGAGGGGGAATGATGAACCAATCACACCAATGAGAAGTTAGACAATTAAAACTCAGAGACCAAAAGGTGCTCTGAAGGAAGGCTTAGTTTGGAAACCTCAGAAACGCTGAGCAGCAGATCACAGCCCTACTCTACCAAATGTCCATTTCTCTGACAGCAGAACTACCCAAGGCAAATCTGCCTCCCATCACTCATTCCCACCCCTCCACTGTATTAAGAAAAAGTCTTTGTACAGTTGGTCAGTACATAGAAAGAACAGACTTATCTGGCTGGAAGGCATGGGGGACTTCCATGTTTTAGCTGATTTTCTATTTAGTGGGTAGAACCACCAAATGAACTCTCCAACCCATTTTCCCAAACAGCTGCACAAAGCAGAGGTCAGTGCAGGGACAAGAACAAGCAGACCTGCTTAATTTGATAACATCACGGGAGCAGCTTTTAATCCTTGGATGTAACGCATCTACACAAATTCCTTCAGTTACAAAGGTTTGGGTATCTGCAGCATCAGGTGACCTGGGCTCTGGGAAGCAGCGTGTTCTTCAGAACTTTGCAGCAATGTTCTCTACTGGTACAGCAAAGTTTATTCTGGCTCACACAGACTACAGCTACTGAAACATCTGTGCCCACATAGAAAAATGGTGTGAGGCACAGCCAGTGAGAAAGAGAAAAACACAAAGCATTTTCTGTTTCAACCAGTAAAGAAGGACTTTGATATCTCATTTTTGTTCTTGCATAGAATAAAACTAAGCCAAGTTTCACTACAGAGCTGAGGAGGCAAAGAGCCTGTTCCAAGAACTTTTTGAACAAAGAGCAACCTGCTAACTTCCTAAAGCTCAAATTAATTTAACAGTAACTTTGCATTTACTTGTTCTTCAAAAACTCCAGAAGGTATCTTGGAACTGGTGTTTTAGCACTTTTCTTTAGACCCACAGCACCTTGTGAAGTAGTGGAACAGCTAGAAAATCCTGATGTCCTCCAACTGTTCAGACAAGCTAAATGTCAGTTTCCATAAAGTTCAGACACTGGGTCAATAATACCACAAAAGCACAACAGAAAGCCATGAACTGGCAAAATCTATTGATATACATTTTTTCCACAGTTTTCAAAGTGGTAATTTACTACAACAGATTCCATGCCAGATCAGATATAATTTTCTTTCCAAGGTCAAGATAAATGCTACAACATGTGCTCCAGCTGACTCAATAGAAATATTATTATGCACTTGCACCTAATCTGTATTTAATTTATACTGCCAGGGTAGACACATATTCAGCATGAGTCGACAAGGAATGAAGGACACTCGTGCTGTTAAAATCACTGACTTGCTATGTAATATATTCAGACAGGGAATTTGTTCAGATTAAGAGGCTGCAGATCAATCATACTTCTTTCAGCTGCATGGGAACCAGTCCCAAAGAGTGCATTTAATAATCTTTCCACTAGTCTACCTGCAATCACGGCATATACAGAGAAAGACAAAGGGTTATGAAGGACTGTGATCAAAGGATTACTTCTAGCTATCCACAGGTACTTCAGATAAAACCAGATGGTACTCACAAAACCACATACGAAACTCTGTAGTACCACACTAGTGGTGTAAAGAATCACAGAGAAGATTACATAAAGTCTGACGTGCCTTAGACATCTTGTTTTGCCCCTTTCTTTTAACTTTAGCATAATAAAAGTTTAACTTATGGAGAACAGTTGGTTTTCAAACTCTTAACACTCTTTGAATGAACATATGGAAAACAAGAGCAACCTGCTTTTACAGTGCACAATTTTCAAAGATCCCATGGCAGATTTTGAAAAATACATACCCACAGAAAGAGTGACGTGAGGACAGAGTACCTGCCAGACTGAAAGGCTATTGAATGTTTTCACAACAAGTGGCCTTTATTCTGAGATTTGTAGGTAAAAATATTCTTGTCTCCAAAAAAATATACCATTTAATCACTGGAACAAATCTTACATGCTAAGGAGCATCACTTCAAGACCTCTTCACATTGCTGCTTTCCTCTTGCTATTGACTGACAAAAACACCCAGGCTCCAGTACACGAGGCACTCTGCAGGTAGTGTATGACACGAGGGCCCCTGCTCCACACATCTTTCAGCTTATTCACAGCTTCCTATCCAGCTTTAAGAGAAAACACACAAGTAGCCCCTATCTGTAACAAACTACTTCCACTTCTCTGTAAGAAATTAAATCAGCTCTTTATATAGCAATCCATATGCATTACATACATCAGAAACTTAGTAAGGCTGATGTCAGGTTCTGTATTTTAATTTTCCTTTAAACATGCAAAAATAAGTATATAAAGATATTACCTTTTTAACTATAGATCAGCACAGCAGATTAAATTAAGAAAAACCCTAACACATACGGAATAAAAAATTAACAATTCCAATGGCTAACACTTAATGGGCTTCGCTTTACTAAAAGTACATAACCAAAAGTTCTTATAGTATTTCTCTACATTAGCTTTCACTGAAAACACAATAAAAAAATTCAGTGGCTTTCTGGATTTGTACTAAAGCAACTCACTCTCTTTATGGTACCTCTTTTTACTGCTCATGCTTCTAAAATACTCATCACTACACTTTTTATTGCCTGTTAAGTAGTCCATCTGGAATACTTCTGTGCTAGCACAATGCATGCTAAAAGGAAATCAAATAAATCAGGTTTTTTATTCCATCAGAACTGATTGCTCTCTCCCTCAAAGGAAGAATAAATTCAGCCTCATAATCCTAGCTGGCGAAAATAAAAGGTACAGGTACTATGCAACGTCTTGTGCCTGAGTGTGTTGGAAGTCCTACTAACAAGGATGGT
Organism: Calyptomena viridis; assembly: GCA_013390005.1. NCBI lineage: Eukaryota > Metazoa > Chordata > Aves > Passeriformes > Eurylaimidae > Calyptomena > Calyptomena viridis. The sequence goes on along the minus strand of WEIV01013100.1, from coordinate 10,781 downwards.
TGTTTCCAAGTTCAAGTCTGAAGAAAATCAAAGGACAAAATCCTGCATATCCCTTATTATGGTCTATCAGTATTAGCAACTTTTTAATATTTTTTTTTATCACACTATACAAGAAGACAGACAAAGTATAAGTTCAGAACACATGCATGAAGGATTACACTAACACTTCCTTGGAAGAGTAATATTTAAGCGTTCCTTTAAGTGCCTTTTTCTCATTAAACCAGGATGCACACTCTGCTCACAGAGTGGCATCAACTGCAAGAAGGCATGTTCCTGAAAATTCCTGCCTTGCTTCAGGAAACACCAAACTGTATCAGATTACAGGACAAGCAAGTTCAGTGTCCTGTCTCCAAACGCAGCCAACAGCAGATACTTCAAAAAAACAGGAAAACATACAAAGAAAAGAGATTTCCCCAGCATGCTCTTCTAATTTCTAGGCTGTTTTAGCAGACTTGGGGTATGACAGCATATTAATTTTTAACCTCTCAATTCAATTTTCTTGACTGAATTTGACTAATGCTGTTTGAGCTTCTGCAGTTTTGACATTCACAACTTCTTATTACAACAAGTTCCAAAATCTAACTACATTTGTACAAAATGGTACCTGCTTTATTTGCTCTGAGTCCCATCAGATGAATTAATCTGACATATCTTTAATTCTTGGGTTCAGAATGACTCTTTCCTACTTACCTTTACCAATTCACTTCTACCTTATTCACCTGTGACCTTACTTACTCCTTCAGATCCCTATAAGACTTCCAAATTAATCCTCTTGCCAACGTGAAATGCAATAATGTATTTAGGAGTTCCCTCCACAGCCATCATTCCTTGCTCCTGAGACCATCCCTGGTGCTCTCCTCTACTGTTTCTAGGTCCACTGTACACTTCCACATCAGGGAGGATGAGACCACAACTGCACATAGCATTCCAAATTGAGGCAACATGATGGCGCAATAATATTTTCTCTTTCGTTTTCTGTATCCTTTGTAATCATATCCAGTGTTGACTCTGCTCACTTCACATGACATTCTTATAGAGTTACCCACACACAGAGAAAACCTAAACTTCCTTCTGAACGACAACCAGCAGAGACCAAATTGCTGTGTACTTGTAACTAGGATGGTGTTTCTCTATACACGTCAGATTAGATTTTTCAACTCTGAATTCTATCTGCCATTTTATCATTCTGTCACTTGGTGTATCATGATATACTTCTGCAGCTTTCTGCTGTCAGCTTTCATTGATCTTACCCTGGAAAAGCTATTAAATTAGAGCACTACGCAGTGTTCACTGTGGTTTCATGACACGCAGGTGTCATCATAAAACACACCAGACACTCGGGTGTCATTACAAAAGAGGAAGTCAAATGCAGCAACCCGCCCACCAAAAATCCTGCACAACAAAGCAAGTCTGAAATTCCCCATAATTTTTAAGGACCAGAGTAAGATGTTTTGGAAGCTGTAGTATGACGATGTCACACGCCCCCTCACCACCCAGGACTAGCATTTGGGTACCACCCTGTCCTCACAAGTGCTTTCAAGTTGACTGTCTGAGAATGTTCCTAAAGCAGGAAGAAGAGGAAGCTACTGTTTCTACTCAGACAGAATACAGATCTAGAAACACAGGGGCACAGGGGAGCAAAGAGAGGCAGGGCACTGGATTCGAGTCTCCTCTTTCTGAGACAACTCTTCCTGTTGCCAGCAGAAACAGCCAAGAGGTCTTGACAGCAAGACACTCCAGGGAACAAAGCAGACACACAGGCAGTGCCAGCCTAGTTAGCGACCTGAGCGCGGCCCTGCACCGGACTGGTTTGATCTGACGACCTCAGTATCTTTTCATAGCGCCTCCACCACAGCCGTACTTCTCTACCACCAAAGGGAGCTGTAGTGACAAGATACTGGCATTTGCTTTCCTTATTTTTTTAATGAGGCCGTGAATATCTGGGTACACTCAAACTTTTCTCAACTCTGAGTTACTGTGAAACAAAAGTTACGCTGCCACGCTCGTTACTGGTAACAAAACACTAACCAAGGATGAAGAGATTTTTTTAGCTCCGAGGTGGCGAGGCACTGGCACAGGCTGCCCAGGGAGACTGTGGATGCCCCATCCCTGGAAGTGTTCAAGGCCAGGTTGGACGGGGCCCCGAGTAACCTGGTCTACTGACAGATGTTCCTGCCCTGGCGTGGGGGGTTTGGACTCGATGATCGCTAAGGCCCATTCCAACCCTTTCAACATTCCATGATTCTATGACAGCTCCCCGGTAGCGCAACTTTCCCTGCGGTGCTTCCCTCGCTGGGGAGGTGTCCGGGGGGGGAGCGGCTGTGCCGGGGCACAGGACAAGCCGGACGGAACCCCCGCGAGCCGCCGGCGGCCACCCCGGGCACGGCGGGGTGGGCACGAGCGGAAGGGCCCAG
>WEIV01013099.1:422633-477034 GCA_013390005.1 Calyptomena viridis | reverse complement strand
AAGATAATAGTAACTCATAAGCTGTAAAATCTTCCTCTTGATTAATTATATTATATTAGAAAGCCATCAAATCAATTCTTTTGAAACTATAAAAGATGATGCTGTGATAAAAAATTTTGGAAGAAATTCCAATTACCTTGGAAATTAATTTACTTTTATTTGCAAGAATGGGATCCATAATTTTAACTTCAGTGTTTCAGTTGCCATAACAACTTTGTACATTTTTCCCTAGTTCATTTATGAGGACATGATTTTTTAATTTGATTGCATCATTTGATAGATAAGACAGTTTAATGCCGTTTTTAAGCTAACTCATTTAAACTATTTGCTGGCGGATTGCTGGTTATTTCTGTTCCTGATAAAGCTCATAATCATGGAAGCTAATTGAATAGAAATTATACGCAATGATAATCTTTTCCAGTAAATGCACATTTCTATTCAATAAACAAGAGCATCTATTCAATAGACACTCCTAGTTCAGATGAGCAGTAACAGCTGGTCACCTATAAACCAGGTAACTGCAACTATGAGGGTGCTGATGCTGGAGACTCCCAAAGACTTATCAGGTAAACTTTCAGCTTCTATGACTTCATGCAGGAGAAATGAGCCTGCTTTTGACAACACTGTTCATCATGGATGTCAGAGACATAGCTTTTTACAACCATCACACTTGCCTTCCTCTTTAAATTTTCTGCTGCATTCTTCAGGATTTTGCACATAGGTTTTCATACCATCAAGACATTCTTTGCCAGAACAGATGGATCTTAGCCATGGAGTCACATATCATGGATCTTGACTCATATAAATTAAGACACACCTTGAGCAACTTTTGTGGTATTATGGTGGTTTACCTTTGAGCTGTTAGCTGTACTGTCTCCAGACAAAGAAAAATTGAGCAGCCTTTTGTCTGGATCCTTAGAGCAGCACAGTTGAACTTACAAGTTTTGCTTCACTCATGAATACCTGAGAAAACTCACAGATCTCAGAGTAGTGGGAGTGATCCTGCAGCACTTTCCCACAAAGGACACAAATAGAGCACATGTGGAATTTATCTGGATGTTTAATGTAGCAACTAAAATTTGCAGTTGTTCTGAAGACTAGTGATGACAACTGTGTGATGCACAGTTAGTTTTGTTTAAAATCAGAAGCCTCTTTCATTCTAGACTCATACTTTAATCTCCCAAGTGCTGCATTGGCTTTTCCTCTCCTCTATGTGATTTTGTCATCAAGAGTGATGTTAAAAACAGGATGCTGTCAAGGTAGCAGAGTGTCTTCACATTCTTGTACTCCCCTGTTGACACATTCTGCAAACCTGATGTGCCACTTGAGGGTGGATCTAGTCTTTTTGGAAGAGCCTTCAAACATACGGAGCTACTTACAATAAAACCTAGGATTTGAATCAGGGTCAATTGAGGACCCCACATACAGGTGATATGGGCAATCTCAGTGGCTCTATCTTGGATAAAATGTCTGCATTCCTCTGGGCAGCACCTAAGCAAAGATGTCCAAGCATGTACTTGAAACTCTTTATGGATCTAAACCTCAATATCTAACAGTGAGTATGTGACCAAGCTGGAAAAGGAAACCACTCTCTCACGAGATGTTAATTATTTTAACAACTCTTATTCTTTTAAATTGAAGCAGTCACAGAGCTTTGCTAAAAAATGCTATTTAAATCCTGTTCCCCATATGAGGCTTCCTTTCCTGTAGTAAATCATATTAGTAGGAAATACAATTATCGGTGAACTTACTGTATTGTTAAAATATTTTTTAACTGTCAGACCTCCCTGATAATTTTTATAACACAATTGCAATTTCAAATTAAATACTATATCTGCCTTACATTTCACTAGATATCAGAGGTCATTTATAGTAAAACAGCAGCAGCTTTCTCAGTTGTCTTCTACATAAAAGGATTAGTGTGTTAGAAGTCTCTTGTCGATTTATGGTGAACTCAAAGAGCTCAGTTCCTTCACTTCACTTAGACCTTTACTACAAATGATGACAATATCACTGAAAAAGCAAATAAATGTGACAATCATCTTTTTGTTCTGCCTGTTGTAGTTCATATTATTACAGTGAGTTTCAACATACAGCAAGACACATGTCAAAATCTGTGCAGAAATTATGTAACTGAGGGAGTAAAATGATGAGGTTGTGGCATGGAAGGCTGTACATTACTGGAGCCACTGCCCACAGGTAGTGTTCTCCCTAACTCACAGAAGTAACACTATTAATGAAAGATTTTCCAAGGGGATATGGGTTGGCAGAGCAGGCTAGCCATGACTATGTACTACAATGATATTTAAAGACTAGTATTTTCAGAAAAGAAAACAATAGGTGAATCTATATAGCCACACTTTCCTTCCAACAGTTGTTCTTGCTTCCTTCACAGCATTGTAAAATCAACAAAAACATAAATAAGTCAAAGGGTTCATACTAGTAAAATGGATGAAAGTAATGTAAGCTTCAAGCTGCAGTCTGTTATACATCAAGATCGTAATTCAGCATATTTTTCTAATTCCCCAAAAGAACATAACAGAGGTCACATTTCAGTGGCCTTCCTAAATTGCAACTACAGAAATGATGAATGTTTCCATGTGCAAAAGTAGACACCTGCCTACATAAAACAACTGCACATAAAAAGTACTTGTGTACACAACAGATCATGTGCAAATATACTGCGATATGTATAATTTACATGCCTTAAACTACACACACATGCATATACTTAATGCACTAAAGATAAGAGTAGGGGTTTTTGCTTGGGCCGGGTTTCTTGTTCTAGGTTTTTACTTGGTTTCTTTGGGGGCTGCTAAAGTGAAGAATGAAGGGAGGAAACAATTTAGTTGAAATTGAACCAAAATATGTGTTTTTTTCATTGTTTCCTGCTCCCAAAAACTAATAATTGCCATTCATTCTTTAATGCCAAAACATCTTGGTTTCAGATCACTTGGGAAAAAAGAACGGAAATGAATGCTTAGGTTCTGAGAAGTGCTAGGGAGGAGCAGGACAAGAGTGTTCCCACTTTTATCCAGAAGTTTAGTGGCTCCATAATGCTTGTGAATTACCTCCAAAATTTTTTTCTCATCTATTTGGTAAGTTTCTGTCCAAGAACAACGTTTTAACATGTAAGCTGTTTGGAAGAAATTGCAGATTTAATGCCTAGATTTATGCCTTATGCAGAAGTAAATACAAAGGAGACAGTGAACAAAATTGATTAAGGAGAAACATATGACACTGTAGAGAATAGCTTTGCATCATTCGACTCTCTGCTGTTGTCTTACTTGAAGATCTAATTAATCTGTGATACTTAAAAATTTTATAATTAATTCTTTAGCTAATACCTTTTTACCTCCTCACATATTTAAAAATCAGGTCTCTTTTGCCACAACTGAAAATTCTTCATTCAGACTTCACCTAGTAAAGTTGGAGTTAATAGCCTACAGTCACCTAAATTGTGGCTCATTCGTTTTGAGAGCAAAGTTAAGAAAATGTAAAAAAAAAAAAATAATTGTTGGCTAAGTTTCTAATATCTATTTATTTGAAAGTACCAAAGCTTCAGGCACTCAGCGACAGGTACTCAAAAGGACACAAAGACTCTATTTGGAATCAAAAAGTCACCTGTCGCCCTTTTTCTGTCCTCTCCTCCTTTAAATAAGGTGATAACAGATTCTTACAGAACATGGATTCCTAACCTTTCAGTTTCTCTTATTCAAATATATTATGGTGTCTCCCTAAAAATGTTCTAAATATGGGCTTTAGAGTGACACTGAAAGCATCATGTTCCCATGCTTCTGAATACATTAAGAAACCTTAAGGAAAGGAATTAAAAAACCCAAAACTTTATCCACTGAATTTCTTTTGAGCAGAGGGAGAGACAGGCAATACCAGGTCTGGGCTCCAAGGCCACAGGTTGGCAGTGACACTGTGATGCACTGATTTGCTCTGCTAACACCTGTGCCCACAGAGATCACAGCAAAAACATTAGACTTGCTGCTAAACAGTCATCGGTACATGTGGGTGAGCTGATGTCTAGATTAGATTGGAATACAGGAACCAGTTTACTTTTTCTGTGCTTTTTTCACCACATTTCCTCCATCTATCAACAGACATATTCCTTCTCATGCAGAGAGCAGAGTAACTAAGCAATGATTCTCATACAAGAGATTAACTAGCTGCAAAGACAAACTTAGAATGTGCCTTGGGAAATCATCTATTCTTTCTTACATAATGAGGCTTTTTGTACTGATTATCTCCCTCTTACAAGTGCGTCAAGAAAGTTAGTAATGAAGAATTCTCAACACAGAGAAGTACCTCCACCTAGTAAGATACTCAAAGACAACAGGAGAGTTAGTGTGCTGCCATGTGTGGCACAGTAAGTCCCACAAAATACACATAATGTTGACTATTATTGATGTTGTTGAAGGTAACGGTGACATTCTTAGCAGAATCAACAGCTGCAAAAATCCAATATGGCTCTTCTTAATATCTCACACCTGTTAATATCTACCTGGTTTTGAGTCGTTTCAAACTAGACTATCTTGTTTCTATTATCACCTAGGAACACAAAAGGAATGCAACAATGGACTTTCAAGACAGAAAAACGTGCATACAAGAGTTCTTCCGTTCAGAGATGTCATAAATCTCCCAGCAGCATCTTAGGTTGTTACTCTAAGAGACATTAGAAAAAATATCCCTCTGGAAAAAATACAATTATCCATGAGGGAGATTTTGATTCTATCTGACATAAAGAGAAGCAGTCCTTTTATGTAACCTCTTATTGGCCTTTTAAAAGGGGCCATGAACAGTGGTACCACGGTTATTGTGCCTACTGGGTTTACACTGCAATCTAAATAACCTGGTTAACAAAACACTTCCAGAACCTGAAATGTGATTTAGAAGCAATTTTAACAGGTTTGAAACTTTCATTACATTAACTACTTCCTTTGAAGAGGAACATCAATATTTCAGACACACCAAAATTCTTCCTTTTGCACTGTTAGGCTGTTACTGTTAGGCTGCTACTCAATCCAGCATTATTAAGAAATTTTTCCCAAATATAACATACTGTTAAGTATAACCCTGGGTTGCCGTAACTTTTGTTAGCACAGAATTTAGAACAAAATAAAACCTACTAGAACATGCACTATTGGAAAGATATGTTAGTTGAGAAAATTTCTTAGCAAACACTACTTATTCATTTAGCAATAAACAGGGGATTTGAGCTCTTCATTTAGAAGTTGATTTTCACAAAGATCGAGTTTCCTAAATTTTATAAATACTTTATTACTTATCTTTCCTAAAACTCCTAACTAGGTCTCTTTAGAATTTGATTTTTACACAGAATGAGTTTCCTAAAGTTTTTGAATATTTCACCACTTAAAACTCCTAAAAATCTTAACTAGGTCTTCTGCAGAGCACAATGGAATAAAATATATTTTCCTTGGCATTTGTGTGTACATATTTTGAATACTGCTGGGGATTTGGATGAATGATTGAGATTAATGTTGACTAGTAGATGACAACTCAGTTTTATGAAAACTTGTGACAAGTCAACATTTGGTTTTTTTCTCTGCTTGAAGAAAACACAAAAACTTTCCGAAAAGAAGACTTGAGGCAACCAGGCTCACATCCTCCTGCTTCTTCAGCAGAGCTTACCAGACCACTTCCTTTTGGAATGGAAAACAGTGACAAATGACTTTGCTCGGGGTCAGTATTGGGACTGGTACGACTGGTAACGACTGGTAACGACTTTGCCAGTGACATGGACAGTGGGATCAAGTTTGCCAATGACATCAAACCATATGGTGAGGTCAACATACTGGAGGGAAGGAATGCCATCCATAGGGACCTTGACAGGCTGGAGAGGAGAGCCTATATAGAGTTCATGAAGTTCAACGAGGCCAAGTGCAAGGTCCTGCACCTGGGTCAGGGCAATTCTAAGTGCAAACACAGGCTGGGTGGAAGAATGGCTTGAGAGTATCTCTGAGGAGAAAGATATAGAGTGTTGCTTGACAAGAAAATCAACATGACCCAGCAATGTATGTTCTCATCCCAGAAAGCCAATTGTATCCTGGGCTGCATCACAAGCAGTGTGGCCAACAGGGAGAGGGAGGTGATCCTCCCCCAGCCCTGGTTTTGTGAGATCCCACCTGGAGTGCTGCATCCAGCTCTCAGGTTTCCAACATAAGAAAGACACGGAACTGTTGGAGCAAATCCAGAGGACGATAATGAAGATGCTTAGAGGCCTGGAGCACCTGTCCTATGAAGAAAGGCTGAGTGAGTTGGGGTTGTTCAGCCTGCAGAAGAGAAGACTTCAGGGAGACCTTACAGCACCCTCCAGTACCTGAAGGGGACCTACAAGAGAGCTGGAGAGGGACTTTTGACAAGGGCAGGATGTGATAGGACAAGGTGGAATGGCCTTAAGCTGAAGGAGCATAGGTTGAGAGTAGATACTAGGAAGAAATTCTTTACTGGGAGGGTGGTGAGACACTGGAACAGGTTGCCCAGAGAACTTGTGGGTGCCCCATCTCTGGAAGTGCTGAAGGCCTGGTTAGATGGGCTTTAAGCAACCTGGCCTAGAGAAAGGTGTCCCTGCCCATGGCAGGGGCATTGGAAGTAGATAGTCTTTAAGGTCCCTTTCAACCCAAACCATTCTGTGATTCTATGATTCTGTGACTTTGGATAAGTTAGGATGGAACTGGAACTCAAATGCAAGTCACTTCCCAGTCAAGTCAATATCCCAGACTCTATGCTGGAGAATGTGAAGTGTCTCTTACAGACAGTGTAACCAGGTCCCTTAACATCTTTCCCAGACCACCTTTTCATGAATTTTTTTTTCTTTAATAAAAATTAAAAACCTTGAAGGTAATCCCTAGGCTGACTTCAGTGGAACCAGGACTTTATCCTACTGTAAGAGTAATTTTCTATTCAAGCAAAATATTATTTGACTCCTTTGTGAGTTTATTCTAGAAGCTTTAAATGAAATACTGTCTGTTCCTCAATTTTGCTGCAGACTTTTTCAGTTATTACCTTTCCACTTTAGAATTATGCTCTCTCTTCTAATTTATGTAGATTTTGATATTGGACTCTTTATTCAAAATCGTTATTCAAACAAACTCCATACTAGAGGCAGAAAATCCAATTCCCACACTATTTAAAAATATCGGAACAGGTCCTTAGGAATGGGTTTGGGGATTCCTCAAGGTGAAAGACACTAGTAATCTATGCCCATTAGTATACACAAGTTCATTTTACCATGTTCTACTCAGAAGAAAACTTTATCTAATAAAATGGAAAGAATGGCACAGTTGATTTTTATTTTTTTTCCAGGGAGTGTGTATCAGGGGATGACATCACTCAAAAGCAGCAAATCACTGTAGATTAAGTCAAGCACAACAACTTACTACAAGAATAAGTTTTCAGAGAAAATGAACTAAGCCAGACAGAACGACAAAAGGTCTTGACATAAAGTCAGACAGAGCACCACTGGGCTGACAACATCACCCTGAAGGTAAAACATAACCAAAAGCAGCAGGAGAAACAAGGAAGCTGATACAAAAGCATCAACTAAACACATACTGCAGGTTTATTCTTCTCATTATCTTTAGGTTCTGGTAGGAAGGTTGCAAGTGTTTGCAAGGCCAGTCTGTGATATTAAGTGTTTGATGGTCTCCATATTCTATAGAACTAGCTAAAAAATAAGATCCTACAAGGCTGGCATTGTGATGCTGGAGTCAGACTCTTGTTCTGCCTTTAGAAATATATTAGTCACATGATGCTTTTATGTCAATCTGGGCTCATGTACCAAATTTAGCTACAGTTTCATGCATTTCAGATTGATGACTTCAAAAAGGCATCATGTTTTACAAGAGCTCTTTAGCCCTTTCAGCCAGATATTTAAACACGTCTTCACAGAATCGCTGCTTTTAATGATACTTAATAAGGGGGGGGGGGGGAAACCAAACCAAAAAAAAACCCCACAGAGCATATAGTCATAACACATCATTTTATCTGCCAGTAAGTACAGTTTAGGATAAGCTTTTGATCCCTCTACTTTTACTGAAATCAATGGAAATCCCTCATTCAGAGGCATAAGTGTCTCCATGTGGCATATATTATAACATAAATAAACCTGTGTTTGAGAGAAGGGGAAGATGGTGGGATAATACTGTTCTTCTCAGGTCATAGATGCCTAATGGAGGATAAATGGAGCAGTGGAGAAAGAGAGAAATAACTAACAGACCAAATTCGCCACTGTGCAGTATAGCATTATGAACTTGGCACAATGCTTTTATGTACATTGGGTAGGATTTCTGTTTGCTGAAGATTCTTTACACAGCTCCATATTGGGCTATTAATTTATTTTTCCTTGGGGAAAATGCTACTGGTACATGTCAAAGGCAGCTTTATTTGTAACTCCTAGGAGAAAAAGCTTGACATGAACACACTGAGCTCCAACATAAAGGATTGCATAAACTGTTGTGATAGCACACACAACAATCTGCACATCTCTGAGTGCATTTTTCTGGCTGCAGCCAGCATGTGCCTTTCTCCCTAACTGGACAGGTAATTTTTGCTTTCAGACACTTCTAAAATATTAGCATTTATCCTGGAGATGGAGCAAAACACGCAGTTCAGATCCAGATGTCCCTGATCCTTTGGAAAAAGACAGATAAACAGGGGCCTGAGTTGCAGAATTTGGCTATTTTTAACTCTATTCACAGCACCAGCCTCAGTCATTGCACAGAATAAAAACAAGTATTTGTTAGCATAGTGCTTGGTTACACAAAGTACTGCAATGCTAGTTACTAGGACAACAATATAGTTGCTTACACTGTGAAGACAATAGATATTTAACATTTTTGATGTCTGACTAAAAATCTGTAGTGAAAAAATGGAGGAAATAGGGGTTTTTTTCCCTTACATTTTTCAGATTTGTATTGCAGTATTATTATTTCACTATCTTTGGTGGTATCTTTGCAAGATTTCATATGAACATAATACCTCTTTACAATCTGAAATACTGCATTCAGATAATTTCAAAGTCAGGTTACATACCAGGGATGTTTAGACATCAGTGTAAGAGTCTGTGTGACTACAAGAAGCAAAAGCCACTGACTCAGGCACTATCTCAAACATGCACAAACAAAAATATGCTCAAGTGCATAAGCAGAAAGAGCCCTGAAAACAGAGATGAAACCAAAACCTTACGTCATGACCAATGTCTCATCTCCAGGTTCACTAAGTAATCCATCTACAAAGACTGAAGTGCTGGTAAAATTATGTGTGCTCCAAGTCTGGCCTTCATCTATGCTGAACCTGTAAAAAAGCAGAAATGGTTTTCATTTACAACTATTATATACAAAGCACAATTCACTTCATAAAAAGAAACCCCCTTACTACTAAAGCCTAGGCTTTTCAATTACAAAATACAATATGCTTAGACAATGTATCATATTAATGTGATCTTTTTCTCAGCAACATATCCAGGGGTTTACATCTTTATGAGAAGATGTATAACAAATGTGCCACAACAAAAATTCTCAGGCAGATAAAAACTGAGCTCTGTCAACAAACTATCTTGCCACCTTGTAGGTTTAAAAGCTAGTTAATTTGCACTTCATTCTTTCTAGTGGCCTCAGAGGTAAAGACCTCTTAAGCAGAGGTCAGTGAGACATGAGAGGCAAAGGAGCCCAACTGCTAAAACCCATGGGAGGTGAGGTAACTGCAGGAACCAAGATTATGATGGTCCTTCATGTTTGCTACCAACCAGTTAAACATTTGCAAAAGTAGTGATGAATCAACAAAACATATTTCAAATACTCTTTGCACCCACAATTTACGAATCAGTCTCTTTTCTGCTGTACATTTCCTCCAGCTCTTGTAGATAGTACATTAATGGTGATTCATTCTAGCTAATCAGACAGAGACTCTAGTTCCTATTAGGGTATACAATACAATTCTGTAAAAATGAACATAGTCACAAGTGATAAAGACCTCTTACAGTTTCTGTGCTTAAAATTATAGTTCTGTATGCTATTACATAAGGTTAGCATATTTTGCTGTGCTATCATGCAGTCTAAAACTCAATATTTTATAACAAAATGCTATGCAGCAAACCTTTCCTGCCAGAAAACCTGAGAAGTCCATTTGCTGCACTATCAGTATATGACAGGATCCGTGCACACTACAGTTAATTTGTACATGAATATCTCATGAACTGTGCTTCTGGCAGACAATACTACACAGCACATAAGCACACATAAGTCTTTTGCCTGTTGGCCACAAGAGTCTGCGTTATATTGCTCTTGCCAGAGCAACTCAGGGCTGTTCTCCAGTCTTACTGTGGCCCTTGGAGAGGCCAGAGGTTTATCCCAGTATCAGTGAACTATCCTGAGTTCATACCTAAGTCACATGTGCATCATAGGTTAAGCATCATTGACATGTACTGCTGGTGTCAACCAGTAGCAGGAAACAATCATACAGAACATGGCTTGTACTATAGACTTCCAGAACAGCCTTTTAAATAAAAAACTCCTACGGTGATGCAAGAAAATGTTATTATAATCAATGCATTTTGCCATGGTACCTTCAGCATCATGAAATTATCTTTAAGGAAACATTGAACTGCATTTTTTTGACTTAATGAATGTTAAATTAAGCTGACTCCACCTGTGTTTCATACATGATCACATTGAAATGCTTATCTTAACTCTGAACTTTGCCTGAGGTCTTGAATAATATAGCTCTACTCTAATTGACTGTAGGATTACTTGAGTATTTTCAGAGGGATAGAGGTGTCTTTGATAGCCACAATAACGCCACCATGGTCCAAGTATAAGATATGGTGCTCTTCTTCAAAGACCTACAAGTCAGACAAAAAAAGGCCTGCTAAGCAAATGTACAAAACAGCTGAAGTAAAATGTACAAGCAAACAAGGATTAATAGACTTTTATGTTTTATAATGTCCACACTTCAAACTGAAAAGGACACAAAAGCCAGGTTAACTCTTGTATTTGTTCCAGCTGTAAAAGAAAAGGAAGTTAAGCAGGTGAATCAGAAAATGTTCAGGTTCAAATCACAATCAGATTAAACTGCCTAAAGTGATTTTAGCCCAAGCTTATATTTCCCACAGTATGCATTCTGCATTCCTTCCCATTATATATCACAAAGTGACCTATCACCTTACTTTGGTATTTGTCATATTCTGTGTATCTTGCGGAATAAAATGCTTTGTAGTCTAATTCTAAGAAAAATAAGAAAAGTACTGCTGTTCATGACTTTCTCACATGTTCCCCAGAATCTGCAGAGCTTGAAATAATTGGTGCAAGCATGTTTTCTCCATTGTCAGTGATTTATTTAAGTTCAAACATTATGTGATCTCCCATGAAGGCCATTCTGAGTTTTGAACCAAAATACATGTAATATTGATTTAATGGTATAAATGATGAAAAATTCCCTAAATTATTTTAATTCCTTTTCTAGAGGTCATCAGCAGTACTAAAATGAATGCACATATCTTCCCTTTTTTACATCTGAAATCTATCTTAAGACAGGGTTTACTTGTGTTATTAACTTGTGAAAGATCATTTAACAGAAGAGCAAGTGATAAAGTGAGAGTTACCACACCCAGTTACTAGGTAATAGATGAACATGCAGTCTCCTACATGCTTTGACAAAGCAAAGGTGCAAACCATAAAGGTTAGCTTTACTTTGCCTTATGGATGAAAATGTATTGACAATACTAAATGCTTCTTTTTTTCAGGTGAAATGAAATGCTGCATTTAGAGGATTTATCAGCAAGACTGAACCAGAGCTGGGGTGAAAGTATTCTACAGCACACTCATGATTACTTCAAAAATAGTAAGCATTTCATTTGGGTTGAGAACTCAGTCTTCCTCTCATATAGTAAGAACATATTTTATGGGAATCCTAGGGCTTCAAGTATCTTATCAATTTTTCAATATTGTCAACTTACATGTGAAACCCTGATACAAGGCATTTATAGTCCTCTCTACTTATTCCACACAGCTGCATGTTTTAGAAGAGAATTCAGTAGAAGACAGACATTAATTTTAGATGTACTTCAAAATGATGAGATCAGCTGGAGTCCGATAAGCAAGCAGAGTTTTGATCCTTCTTTAAACTTTGTTTGAACTTTCACTCAAAGTGAAATGCAACAGTCTATGCTGGGACATGAAGTCTCCCAAAGCTTCACCATCATATTGAAGATAAAAGAAACTGGAATCTGTACCGCTTTATCAAAATTAGGTTTTACCAGAAAAGCACTATGGCAGTTCTTCTGTACTCTTTTAGTATCCTGCTTTAGCACTCTATAAAGCACAGGGGACACATTACAGGCATATTACTGCTGTCATTGTAGCATGCTCTTCTTGCACACACTTCAAACATTTTATAACCAAAATGTATGAAATCCCTTATGAAAGCAACTCTTCATCACTACATTGAAAAGAATTAACAATTTCATGCCTGTTTAGCACAAAAGGTAAATATTTATCTCTACTTTCTGGAAATGAAAACAAGACAAACAGTTTGCAAGGGATTTAGGCAAAGGTAGTCCCAGTGTCAAAAGTGAAGTTCAAAAGCAGGAACATGAGATACGTGTTTGCAGCAAGCCACAAATTCTGATATGTCTCTCCACTAACTCAAGACAGGCAATAAATCTGGTGTAATCCTTACGAGTAGCCAGCCACTACAGAAAAAGATTTTTATAACACATTTATATAATTTTCCAAGCATGTTACGTGCTTTATAATTATAATATTGACTTATTTTCTCTTTCCCTTTCCCGTCTGCTCTAAATGTTTCTTTTTCTGTGTCTGTCTGAACAACTTCAGTAGCTATTTTAGGTCAGAATATCTATTGGTAGCCATTAGGAAAACTCCATGAAATCAGTGAAAAAATTGAAATGATCCTAGAAAATATATACCACACAATTTTACTCTGCAATACAGAAATTTGAAAAATAACCAAAAATTTGCTAAGTCACTTGCTTCTTGCATCAAGTGCCATCCATTTCTAGATTCAAATCTGGAAACATAGGTTTTCGTACCCAGAATGAGCCAGTTGGACCTTCCCAGGGCTGAAAAGCTGGAATTGCAGCCTTTTTTGCTCTGCTTAAAGGTGTTACTATCCATCTCTTAAGATGTCTGCAGGAAACAAGTATTCTTGCTAAAACGATACTTTTCAAAGTTGCTTTGATACAAAAGGATTCAACACAGAAAAATAATATTAAAACAAAAAGCACCAGACTAAAGTTCCAGAGATCTAGATTCAGTTCCTAGACATATAACAGGCTTTCTGTGGAACCTTATTAGCTTGAGTGAGCATTTTACCACTACAAGAGCTTCTTTGGTATCAGATCAAATATGAAAGGTTTATTGTTGCTGATTTTTTCCTTTTATTTATGCCATTTCTTTTGAAAGCCAGACCTTTCTCTTACTCTATTTGTCCAATTCAAGTACTGTGTTGTAACAGATGCTGTTGCAATTGCAACAGCAACCATAATTATGAACAGGATTCAGTATTCAAAAAAACCCAAACCCCACACATGTCTACATAAGGTCATCATTAGCATTTAACAGAGTATCCTAGTATTTCATGTTCATTAACACATTTTATGATACTGCTTTCCTGGTATAATAGACAGAGAAACCTTTCAAATCTGTTCCATGAGTTCACTTTAGGCTACGTCTTCACAGTCCACTTGGCACTTAAGTTAATAGTTGGACTCGATGCTCTTAAGGGTCTTTTCCAACCTAAACAATTCTCTGATTCTATGATTCTAAGCCCACGTAGTTCATGATACTGTCAAGGTGAGATGCCCTTCTCCTTCAGGCTAGTTTACTTCTGCTGCATAGACATTTACACTACTTGTCAGTCAGCTCCTAAGCCACCTCTATTTACAGTGCAATGTTGTACAGTACACAGCCACAAATTTCAGCTTTCCTCAAAAAATGAGTGATGGTTTCAAGATATTCCCACAATCAGCTCGGGCACAATGCAACAAAAAGGCAGAAGAACAACTAAAGCCAACTCACATGGTATCGTGTTTATTTGCATAGTGTGAAAAAGCAATCCTTGATTTTACTCTTTGTGTGAGCTGGCACAGGCAGGACACAGGAATGACCACAAAACCACAAATGAAATGCAAAATATAAATTTATTCTCATTACCTGGCCAATCAGGGGCTGAAGCAGCACCTGGGCAGGCACACAAGTGAGGATGCAGGTGCCACAGAGCTAGAGGATCACCCAGTCTGCTGTTTTCACCTGTACCTCAGAGGTTTGCTCAGCTACAATTTACCACTCTGCTTTCATCTTTCAAGGGATCTCAAGCATGTTTGATAGTGTGCCTCTAAGTCTATCACAGGCCTATGTTATCTAAATACAGACATTCTACTTGTCCAACAAAGAAGGCCTAAAAACTCCTAGTATGATATATGTGGGTTTTGACACCTGAACTGCAGGTCACATGATTGTTTTCCATTATTTCCCAGTTTTCCATTATTTCCCCAAACATTTCCATTTATCACCAGTACTTACTTAATGTCACAAAAACACTGGTTGTGTTTATAGTAAGTCTTCCTGAAGGCTCCTATGATCACACCATATGCATCGTAAGGAATCATGGGTTCAGTTGAAATCACAGAATCACAGAATCATTCAGGTTGGAAAAGACCTCTAAGATCATCGAGTCCAACCATCGAGTGTCAAGTCCGACACTAAACCATGATCCCAAGTGCCATATTCATACATTATTTGAATGCTTCCAGGAATGGCAACTCAACCACCTCCTTGGGCAGCTTGTTCCAATGCCTGACCACCCTTTCAGTGATGAAATTTTTCCTAATACCTAATCTAAACCTCTCTTGGTGCAACTTGAGGCCATTTCCTCTTGTTCTACTGCTTGTTATCTGGGAGAAGAGACCAACCTCCACCAGTCTTCAGCCTCCTTTCAGGTAATTGTAGAGAGCTATAAGGACATCCATGAGCCTCAAAATCATTTAAGTATAGAATGCTGGTTAAGAAATTATGAAAAGAAAATGAAAATGCAGATTGTTATTAAAGTGAGAATGTATTACAAACTCAGGGACTGGTTCCAGTTAAGAACCACAAACTGAAGCTGCATCAACGATGTGATGATAATGCAAAGAACGGAAATCTTCTGAAATAAGGTGCCAGCAAATTCAAGACATCAAGGGCAATGATTTCATTCTGTTTAGTACTGATACAATTTGTAATTTTGCATTCAGCTTTATCATGCTTCAGGAGAAGCATGTCATATTAGACAGTCCAACCAATGAACAACAAAAAGGAAAGAAAAAAAAACCCACTTTAGAAATTTGATTAATTAGGAAAATCAGTGGATTTGACTTTGCTCTTTCCAAAGGGAAAAATCCCTGTTGTCTGGGTAGAATTGCTAATCACCTTTCAGCATCTAGAAAGTTATTCAAAGGTGACAGAAAACCACTCCTCTCTAAAGATAAGAAGAAATCAACTTGCAGAATTGTTGAAACTGCAAGAACAAGAGCAACAGGCAGCTTACATCAAATATTCAGAAACATCTATGAAGAACGGTGAAACACCATGTAGCTTGAATCTCCTACAGTGAAGGATTAACAAATAGTTCTGCTAGAGTTGTTCTTAGTGTGTTTGATGTTGTCTCAGAGCACATGGTTGAATTACATGATCTTTGACCTTCCTCACAGTCTTGTATTCCTATGAACCAATACCGCTATTATTTCAAGAAAGCTTTTAACTAATTCCTTGAACTGCCTTTTCTCCTAAGTCTCTTATACTTACTTTTCTGCATTACTTTGCCTCAATACACAAGCACAGACTGCTCCTCTTTTAGTCTGTAAACAGCTCTGCAACATCATATGAGCACATGAGAAAGGTGCCAGACACTCACTAATGACAACCTCAAAGTCTACGAGTCAGAGACTTAGATGAAGAGTTGTGCCAAAGCATGGGATTTGTTCTGCTTTCACCAGGTCACAAGAACTGCAATTTACTGAATTATTTAAATTCCCATATCACCTGACTGAAGCCTTCTCTCTTGCTGCATGAACTCCAACAGAGAAAGGAAATGTACTCCTGTCCTCTGGAAGAACTGTTTGATAGAGAACAGCAAGGCCATAAAATACATAAAAACTACACATAAAATCTACAATTTAATTCTGATCACAAATATTAGGATTGCACAAGCTCTTTCAAAGAGTTCATAACAGTTCTTTTTAAAATAAACAAATGATGTTTTTCATTTTGACTATCACATTGAGGGATCAGTTTGTGGTTGGTTTTACAGTATGAAAAGGCATCTTAGGGTCAAGTAGCAACACATATAATTTACCTGTGGTTTATTTACAAATAAAAAGCAGTGAAAACACAAATTGGATCCCTTTCACTCTTTTCTTCTTATTTTTTCACCCCAGAAAGACTATAAAACTTTGGCAAATGCTGAAACAAATTATGAGAGAGGCCTCTATGAAGTATTAAACAAGTACTCACTGTAAATCCTGGAAGGTTTTTGCATTTAAACACCTATTTATCATATTCTAGATTTCAAGAAGGAATTTGGCATAAAATTTTATCTTTTAAGCATCAAAGGACATTATCATGACAAAAATAATCTATTTTTTTTTAAAAAGTCCCTCTGTGGAGTATTAATGGAACACTACAATAGCAATATAAGAAACTAACATTATTTTCCCCTTTTAACCTCAAATTCTCCAAGCTCAGTAGCACTACCGAGAACATTTTCACACTTAATTGTTCTCAGAAAATAACTAAATTTGATTTCAGCTAAACACTAAAACATTATTTTAGATGAAATGAAATTATTTTTTGACACACTTTTGTCCTTTGAGAGTGTTTTTTTTTTCTTCTGGATATAAAAGTAGAATCTATATCATATTGTGTATTGTTGCTATACACATATTTATATAAAGAAACTATCCCTGTGATTAGGCACTACTGAGAGAACTGGGTTTGCATGGCAAGGTTCAGGCAGTGGGTTACTACAGTGGGTTACTACTTCTCTGAGAAGCTGCCTGAAGCTTCCCTATGTCCAGCAAAGCCAACACCTGCCTGCTCCAAGAGGGACCTGTCACTGACCAAGGTCAAGCTAATCAGTGACACCAGTAGCATCTCTGGGATCAGGTACTTAAAAAGGTGGGGGAAATCTGCACAACAGCAACTGCAGCAGGAGAGGAGTCGAGTGAAACAGCCCTGCAGACACCAAGGTCAGTGTGAAGGAGGGTGCAAAGGAAGATAATACAGGTACCCCCAAAATGCCAGGCAATGGAAGGACTTAGGAAAAACCTATTTTTCAATGGCAAGAACACTGACTAACGGTGTCTGTACATGAAAGAATGTAAAACCTTTTCCTCTCCAAGCCTTCTTAACAGCTTGTCTCCCCCTGCTTGTGTGGTCTCCAAGGTCATCTGTGAAACAGTTCTCTTTTCAGGGAGTTAACTGCTCTGAAAGGCTGGAGAGGGAATGAAACCCAACCTTAAGTCTCCCAGCAACCAAAGGTCTCTAGCACATCAGCCTATCTTCCCACCACCTCTTGCACAAGGTCTGTTTAACCCCCCTACAAAGGAGTAGGAGGTGCTCCGGGTGTCAGAGCAGAGGTTCCCCTGCAGTGTGTGGTGGTGAGGCAGCGGTGCCCCTGCAGCCCATGGAGGACCACAAGGCTGCAGAGATTCACCTGCAGCTCATGGAGGACCCCATACTGGAGCATGTGGATGCCCGAAGAAGGTGGGGACCCCATGGGAATCCTTCACTGGTAGCAGGTTTGTTGGCAGGACTTGTGACCCCACAGGGGATCCACGCTGTTCCCGAACGATTGCACCCTGTGGGAGGGACCCACGNCCTGTGGGAGGGACCCATGCTGGAACAGTTCTGAAGAACTACAGCCCATGGGAAGGACTTATGTTGCAGAAGTTCCCGGAGAACTGTCTCCTCTGTGAGGGACCCCACACTGGAGCAGGGGAAGAGGGAGAGTCTCGTGATACACTGACCACAGCTCCCATTCCCCATCCCTCCTGTGCTGCTGTGGGGAGGAGGTAGAGAATTCGTGAATAAAGTTGAAGGAAGGGAGGGAAGAAGGGAGGGGTGGGGAAAAGGCATTCTAAAATTTGGGTTTATTTCTCACTATCTTACTCTGTTATTCATTGGCAAATAAATTAATGTTCCCCAAGCTGGGTCTGTTTTGCCCATGATGGCAATTGGTGACTTAACTTGACCCATGAGCTTTTTGTTACATTCTCTCTTCCCTGTCCAGTTGAGGAGGGCAGTGATAATGTGACTTTGATGAGCACCTGGCTTTAAGCCAGGGTGAACTCATCACACTGAGACAAAGCAGTTTAGGAAACAATACATAATAAAGGTGAAATGCTTCAGCTGATAGTAGGCAGTGGAAGCAAAAGGCATCCAGAATTCAAACAGCACTACTACATCATTGTTCTCTTTTTAATACTTTGATATTTGTTGTCCCTGAATTTATTAAATCATACTAAAAGACATTCAAAGGTTTATTATTTTTTGAAAATCTGTTTTCACTCAGTTTCAATGAAGAACAAAGTTTATGCTTAAATAAGTTTTCAGACTATGAAGCAGAAGAATTTCTATCTTTGTACCTAAGTCATGTCTTTTAGCTTAGAATGTTTGTACTGCGAGATCTAGCCCAAGTCCACTTCATCATTAACATAGGAAGATAATTTAAATTATTATAAACCTAAAAAGATGCTAGTTTTTTTTGCCTAAGATGACTTATAAGATCTTTACAGAGATGAAAATAATCAAATTTCAGCAGAACCTGACAGCCTGATCAATTTGAGTCTTTACAAATCACCTCCTTAATCTCTTAAATTTCCAAGCAAAATGGAGATAACAATAGCCACCACCTTCAAAAGAGTGGGTACCTAAAGATTAGTTAAGCATTATAGAATTTATCACATTTGGTACATTAAAATTATCTCCAGGTACCTTTGATGATTTATGTTTCCTACCTGACGCCACGTGTTCCCACAGTCAGATGTTATGTACATCTCCTCTTTATACTCAACCAGCTGGGACCCCAGGTTACCTGTCACAAAACAGCAGAAAACAAGCATTACATCAACATGAGCAAGAGAGACTGGATCTAGTCCTGATGCCAGTAGGAGCAAGAACCTTCTAGGTTTGAGCAAGAACTTAAATCAGGTGATCAGGCTTATTTAAGTTCTGGTAGGACTAGCAAAATCCATTTAAAAACACATATGTGCAGTTTTAAAGTCTTCCTTTCCATTGCTACCTTGTCCATTGGTGGGAGCAATGAGGCTTGATTCTAATACTGAAATGCAGAAGCCAAACCAACATTTTAGTTTTGTTGCTGCATCCTAAAAATTATTACAAAATAACACACATTTAAGATATAAGTATGAAACAACTATAAACTCAGAAGCTTTACCTTAACCTTAATCATATTCTGTAAAAGTATTCATGTTGAACTGGAATTGTTAAAATATTTTATCTGTAAGACTTGATGAAGTGATAGCAAAATCTAGAATCTGCTGAAATACATAAGACTGAAAAGAGGGGACAGGGCTTTTGAAAAAGAGTGTAAATGCAAAAGAATTGAAAGCAGAATTACTTGATTTATGTAAATATTGACCAGGAAGCTAATTAATGTTTTGACAAAAAGTACTGAGGAGAACTCAGATTGCTGCAAAGGTAACAACAGTGTTAAACTTGTCAAAGATGATAGCAAATGCAGTCTTAAATACTAAGATCTCCATCTTTTAACATGTGGTATTTCAAATAGTGAACTATTAAACCACCAGGCCCTTTACAGTGTTTTAGTGGAGAAGCAATCATAGCAAAATATTCCTTCTAAATTATATCCTCCAGGGGATTTTGACTTAAATATATGGTTTGCCTGCTTCTACAGTAGAAATAAGATGAAAGTTATCAAACCCTCTTAAGCAGAAGAGGCGGTGAAAGAAAACACTTGAGATTAGGATAGCAGTATGAAATTCCACTTGTGTGTTATATAAATAGCTGTTTTTAACCACTAAAACAGACCTGTTTATGCAGAGGGTACTCACTAGAGCTGAAAGGTTGCCAAGAGGAATGACAGCACCCACTGCCCACAATACATGCTCTGCTTAGACCATCAAGGTTGCATGTGCTCCACTATTTAATGGTACAACTCTACATTATTTAACCATAAATATATCCTGGATAGGATTAGAATATTTATATTGAATCAGGGAATTTATAGGAGTTAGTTAATTCCTTTCAATTGCATCTACCATTTCAGAAGATGTGGCTGCCCCTTTTTGGGTTTTCTTCTTTCTAATACACTTCATACTCCTCCATTTTTCAAATAATTCAGCACAGATATAGTTGGTCATGTCAATTTTGGAAAAAAAAAAGACTATTCCTGTAGGTAATAAGATTTGACAAGGTCAGTGCAGTATGGATGTAGGTGACATGGACTGACCACCTACTTAAGAACCAAACTCATACGGATGAAGCAGATGTAAGACATGTTAGGATTAAAAATGTGCTAAAACCAGCTCATACTCAAAGTGCAGGGATGACCCATATGACTGGTATAGGATGTGACAGCAGTTATGCCAACTAGGAAGGAAAGAGAAACAGGTTACTGTGGAGTGAAGAGCCCCTGTTCTTTCCCTGCAAACATCCTCAAAAAACCAGCCCAGCTCTAATTCAGCACTGAAGCCCGTCAGGCACATGTGGTCTCCTTCCCAGCTCTACCTGCTGAGTTGGTCCAAGCAACTGGGATGGCAAGGGCCATCACATGGCTTTGCAGAAGAGTTATCTTTTTTACATAAGGCTGTCTAGCTTTTAGAAACAAAGTCTCAAAAGCAATCAAAATGACACTTCTGTAACAGAAATGACAGAAAGTTACAACCACACCACCAGTGTTAAGGACAAAAGAGCATAGACCTAACTAAAGGCTGAATTTTTTTAAAGAACAGATTCAAACTTTGGTTTTATTCTCTGGTAGTCCTTGGCATATTATATTTTCTTGTTTACAGTCATGATGTATTCATTCAGGTGAACCTTATATATAAGTATAGGTATATACTTGTACATGTATATTACATATATTTTCTTATGTACATTTTCTCTTAGAAAAAAACTCTAACAATGAAACATGATTAAGTCATAAAATCATAAAATCATAAAATATGCTGAGTTGGAAGGGACCCATCAGCATCATTGAGTTCAGCTCCTGGCCCTGCAAAGAAACATCCCAAGAATTACATCATATTCTTGAGAACTTTGTCCAAATGCTTCTGGAACTCTGTCAGGCTTGGTGCTCTAACCAGTTTCCTGGGGAGCCTGTTTCAGTGCTCAACCACCCTCTGGGTTAAAAACCTTTTCCTGATATCCATCCTAAACATCCTGTGAATATTAGCAAACGAAACAGATCCAAAAAGAAAACTTCACATGTGAATTCAGTTATATTTTCTTCCCAAATACAGCTTTTAGATTAATCTGCTCACTAGAAGGAGATAAGAATCAGAAATCATCTTCTCCAGGTTAAAGGAAGGGAAGGGAGATTTGATTCATTGCTCGTACGAAACACATTTCTTTTGCTATTCTAATTTTCCTCTGTTTAATTTTCACTGGTATATGCATCTGCAAATGGGTATATTCCTGTGCTTTGCAGTTACTCACAGAATGTTTTATATGGGACAGCTGAGGACAGAAATATTTATTTGCTTGTTAGAATCTAAAGTACTGCTGTCAGTCTACAAACTTCTTTGCATAGATATCTTTAATGAATGCAGTGTTAGTTTTGCTCCTGGAAAAATGCTGTTTATTCTACCTCTTTTCATCACTTACTAAAATCTCCTTGCATGAGTAGGTCTTTATTTAGAGAATTGCGATGGATCTGTGCTTTAAAGAGTTCAGTGGTAAATTGCCTTGCTAATGGAAAATTAGTCTGTAAACTAAACAGCATCAACTTGTGCTTCATTAAAAAGCCTTTTCTATCCAGCTGATATGGTAATGACTGAAAGATATTAGCAACAGTGTTGTAATTGCAGCTCTGTTAAAAGATAGACATGACTCCTAGTTCTTTTTTTACTCTTACTGCCTTTTCTTGATAAATGAGCAAAAGGAGTTGGTGGGCTCATTTATAATTCCATTCTGGCAAAAAACACAACTGATGAACAATGGCACAGAGTCTGGGGGTGCTCCTTTGGGAAAAAGGATTTCAGTGGTGTTTGTCTTTTGAAAGCAGCCCATCCCTGGGCCAAGGGTGAAAGCTCAGGAGTGCTGCATGCAGGAGCTTCTGACTGCTGACAAAATGTTTAATTGTTATTAATGAAGGCTGTAATTGTCATCATTTCCAGATTTATTGGGAGACACAATCATATGACATAATTTTGCAAACTTCATAAAGTCAAGTCTTCAAGCAGATTAAAAAAACCCTTTTTGTATGAACGATAAAACTTTTCAGTGTAGTTGGAATTTGCTCTGTGGCTATTGCAGATGATGTCTTGCTGAAAAAGTGGATTTAGAAATAAAAGGCAGTTGAGGCTGAAAGCAGGAAACCTGCATCACTAAGGAAGACAGGCAGGATCCTGCAAAGCACAGGGGGCTTATTTGCAGAGGGAAGCAGCCATGCAACCCAATCTGAGAGGTGACAGGCAGAAGGAAATTTCCAGAGGAACACACAGGGAGTGTGATGAGTCTCTTAAGTCATGGATATCTCTGAAAGCTGTAAGTCTGAAAAAGTAGAACTAGAATAAAACAAAGTTCTTCAAATAACTAAGTGAACTCTCCATAGTTTTATTAGCAAACCTTTCTGTCTAACATGTGTCACAAGAGTTAAGAGTTTTCTTTAAATAAAGAGTTACATTTTTTTAACTTTCTTTTTTAATATTCTAAAAAAAAAACAAAACCAACCTTCAAAGATTTGGAGTATTCTGTTCTTTTTGAGATTTAAAATAAAGTGCATAATTTTAGGCTCTAGCTACCTCACAGAGTGTTGTGTTACTGGATAAGCCAGCTCACTAAACAAAGCACATGTAATGGCACCCCATAAACCCCTTTACACCAGCTTCAATTCACATCAAATTAAATGCAAAAAATCCTGACATTAATAACATTGCAAACAAACATTTGCAAAGCCCCTGCAGTGCTCAGAGTAGAACTGAGACATTCTGAATGTTTCCATGCCATATCTGAGGAGAATTATGAAACATATTTGTGGTAAGTGTGGCAGACAATAACACGTGTGCACAACTGACATTGTGATCAAGTGACATAGAAGGTGAGAAACAGACAAATTATGCTCAGCCCAAGATTGGTGGTCAATACCTACGACATTTAAATACCATTCCCACCATGTCCTGAAGTGTTTGAACTGTATCACACACCCACAAATATCAGTGTCCTGTTTGCCTGGTAAGCCACACCAAAATCTGTGCTTCTTATCACTGTAAATACCTGCAGTAACTCCTCAGGTGTGCCACTACATGGAAACTATTCTATCATTTTAGTGGATCTGTGTTAGATCTCAAAATGCTTCTGGGGTAACAAGTAAATGTAATCTAATACACTGAAGACAACTCGGGTTCATACTGAAAAAGTTACTGCACCTGGAATGAGTAATCTACTGCAAGTATGTGCTGGTTTGGGCTGGGGTAGAGCTAATTTTCTTCATAGCAGCTGGTATGGGGCTGTGTTTTGGATTTGTACTGAAGCTGGTGGTACCAGGATGCTTTTGTGACTGCTGAGCAAGGCTGACATAGAGGCAAGGCCTTTTCTGGTCCTCACCTCACTACACCAAGAGTGTGGGGGTGCACAAGACTTTGGAAGTAGACACAGCTGAGACAGCTGACCTCAGCTGACCCAAGGGATATTCCAGGCCATGTATCATCCTACTCAGCAATAAAATGAGGGAGAGGCAGTGGGGGGCACTGCTCAGGGCATTGAGTGGTCAGAAGTGAGCAACCGTTCTCATTTGCATCACTTGTCTTTCTTGGGTTTTATTTCTCTCTCTTTGTTCTTTTGCTTTCCAGTACAATTTATTATTATTATTTTATTTCAATTATTAAGCTGTTCTTACCTCAACCCATGAGTTTCCTCACTACTACCCTTCCAATTCTCTTCCCCTCATCCCACTGGAGGGGGGGTGAGTAGCAGCTGTGTGGTGCTTAGTTGCCAGCTGGGCTTAAATCACAACAAGGCCGTATTAGCCAGAGCTATAAAAGGTATCATTTTAACATCACTTTTGATCTAAATGCCCTGAAAACTCCTCTGACACGAGGCAGATTGTTTGCCACCCAGTTTCATGAAGTTTTGTTTGTAATACAGAAGCTTCTCAAGCTGGTTTCATACTATTTTATATTATTTTTGTAACCAAATGACAGGGCCAGGAAAAAAAACTCTTGTGTATGTCTTCTCCAAACCAATGCCCGGGTGACTGTATACACTGAATTGTTGTTAAACACCCCCCCAAAAGGCTTTTGTCACCAACACAGCCACAACACTGTGCTGGATGGACTCTTGGCCTGAGTTAGTATGACTGCTGTTATGTTCTGACACCTTGCTGCTTCTATTCAGGAAGCAAAAGGAAACATTTTGGCCTGCATTTCTGAATTTTTTATTAAGGATGGCCATTTTTAATTTCTGTTACTTGATTTCTTACAAACATTTTCAAGCTGTGTTTTAGGATACAAGAAATTCTCTTCCTCTTTTTTACTCATCCTGAGTAAAGGCTGATTTTAAGTGACTGGGTAAAATCACATGTTCCATCTTTGCAAGGGTGGCAGTCTCAAAAACCAGAATACAGAGGCATTAACTACTGTTCAACATAGTTCTCCAAGCTGTCTGTGACTATTGGGTTCAGTGACAGGACCCCAGGGAATGGCCTGAAGTTGTGTCAGGGGAGGTTTAGGTTGGATATTGGGGAAAGGTTCTTCCCCCAGAGGGTGGTTGGGCACTGGAACAGGCTCCCCAGGGAAGTGGTCACAGCACCAAACCTGACAGAGCTCAAGAAGCATTTGGATGATCCTCTCAGGACATGGTGTGACTCTTGGGGATGGTCCTGTGCAGGGCCAGGAGCTGGACTTCATAATTCTTGTGGGTCCCTTCCAACTCAGCATGTTCTGTGATTCTGTGAAATATAGGAGATTCCTTTCATTTACAATTTACCATTAATTTACAACTTTTAAGTGCTACTTATCACTGTGTTTACCCATATTTTGATGGGTGACTTTAGACGTGCTTACCTTGAGCAGAAATAATCCCCATGTGCAACACTTGGATAATCCTTCTAATAAGGAAAATCTTTTCCAGTCACTTAAATTTAGTATACATGCAGACACCTACTCCAAAAAGAGACATGTGCCTTGCCTGGATTATGGGTAATTAACACAGTTGTAACATCCCTTCAGGCAATGCACAAAAAGCTAAAATTTCATGGCCTGTAAGTTTGTAGTCACAGTGTAGAACAAACATACAACCAATTTGTATTTAAATGTCCCAGACAGACAGTTTTTGCCTGGCTGAGGAAGTGGGGAATCAGAACTGAGAAATGTGTTGATATGAGAAAAATTCAAAAGAATTGCAGGATTTTTATTCCAAAATGCATTGGGAAATGCTCCATCATCTCACCGTTCCCTCATCCTTTTTTATAGAGGCATCCTGGTATACTACTTTTGTGAAAAATGATAGAAATCCATCACAATGTATGCAATGTATTTGGGCCTGATGTGACGAAAAGTAAACAGAACTTTTCCAGCTCTTCCTCAATTTGTGCAAATGTGCAGAATTTACTATTTGCTTGATTTGCCATCTGGATTGGAAGCTAAACAGGCAATTATTGTAAACTAGCACCTGAAAAAGCTACACTTCTCTAAACATTTTTCATAGACAACTCCTCCGCAAGTTTATAGTAAAAATTTACACATCAATTGACACACATTTCATAGCTCATGCTGTGAGAAATAAAAGTTGGTGCCAAGATTAAAATACACAAAAATCAAATGTAAATGCAAAATCCTATTACATTTCTTAAAGAGAGCAAAGCAATTATTTAAAAGAACACTTTTGTAAGCAGCTATAAAATTTAATATTATGTCTGCACAATTTATATACATACATAAGCTACAAATATGCATTCCTGAGAACTATTCATGCCACTTTAATATAGTGGAAGTTTTATTTGTAAATATGAGTTTAAAAAGATGCAATTTTACCATGCTATTACTGTGTTTTTCCAAATGCTCTAGGTGTTAATGCTGTTCACCATTTAATTATTTTTTCAATGAAAACAATATTCAATAGTCTCTGAGCTCTGATTTTCAAGCACAGTATCAAAACTGTCCTAAAGTCACAGGTTAACTTTTCTATTACAAGAAGCTGTGTTGTAAAAGCTTCCTACAAAGAAGAAAAACTCCATGTTAAAGGAACTTCTTTTTTCTTTTTGAACAATAGCCACATTGTTATAATTGAGAGCATGAACTTCCTGGTTCTTCTAGTTAGAATCTATATTTCTAGTTCTTATTCACTTGTTTGTATCACTGACTTCTACCCCATGGCTACATTTTCAGGAAAAAATATCATATTCTTTATTGTCCTTTATTTTTCTCAGCTAATGGAATTCTTGTAAATATTCTCTATCTCCATCAACTGCCAAGTAGGCCTTCTTAGCATCTGCTCACTGGTCCTGAAAATTGATTATCAGAATTGTACACATTCTTATTAATAAGGTCACGGTACAGTGTTTTGACAGAGTATTAATATTTTCTTCTCTCCATTGGCAATTATTTACCTACTTCACCCTCAGAATACATTTCCTTTTTTACAGCACAAGGCACTGATGCTCCTATTCATGTTGTGATCAACTGACATTCACAGATCTTTATCATCTTCAGTCATTTCCAGAAGATGTGCTCTTTCTAAATCTAACAGTAAAATTCCAGTAGTGTGTGATGTGGCCCAAATAATCTGATTTCTGTATGTGCTAAGAACATAGTCCTTCTGTTGATTTGCATAGGATTATCAGTTTCAAGGATCAGGCCAAAGGAAATTCAAGTTCACTGTATGTAAAATATTTCTGACGAGAAGTGTAAGTTTACAAGGATATCAGGTTTGCCAGATAAGACTGAATACATGCACTGAATCTATATGACCTGAGCATCCAAATAATGTAAATGCATATCAAAATCGAAGTTGATTCAGGTTGCCTGTTGACAATGGGGATGCAGTTGCTCTATAAAATTTGTAAGGCTCCAAAATAAGTCCTTTCTCTCTGTTTGCAGCTCACGACCTTTTACCAGAAAAAGGGCAAATTTTTCCCACTTTCACATCACCCCATCAGCTTTTTATCCAACTGCTATGGGCAAGGGTGCCTCTCTACCACTTCCATTACATTAATATGTTAAATCCGATGTGAAGCAACCTTTAATTCAGTTCTTAATGATATCTGAATGTTATCAAAAATACTTCCTCAGGATCATGTTGAG
The DNA here is from genome assembly GCA_013390005.1 of Calyptomena viridis. NCBI lineage: Eukaryota > Metazoa > Chordata > Aves > Passeriformes > Eurylaimidae > Calyptomena > Calyptomena viridis. Next base: position 449,505 of record WEIV01013099.1, on the reverse strand, counting down.
GAAAGCTGTTGACAAGTTTACTTACCTGGCACAGTAAGACAATGTCACAGTGATAAAATCTCACCTCATTCCAGAAAACAATGAAGGACAAAATACTCTTCTACAACCTGTCATCCCTAATATCATCTCAGAGAACAGTGCACTTAAAAAAACTCGACAAATCCCAATCAAAAAGAAACAACACAACATCTCAACAAATATCAGTTGTACACATCAGATTACAATGCAAGAAGAAAGAAAAACAAAATAGGAGTAATGGACTCATTAATTAAATCTCATTGCTTAATTTTGCTACTGGAAGGGATTTAGGCACAATATGATGGGGCTAAAATTAAACATCCACATTATGGAGTGCCTTTATGTAAAAAGAAAACATTTGAAATGGAAATTATTTTTTGAAGCTTTTGAATTCATAAAATAAGAACCAAACACATATTACAAATCTATCTACAAGGGCACTGTATAAAGTCTTAATCTCATTTATATCAATAAAAACATAGCATTTCATCAGGTATGACTGTCTCCTACATAATACCTTAAACTCTCTTCACAGTAGGGTGAAATTTGAAATCTTCAGTTATACAGAAATACTGGCAGCTGTCATTAGCTTTAAACACCAAATATGCTCACCTTGATATTCTCAGGAAATTTTCAATTTAATAAGCTGTTTATAAGAGACTAGTGTAAGCTAAAGCAGAAGCCATTTTTCATTAAAAACAAATATACTTTTATGAAAAGACAAGCAGTATATGTGTGCATTTCACCTAAACATAACCCAGGACATAGGAATAAAATAATGGAATTTAAAAACCTCTTAGAACAGTTAACAACTCAATAATTTTGAAGCAAAGAAAAAGAGGATTAAATAAAATTAATAGATGGATCACAAGGATACATAGTAAAACAGAAGTATGTGAACATTTTTCTTGATGAGTACTCGACACTGCAATGGAATTTCTTTGACTAAATGACACTTCACAGTGACATGACTCCATATGTATGTTATAACAGAGAAGCTGCAACCATCATTGTTCCCAACACACACATTTGCTTCTTTCAATTCACCTCTCTTTAGGTAGAAAGAAATTGATAAAAATTACTGGACACATTATCTGTACCTAGCACAGCAAAGCATAATGTGTGTATTAGCACAGCAAAGCATAATGTGTCCAAGAGACTTTTACAGACCTGCCTGACACAGCTCTGGACCTTCAATTAACTTTTATTACATTTTTTAATCAACAGATTTCATAAAGGATTATTCTGCAGGAAAGCCTTATTTTGGCAAGATTTGTAGCGTGGTATTCTTATAAACCAAAGGGCTAGATCTACAAAGAACCAGTACTACATGTAAGGTCTTAAAAACTAATTCCATGTACCTACCTGCCCCCATTATGAGCCCTGGTGCAGTGTCCTTGGTGTGGACTGTTCCTGACACATAGGGATTGTCTGCCCACCGGAGGTGGAGGTGAAGGTAGCAATCAGGCTTGTGGGGGAAGAAGAAGACAACAGGTTTTAAAAATAGCTGCTAACAGTTATGCTTCTGCAAGAATGAAAGGCCAGACAGTGACCACCTTCAGCAATGTATGCCTGCATAGAGGAAAAGAAGGGCTGTTTCTCGTGGAGCCAAATTCCAGTCTGAAATATCAACCTTCGCTTTCTAACGAGAATCTCTGGTGATGTCAGTGTAGTGTGCCACTGTCTCAACAAAAATATCTCCAAACTCAAAGAAGTTAGGGTAAAATTATTATAATAAACCCCCCTTCTGACAGAATAATTGCTTAAACATGCTAACTAATGGCAACAAATATAGTATGTTTATTGGTCCCAGGTAACTGGCAAAATGATGTTTAAAAAGAACTGCTTGGACTGAAATATGTTTTTTAGTAAAAAAGTGGTATGAAAAATAGCATAATGGCTTTTGGACACATCGTCTCTCCTTGCTAAGCAACTTACTGCTCCTTGCCCTTTGTGCAGTGGCACTCAAAGGTCATATTATTCACAGCAATCCTGACCATGAGCTTTACCAGAAGAGGCTGCCAGCACTGCCTGGGAGACACTGCCACTGTGATCTTTCCACTCATCTCAGATTGATCTGGATCAGGCCCTGAAGGATTGAACCTTGTAGCACAGTCTTGAACTCTTCAAATAGGAACCAGCAGCTCCAGCCCTCCACTTCTGCTATGTGGAAAGGGAACAAAGCTCTGGCAGTGGCAGGATCACAAGCATTTATTTTGCCCACTGCAAAAGAGTCCTCAGGAGCAGTGAGTCTGTGAAAAATATGAGGTTTTCAGTACTTGCAAATAATGAAACACTGTGGGTAGTTGGGACACTTAAACAAACAGAGATAACATCATCTTACAAAAAGAAAGGACTTTTTCATGCAGGTTACTGTGGTATTTATTTTCAAGCAACTGTAAGGAGTTCCCTTTAACAGGGAACCACCAAGGGTTTCCTTGGTTTAATATGAAACAAAAATATGAAAAATGGAAAGAAAAATTATTGGTAATCTCTATTTGATTCACGATGTGACCCTTATATCCAGACACAAATGACTGTTATCTTGATTATTCTGAGCTGGCCTGCGCGGTTGACACACGAGAAAAAATGTCCTTTTTGTGACAAAGTGATCTAAAATACCAAATGCAGTGCAACAGAGAGCCCTGATCACTCACTCTTCTAGCTGACTGGACTGTGAAACCACAGCTCACACAATGCAAGTACATTTGCCTACTAGTTAGGCTGGTAAACTTAGCACAAAGCTCTCAGGCTTTTGGAACTACTGCACATCCTACTATACAGGTAATTCCTGTGCACTTTATAGAGAAGGTAGACCAAAAAGAGCCACTTACAGGTTTGCAGTTTGTGGGTTTGCCATTCATATCGATGTCTGGGGGGTTTAGAAAATCCCAGTCACGGCCTTTGTTGTAGGTTATCAGGGTGGTAACTTTCCCATCAATTTTCTGGTTGGCCAAAAAGACTCCTTTTACACCTCTGACCTAAGCCATAGAGGAGAGAAGTTAATATCCAGCACATACACATTTTTTCCACAAGGATTATCCCTGATTAGCTGCTCTTTTGTGGCTCTGAACTGTGTATCTCAGGTAGTTTATCCTGGAAACTGAATAGAAAGTGAGTGATACCTTAAAAAAAATACGGAAAGCAAAAAGATAAGAGCAAAGGGAGAAAGGGGGAAGGGGAGGACAATTACAAACTGTATTTAAAGAGGATCTGCAGTTCTCTGAATGTAAGAAGGCTAATCGAATTATATGTAGTTTATATAGCAAAATACAAAAATTATGACAGCCTGGCCTGACTGTTAAAATTACAGGTTTGCATTTTTTTAAATATGGGCATCTCTAAAATGCTATTCTACAAATGATGTAAGCAATTTTTAACAGTCACCTGACTTTTACACTGAAGTCCTGTGACCCACACCATAGAAATAGCACATAAGCAGCTTCAAATAACAAAATACAGTATTGTATCCTTTAAAATAATACTGAAGTAGGAAGCACAATTGGAATCCAGTCTGCCTCCACACATTTAGCCTTCTTTCACCTGTTTAACTTGTGGGGAAATGAAAAAAGAAAAGGTTGACAGATTACCTCTTCTCTTGGGCTGTTATTTTATTTCAAAACAATCTGTATTAGGAAATTATTACAACTCAAAGTGTCAAAGTTAATGGGGATAATTTTTAGAAGAAACCTGACAGTAATTGCACCTTAATATGCTTAATTCTAGCCCTAACATTTATGTTATTAACTTATTAACATATATTCCATCAAAGGGCATGAAATAAGATCTTGTATTAAAACTGAAGGTTTCCTTAGGAGTGCTCTTGTTTCCTTTGCAGTTACTTATAAGATTTATTGAATTTTTGAAAAATTCTGGACAACATATATCAACTTGTATGCCATTTCCAGCACAGTACAGCTTGCTCATCTCCTTAGGTGCTGAACATAACAAAACCAAAGCATTCATTACAAGTAAATGCACAAGATAGCCTGCTCTCTGAATGATCAGAAATATTTGCCTCTTGATGACATGATGCATTCCTGAACTTTCATTTTTCACTTGAATTATTTACTATTTCCTTTTTTTTTTTTCCAACTATCAGTTATTAACTCCATTTAACAGAAGTCTGCATTCAGGGTAAAGAGAAGGCATCTCTACCATCAGTCTACAGATTTGATAGTCACTGTTTATAAATATGGGAACTGGCCCAAATCTACAGAGAATGTAGGATGTTCTGCTGGTTGTGGTAACAGCCTAGAACTTGGAAATATTTTCAAGTTTATATAACAAAATTCTGTATAGACATTTTAATACCCTGCTCTCTCATGAGCTCTTTCTTCCTCAGACCCCAAACGTGGTTTGCTTATTTATCCAGGATGCTGGAAACTCAGAACCACCTCCATGTCAAACAGGCCATAAAAGTCAACTACTTAGCAGTGCAGGAGAGAAAAGCAAAGGAAAGGAGAAATGAGGAATCTGCTTGCTTTACTTGCAAAGAATTTTCATCTTCCTGGGGCTTTTTTACATATTCTACCTTTGAGAGACAGTACAGCCACAAAAAGCCTGGCAGTTCAAACATTTACATGGGAAGGCAGACTTGGGGTAAAATTTCTGTGCATGTCTTTCTTCCACTGAACACAATATTAAATATTTAAACAATAATTAGATCAGGGACTGCAACTGAGGTTTTCTTCTTCATTTGTGGATAGCAAAAACAGTGCTGCATCGTGAATATATTTTTTCCTCTTTCCCCCTCATCTTTGTTTAATGAATATTTAATCATTCCATGTAATCATCAAATAGGAGTCAGACTCAAATTTATCCCCATTCTCACTCCCATCTCTAATTTAACAAAGCTCTAGGGTAACTTTTCCTGTCTAGAATATGGGACATAAGTGTTTGAATCTATCAAATACTGAAAGGTTATGAAAATATTTCTTCCAGTGTCTCAGTTAACTTCTCTCACTGCTGCTTTAAAAGATAAAAGCTGACCAGCACTTCACAGCAGTTGTATTTTGAATGAAAGGCATAAACTCTGCTTGAATGAATAAGTAGGTTTCAGGCATCTGTCTTCAGAGTATGATGTTCAGAGTGTGGCATCAGCCTAAAACCCAACAACTAATATAAAATTATGGTGTGTAAAAAGTGGCAGCTTTAAAACACCCCTTCCCCACTGTAGCATTTTCTATTTCATTTGCCCTGTGGCCTATGCAAATACACTCCTGGCTCTGTCCATAAATACTGTAAATGCCTTATGTCAGCTCTACCTTTTGCATTAGACTGTGTTGCCAATGCACCCAAATTCTTCTGTACTTTCTATTCCTTGGCTGAATTCCCTAATCTAAAACTGCAAGATTAGTATCTTTCTATCAAGAAAGGAAAAGATTCACATTAATAATAAGTTGCTTTGGAAAAGAAGACGTTTCAACACTGTGCAGTGCTCAGTTACTCTGACGAACAGTCCAGCAGCTACTCAAGACAGATGAACACAACAAAATTCAAAAGCACCTTTCCACTGGTTTTCTTTGGACTTTTAGCTTAGCTCTCAGAGCATCCATTTTCTACAAGAGTTCAGAGGTTGTTTCCCACTACTCTTTGAAAAGTAGTTTGTACCTTATAAATCCATTTTTTGAGCAGGTTTTCTGCTGTGACACATTAATTGCTGATTGTTACATTTCTGATTTTACAGCCAAACAATATTCTGTACTACTTGGTAGCAAGAAGGACAGTTCAGATGGCCCCACTGTGTATACATTAGTATGTTCATTCTGCAAATATGCCTATGTCAAATTTGTGACTGGTTCACATTGGCAGCACTTGATCCAATCTCAAGACATGCTCCTTGTATACAGTCACCTATTTCAAGGGCATGCTCCTTTTGGACAGTCAGCTAACACTTAATCTTTCTTCTTCTTCCCTTCTTTGAGAAAGTGTTTGGGAATTATTCCCCTTTTTTCACACACGCAATATGAAAAGAAATATGGTACAAAAATGATAAAGCATATAAAAGAAAATGAACACAGATAGGCAGACACCTATTAAAGATTTTATAGCAGATGTGTAAGTAAAAGATGAAGTGGGGTCAGCAGAAGATAACCAAGATGAACAGTGCAAATTTTACAGAGAATTATACACTGGTGGAAAGAAAAATTGTCAGCCATTGAGGATTGTCTCTGTGCTGCACTGAAGATTCATCTTCCCAAAATGGGATACTTGCATTAAAATTCCCCAAATGAAAACCCAGATTAGAACAGAATCCCATCCTCAAGGGCTGCAATATGAATTCTATTTATCAGCCATTTTATACTGGGTAAATAAGCCATACATTATGATTACTTGATCACATTCTAGTAAAACAAGATGAACACCAATTATTTACCATACAAGCTATCTGGAAGCTGTGGGGTTTCTTACTGTTCTCCTATAATGCAACTCTATTTCAAAAACAGCTCAAAAAAATTGAATTGCATGGCTCCATTGTGGCTCCTTCAATTACTCTTTATTATGTATGTATTTTCTTTTTAATGTAACCCTACAAATTGATTCAGAACACGCAATAATTTAGGATCACATCTAATATGCCTTCAGTAACATTTGGAAATTATGAAATAATCAGTGTAACTGAATTAATTTAATAACTCTTGTAGACAAAAAGACAGCCAGAGGTAGCATCTCAGTACAACTTATCTGAAATTACATGCTACAAGTGAAGCAAGGAGTAGAGGTTGCACCTGGCTGCCTTTTAGCTTTGCATCCCACCAGAGTGACCAGGAATAAAATGCCGCAAACTAATGCAGTTAATAAATCACCCTGTGGAAATGTGGCTACACAGTATGTGTAGGAAGCCTCATTTCAAAAAGGTAGTGTCCAGAAAATAATCATTGATAATGAGAAAGCTTTTTGTTTTACTACAGATATTTAGAAAGAAAAAGCTAAAGAAAGGTAGAGGAGATAAAGAGGAAAAAATCCACCATCATTTTCCACCACCAAGAAGAGTCTAATTACAGCTATTTAACAGCTCTGTCAGTGTGTGCCTTGTATCCAGAATTACTACAAACCTTTGGCACAGAAATCTATTGCACCTATAAAGTTGTTTGGTTTGTTTGTTTTTAAATTAACACCAGGCAGATTAGAGTGTAACGGGACAAACTGGGTCAGACCAAAGCTCCATTAGTTTAATATTCCATAATGGCCAGTCCTATGTGCTACTAGAAAGAACCAGAGCAAATGTACACCTTAATACATCACACTGGAATTCCATCAGCAGGAATGGAATTGGTAACAGTCTGCGGTACTCTTGCAAAACACTATATTCTTTAGTCTTTTATTTTGCCAAATGCACTGATGTTATAATACGAGATAGATTTGTTTACAGGAGAGTTTGTCTCACAGAAAATTCTGTTGGCACATGACACCTACTGAAAGCAACTGCGTTTGCTGTCCAATATCTAATTTTGCTGGTTCTTTGCCTTTCAGGGCTGACACAATCTAGCACAAGGCTCACAGAATTACTGTTTAAAACACTACTGGCTAAAGGATGTCCTGCTCTAAATCAAGAAATGCATCCCTGAGTCACCGAGAAGAAAAAAGCTGTGCAGAGGCAGCAGCATGACTTCTGACTTCCACAATAAATTGTGCCACCAGCTTGCCTTTTCAGTATTTAAAAAAACCCTCTGCATTTTGGATTTGCACATCCTGGGAACCCCATCCCAAGAATCTAGTTCTAAGACTACACAGCACATTAGTAGGGCAACAGGGAAACATGTAAGTAGTAACGATGTGCTATCAGTAAGAAAGAAATCCTAGACTTTTTACATTAAATATTGATGTGAAAATACATTAATTTAAAATTATTTATACTCATAATCAAAATAATAACAAAACCCTTCACACAGGCTACACGCAATGGAAGAGATAGAGACCTACCTCCAGAATATCTATCAGGACATTCTCTTCTGGCTGCTTTGTGCTCCGGACGTTCTCCAGCAGGATGGAGTAATAAACACCTTGTGGGTCAGACTGGTACAGGTTGTATGTGTCTGTCTGGTACCACTCCTGAACAGCCACAAACACTTGGTTTTCATCCGTACTGATTATCTGTAAATCCTGTAGTAAATAAGGTATAAAGCAGGGAAAACATCTGAATGCTTAATAACTATAATCTCTTAACCCAATACTAATCAACAAGCTGTATCCAACTGCTCCAAGGCGCTTCCTCACTGATTTTTGACAGCAGTGCAAACCAGCTTAGTTAAAACAAAAATTGGGAATGTGCAAAAGCTGGGATCTGTTTTGACTTTAGTGGGAAATGACTTACTGGAAAGAAGGGGGGAAAAAAAGGAAAGGAAAAAAAGTGGTGCACGACTTTACAAGATCTGTATAAGAGACAATGGAAGACTGAAACATTTGCAAAGCTAATCTATCAAATAATCCTCAGGTACCTAGAGAAATAAGAACTGGGTAAAAAATAGCATAACACAAAGAGGATCAGATATAATTTACAGCAGTTACACATAGGAAGCAGTACATATCATGCACACAGTTCATGTGTATTATAGTACACAACAGAAATTTATCCATCTATGTATATAGAACCACTTAAATAATTTATAGTAATAACAGGAGAGTCAGTATTCTGCATTCATCTCCCAAGAATTTCAGGCACGGATATTGCAACAGCTTGACTTCAGTTTTCCCAGCTTGTTCACTCCAAATATTTCAGACAAAACAATGCACAGCTGAGGAAAATAATTTAACACTAATATTAAACAGAAGAAATATCAGGAAGTAGCAACACTGAACTAAGCCTAGCAAACAATAAAAGAACATAAGTTTGCAATAGGATACGGTAGCACAAGGGCAGATGTTTGGACTACATAAGAAATGACATCTAGTCACAGAGACTAAAATCTTGTAAATTCTTCATGACCTTGGTACTTTCCTGTAAAACTGTATCCAGTTCTGGTCACCTTATTACTCGAGAAATACTAAGGTAATGGACTGAATATTAATAAAGCCACCAAAATGTCAAGAGGATACAAGTGTGGGGTGAATTTGCTTAAAGAAGAAAAAATAAAGCAAAAATACAACTTTGTAGAACTCTAAGAGAGGAATAAACCAAATTCTTAAGAATCCAGCTAGGACTGAAGAAAATGTAACAGCAACACTGAATATTCAACAAAGCACAGCAGTCATGCTTTAGGCAACATGCATGACTAAGGCACTTAGATTAAAAAAAGACACGAATAGAAGTAAAATAATACAATGAAAAGATTTTTAACACGAACGGATGATGGTTATAAAACACTAATCATTTAGTTAAATTTAAAGTATTTTTGCATATGTGAGACATCTCAACACAAAAGAACTTAAGTTTCCTTTCAGTTACAGCTCAATGCTGTTTTCAAAGACATTAATGTTGAACTATGTGCTAAAGTACATTTTTGTTTAGCATCCCATAAGTAGTTCTCTCTTTTTTTATTACTCAAAAATTACTCAGAAGCAGAGTCTGGCAGAATCACCAGCAAAACACAGCAACTGATCCTAAAAGGTTCTTTAAAAAGCCTCTTAAATGTCCAGAATGTTCCATATTCTGTCTTAAACCAGGGCAACGTGAAGCTTGGTAGGCCATATTACACCACATGGAACACTAAATTCACCTCTCCTTTTCCAGAGTTAGGAAAGTTCCCATGACTATCTGATAATGATAGAAGTGAAGCAGAGTCAAAAGGAATAAAGGAATAGGTTGGTTTTTTTTAATGTGAAAACCTTTAGAAAACCTTTCATCTCCTGTGAAGCCAGGAGCTTTCAGCAAAATTATAATCTACATCATCGTAATAAAATATTCATACAGTGTCACAGACAAATGCAAAACTCCAGGGAATGTAGGCAAGGTGCTTTCCATGCCCCAATGCTTTCTGATCCCATGCTTTCCATGGTGGGGTGGCAGTGGTTGCATGGGTGGCCCATGGTGGCAGAGGTGAGAGCTGGGGGACAGGCACAGCTGTGGGTCTCCTATCCCAGGGTGGGGCAGGAGCAGCAGAGCCACCAGAAGCAATGTGCAAAGAGCCAAAACATGTGGTGCTCAAGGACAGGAAGATTAATTTTGGGCAGAGTGTAGGGGTCACATGAAGAAAAGAGAGGCCGGATTGTAGAAATTTACTGAAGCAAATGAGGGTTTACTCTTCTCTTGGCAGTGAGTGTTACCAATAAAGGGGTCTGTACATTCAGACTGCTGGATGCCAGCTTCGCCGAGGCAACAGCTTAATAGATTCTGGGTTTAGCAAGTGAAATTGCCCTTGCACTGCCTTGAACTTTGTTCCTTCCATTCAGAATTTATGCTTTCAGATTTCCAGTTCAGCCTTACAGCTATTTTCCTTTCACAGTGATTTCTTTTCTCCCAAGAAGCAAAGCAGTCCTTCAGATATACTACCTTGCAACAATCCTGCACAGCACCTTCTGATATAATCCTCACAGAGGATAATGACACAGACTTCTCAAAATCTAGCCAAAACAAAGCTAAATTGTCATGTCAATCTTGTACTATTCCTACACTGAAAGGTGGATTTAAGAAGAAGGAATTGGTTGACAAATACAGGGGATGTGTTGTCAGCGTGCCAAGTCCGACCCTTCATCCCAGCCACCACTGCTCAGCAGGTGAGAGGCATGTGAGGAGGGAATGTCAGCAAATATTGCTAGAGAACTTACTGTCACTAAGGAGTTAACTAGAAAGGACATCTGAGAAAAAAAGGAAATGTCTTGATGGAGGGAATGCAAGTTTTTATTGCTTTATCTAATCCATGGACACAGATACAACCTCAGGCTGTAACCTCAGCAGATCCTATAAGGAAAGCATTTATTCTTTTATGATTTCACGCTTGGACTACTGCAATTGCCTTCTTGCTGTACCTCCTGCTTTCTCTCTCCACATTCTGTAGGCTACGCAAAGTCCCACTGATCATCTAATTTTTCTGTAATTGTGCTATTCACACACAATTTATTCAAATTCATTTATAAAGACCTTCTTTACTGATATTAGAGATCTTCAGGATTTGGAACATTCCTTGCTGTCTCTATTTAGATTTATGTTTATCTCCAGGCTGCAATTTTGTATATATCCAGTATTTGAACTCTTGTGCTTTCCTTTAATTTCCATGCTCAAATGAGAGTCCATGCCCTTCCAGATGTCCCAAGGGAGAATTTTTCTCCTGATTTGCCACAGCAATCATTCTGTTTCCTCTGTGGCATGCTCACTCCTCCATGGACATCCCTTCTTTCATCTCTACTAATTTATTTTTGCCCTGTCAAGTCTGCTATGCCTGCTCTGTTTCATGTCTTGCTGACCCAAGTATCCACGCTTTTGCTGTTTTCCCTTTTCTCTCCTCTTTTTGTTTTTGCAAAGCTCACCAATGGCAATTGGTATCAGCAAAAGACTGTAATTTCCACATACTAGTACTCTCCACTTACTTTTTCTCCTCTTCTTACATTGTAAACTTTTGTACAGTTCTGAGGTGCTACTAGCTGTACCCTCCCAAATTTGGGGTTTTTTGGTGGTTTGGGTTTTTTTGCATCTCTAAACACCGATGCTTCTTGTGCACTGTATTTTGCAAAGTCCTTTATCATAATGTTTCCTTCATCCTTCTGTCTTCTCTGGATGATATTACACCACACTAAGCACAGAAATCTGCATGTTTACCATTAAAAATCTGTAGAACTACTCATAGGTCCAAGGCAGTGAACCAGCCCAGGGTCAGGGATAAGTGTAAAGAAGCCTGCAAAGTGCTCTAAAATCCACTATCCAATCAAGTCCATAGAGTCATTTCCCTACAATTGGATGAAAATTACTGGAAAACAGCCCTTGAATACTGTAAACAGCCACCCCAAGGAAAATGGGATTAAATGTCTTCTAGGTCTACTTGGAGTTAAATACTGAACATAAATCACAGCTAAGGAGATGTAGGTTAGACATCAGAATACCCTTCTACAGGACATGGTCATACACACTGAGGATAAATGCTCAAGGAAGTAAAGTAATTTTTATCCTTGGGTGTTGTTAAAAGCATATCAGAAAAATATCTGTCAGGACTGGTCTAGGCAGATGACCATGCTTTGGAAAAGGATTTCTCAAGATCTTTTCCATGTCTATTGTCTATGATTCTGTGAAAACAGAGGGAAACAAAACCATACCTTACAGAGATTACTTGAAATGTTACAAATATAATTAGAAATGTCATTAAAAGACATGATTTGGGGTTTTGGGGTTTAGTTTTGAGGGCTTATTTGTTTGTTGGGGTGGGGGTTTTGGTGTTTGTTTTTGGTGGTGGTTTGTTGTGGTTTTGTTTTTTAATTCAAGAGCTATGATTTCTTAACTATGCTAAAAAAAGTAAACATTTTCCAGACAAGTAATTATTTCAGCTTCATAATGGAATTAGAACTAAGGACAGCTGGAGATCTGTTGAATCAGGATTGCTTTTCTACAAAAAATTCTAAGTGAATCCTGAAAGTGATCAAAGACTGCATATTAAAAATTGGCATGATTAAACAAGGCATCCAGTGACAGGTCCTGCTCTCTCAGGGGCTTGTAAGCTGCTATGTTTGTACCTTGCATCAGTAGCAGAAAACATAATTAACAAACAAATAAACACAAAGACAGTTTCAAAGTGATGTTGAAAATAATTAGACATGTACAGAAGGCCAACTTGTGTCAAAAGATGAACATCATTTCAAAGAATAAATAAAATAAATGAGTCTGAGGTTGTACACATGGCACTGAGAGAACTATACACATTCATTCACGACCTGGAGAACAAGCATCCAAGAACTCTTCCAGCAAGTACCATGATCAAATATTACTTTTTGAAAACACCCACACTGCTTGAGAATTATTTCTTTATTTCTAACACAGACATACCAATATAATCAGTCTTTCCAAAGTTATCTGCTCTTAATGCAGTAAGTCTGTTTTCACTGAAGGCTGAGTGAACACCCAATCAAAAGTCAGTCAAGAAGCTCAAAACCACTCAACAACTAACAGAGTTTGGTTTCGGCAGAGTTCTGCATTGCAGCAGGGAAAGAAAGAAGTTTAAAGGAGGAAGGGAAGAGAAATGCATTGTTTTCATTGTATGCAGCCTGTACCATCTACATTTCCTAACTGTCCAGCCTATAAGTCTGCAAATACTTTATAGAATTCTATATTCAAAAAATGCTCAACATGGTTTACCATATTAGTAACTGTATAAGAAACCCTATAACACAAATAACTACAATTGCAACCTGAGGACAGGAGGATATAAAAGATGACAGAGATTGTACAGCAAGCCAGCGATCCTTTGTCTAAAATGTGCTCATGATATAGAAAATATCATTAAGTGAAAACACAGTAGGCCAGGTTCAGCATTAGCCAGTGTAATGCTACTCAAGCAGGACTGTGGTGCTTCAGTCAATACAGCAAATAAAAGAGAACTTCAAAATTCTTGTTTTCCAAATCTTACAATTTTCAGTCTGATGTCAGAATTTTGATCCTTTTCAGTCTTTTAATGGTGTGGTTGAGCAAAATGTTAACAATGAAGCAAGTGATGGATTGAACAGAAGAGTGTGAGGAGTAGATGTATCAGAAGAGCAACAGATGTAAGCACTCAAGGCTGTGTAGTCTCAGCCTTGACCTCCACATGTACCACATTTATATCCCTGTAATCTCTCAAGCACAGTCAAGGTAACTGGATGGCACATATCCCAAAGATAATCTTTGTAATCTTCCTTGCCTGGCCAAGCAAAACGGTGCAAGGGGAGAAATCAATATAAAGTTGCACTGTGAAGAAAAGAACAGTTCCTTGAATCCACCTTGTATGGATTTGTACAACCAGGGAGCCAGACAGCTGCTACAGCTCAGGTTCACTGGTTACTGCCATGACCCTGCCTGGGAAAAGAATACTTCTTCTGCATCAAATGCCACTGCCACCTACTTTGCTCCCCTTTATTCTGTGTTCAACAGCCATCTCAGTAGACTTTCAGAAGAATGGAGAAGTAGTCCTGCTGCAGCTGCACACTGCTCTTCTGCCTGGCACACGGGAACAACCTCAGCCAAAGCCTCCCAGGGTGGCTGTGGCACAGGTAGTGAAGGGGCTTCCCAAGTGGAAAAACAATTCCTGGGAAGCTAAGAGCCTTGCTAAATGTGCTGTCATAGACTCAGTATCATGCAGCCAAATTCTCCAGAGAACATCATTGACAAAAGGGCTGCAGGAATCTCTTCTACCATTTCTGCTGTTAATGAATGCACCCATTTAAGGATAGTCTTATATTGTACTGAATGAGACAAACAAGTTTGGAAGTAAGCCCATGGTTAAAACAGTGATGTGTATCTCAGACTGAGGCAAGGAAGAGGTGGGCCTGCTTAGAGGTGCCTAGGTGATAACCAAATAAAAAGAATAGATGGATCTGACAAAAGCCATTTATAGGAGCCATGAATAAATTAGAGACTTTAGCCTATTTCTAAGGCAATAGGATTTTTTTTCTTCTTTTATTTTTTGTTCATTTTTCTCCTATACTACTGTTTATCTTGGTTACCTGAAATATTTTACAGTATTGCCTATTTCACAGGACTGAAAATACATACAGAGATCAAAATAGATGAAAGAAGCTTTTTCCACATCATATCTTTTCAAAACTAAACTTTCTGAATTGCAGTAGTATACAACAAACAATAGAGCTCTAGCATAATTATGATTTTGTAGCTGCCATGGAGGAATGCAGGATCAAACACTGCATTGTATCAGTTCCTAAAAGGAGATTATTATCAACAGAGTTTATTTAAGAGGTGGGAAGGGGACTCAGAGTAATTCAGTTCTTTCAAATTGCAATAGTAAAACTCCCATAATTTGTAGCAGATTCCTTGGTTTGGTCAGGAATTTTGTTAACAATTTTTTTTGCTTAAACCCCCAGTTTTATTGGTACCCACATTAGAATATGACTCAAAATCCAGAATAAGGACCAGATGCAATGTATTCCGCCCTCTCCACACCGCACTTCTCAAGGCAAGGGCAATCAGAGCTGCAGGAAAGTTTGTGTAATACAAGTGTGCTGCCACTCTGATGGGGCTTCAGCCTGTGCCCCTGGGCAGACTTGCTGGCCCAGCAGTGGCAGCTGAATCCCTGCTCCAGGATGAAAACAGCCCAAGGGGGATTGCTGGATCTCACTGAAACACCCCTGCATGCCTGACTATCCAACTCCACACACAAACATAATCCTGCTGCTCTTGGCTTGATTTTGCTGTTCCCTTCCTACAAGTCACTAACTTCCAATCTAGTTTTAGCAGTGTAGAACAAGCAATCTTGTTAAAAAGGAATACAGTAAAAAAGTAAAAAACAATTTTTAAAACAACAGTTTGAAATTTCCTCTTCTGTTTCAGGAAGCACATAGGAAACATTTAAATTGGTCTTACCAGTCTTTGCTACCATCCTGCCTGGCAACAGCCAGCACTTGACTCCTGTTTAAATGCAGGACACAGCTGTGTGATTCCATGCAACGTCAGTATCAAAAACATTATTAAAAAAAAAAAATAAAACAACCCAAACCTCTCAGTGGCACAGAAAAAAGCTTAAAAAAAAATCTGAATCCTGTTCATTAGATGTCCCCCAACGGCTCTGCTCTGTGTACACATACAGAGCTTTGATGTGTTACAAAAAGGTGGTCTCCTTTTACACTGTGCAGCTAGAGCCTTAGCAGAAACTTAGCAGAGGTAAAGCTTGGCTTGAAGCTGCTTTTAGCAGCCTTTTATTCACAAGTAAGAAGGACTGTAGATGAGTCCAAAGACAAACTATCCTTTTCTAGGTTTCTTTTTGGGAGTACAGTTGGGCAAATGCAAACACAAATGCAAATTGAAACAGTATAAAAAAAAAAAATTGAACACTTTTTTTGCAGATTTTCAACCTCTTCATATTGAAAGGAAAATGAGACATCAATAATATTTCCTAATTACTCAGTCTCAAATTGCTCATTCTATCTCCATATGTAAAATCACCGTGAAACAGCACATTGTGCAGCAAAAGATTAATATTGTAAGAGCCCAGCCCTGTTCCTTCAGGCTAGAGACTGGCATTCCAGCACAGCTCTCCAAATGTTGTTAAACACATCCTTGATGAGTCTGTAGTATCTTCTGGTGTGGCTACAATTTTTCTTCTCTGTATGCAACCACTGCTCAAAAATTCTGTCCAGTGACACAAAGAGACCACTCGTTAAGAGATATTTTTATACCAGATTCCATTCTTTTGAGGAAAATGAAATATAGCTTATTACAGTCATGCTTCATCTCCTGGTTAGGCAGAATTTATTACTTAAAACTCTCTGAAATGCAGATCTTTCAAAAGCTCTTGTTTTTAATCCATTTTAAAAAAAAATGTCCTTTGTAAATTCATCCATTCTGTTTATCTCCTGCCACCACAAAAGAAGCAACTCCACAGTCACATGTTCTAGATGTATTTTTAATGTGCCAGTGTCTTTGCTGATATCCTGCTTCTTTGCAAAATTTCGTCATTAATTTGCTCATAAGAGTCTTTTTCCTTCTGTTCAAATTGGACTGGAAGATCCATTTCTACTACACTTGGACAATGATTCTCACTGAAATATGGCATGAAAAAAAATTTCAGAGCTGTATTCTTATTTACTTTAGTATCTAGAATTTCTGCTGTAATGTGAAGATATCTAATCACTTTTAAAAAAAAACATTTCTTTTTCAGAAAAGGTTAAAATCTTTCAATTCATCACTGTTCCAATGGACATCTGGATTCCAGGCTCTCTTAGTGAAATTTTCAACTCTGTTGTGTACAGATACCAAAGGAACTTCTCCTGGAGGCATTGTCAAAGTGCTGAAGAGACAACATTTATTTCGTTCCACTCATTGGGTATTGTCTGAACTAGGAAGAGCACAAAATCATCCCTTTCCAGATGACAGTCACCCTGTTCGTAGGTAGCTACTGACTCTATCCAAAATGAAACCATTAACTTCTAATTTGTTTATTCAGTCAAGCCTGAAGTAATCTGCCTAGCAAGAAAAAACAAAAAGAAAAATAAAGAAAAACCATTTTCCAAGACAAAGAATTCAGCATGCAGCACTATTTCAAACATCCAGACTACATATGACTGAAATACCAGGGAGCTGTGACTGACACTTTTTGAGTATGTCAGAAGCAACTTGTTTACTCTTTGCTTTTTCCCCCTGCTCCTTACCTGTTTTCTTCTGCCCCAGCACGGGGATCCATGGGTTGCAGTCTCTTGGGGTGTCCTCATTTGCTATTCTTTAACATTTAAAATTTGATATTCACCCACTGTTTTCCTAGTTACAATTTCCCAAAAAAAAGAATAAAGGCAACTTTGAAGGCCTTAAAAACACTGAAATAATTTTGTGGAAGCATTGATTTATATACTGGTCCTCAGCTTTACATTTCTCGACAACTTAGAGAGATGAACAATAAATAGACCAAGTTATTTCTGTAGTGCTACTAGAAGCATATCCAAGTTTCAGATTCTTGTTAAACTACTATCTGAGGATTTGAGATTCTGTTAATATGTTGTACATTTAAAACCAGAAGTCTTCAAACCACCATACAGAATGACATAAAAAATAAAGAAAATCTCAGATGAAAAAACTGATATTGAGCACATTCTTTTGTTTAAAACAATAACAGCAGAAGGAAATACATGGTACTCTACTGTCCTTCATTAGATAAACACTGAATTAAGTCTGTGCAATTCAAGGCATGCGAAGAAAACACGTCCTAGTTCTCTGCTAAGTAAGTGACAGAATCACACAGAATCACATGAAAAAGCAGGAACCTCAGGAGACCTTTGGATCAACCTCCTGCTGGGAGCAGGGTGAGCTGTGAGGCCAGAGCAGGTTACTGAGCATCTTGTCCATCTGGGTCTTTAAAACTCCAATTCATTTTTCTTCAGGACTACAGAAACCTTCTAAGTGTAAAGTTAGGAAATACATTGTGTGCATCACAAAAAATTCAACTGCATCAGTTAGACCATATTTAAATATCTGTCTGAGCTAGAGTATTGATTTACTACTCAAATATAGAAACCCTGTCACTAGGAAGATATGCTAGACTGAAGGAAACTCTCAACGAGTCTTGCAATTTTATTAAGCAATTAAAGTTCATACTGGGATTCTTTAATGAAATAGAGTACTACCAAGTAGCAAAATTCTCTTGTATTACTATTCATGCTTATACCAGAAAGCACCATGTGGAATTAAGCTGTAATTGATTCTTGAAAGAACTCTACATCATGACATTGCCACTGGGTGTGTAGCATTGCATCATGGAAGTGCATCAAAGCTCAAAAACTGTTGCACTAACTGATGACAAATAAGCTACTAAGTTTAAAAGTACTACGTTAATAGAATAAAAATAAAATAGTAGGATAAGAATATACCACAAATGGGATTCAGAAATCCTTACAAGGATAAATTGTGATCTCAGAATAATGAGGTTTAAAAAAGAGAAGAACGAAACTAGTTTAGGTAGAAAGAGAAGATGACAAATGCAAAAAAGAGAAAGAAAAAACACATATACTTACTTTTGGCAATGCATATTTTGGCAACTTCATCTGTACAAAGTCATTTCGACGGTAAGACACGTAATACTTGGTTCTATTTGCTGATGTTGTCTATACAAAAGAAAAACAGAACCCTGTGATATCCTATGTTAAATGTAAAGAATCCAAGATGGAAAACTGCAACTGAAATATGTAGGTATTATTTTTATTGCATGCAATTCATTTGCACAGTGTACTCCTAAAAGAGCAAATCAAAAGTTGTGGCAAAATAGACTCCAAAAAGGCTCAAACTCTTTCGTTCTTTTCTTTGGGAGAAAAAAGTTATTTACTTCCTTCCTTTGCCATTTCAGCAGTTTTGGGTGATACCTGAGACTTCAGCATCTCACTGTCCCCAGTCCTTACTGACACCTTTGTAGTCACTGGGCTCCCACATCTTTGCCCTTTCACAGAAGTTGAGGCACCAGCACCCTTTAGGGGAGAGGCAGGGAGGAGGTACACTGAGCACTGGGTACCCCAAGGGCAAGTAGTATTCCAAAAGCACAATTCAAAGTAGAGCATAAAAGACTGAATAAATCGTGCTAACATGATGTAAACTGTTCACTATCTTTGACTGATATTTTCTATACAGGATAAAACATTTCCCCATGCAAGATGGAAGATAAGGATGCAATTTTGAATCCATTGGTCAGTCAGTTTTAAACTCAGTGATATGTCCTGAAGACATCATTATATGCTGAAATAGAGAGGTAAAACACCCATTTAAACTATTTGCATGTGTGAAACTAAAGAAAGATTAAGTTTTACATAAAATATTTGAGACTTTTGAAGATTTTCACTAAAGAAAGCCAACAGAAACATGCATTGAAAGGAACACTGCTGTATAGCTATCTCCTATTACTCACTTCTAGCATATTCACAAAAGAAAAAAAAAGACAAAACCCCAAAGAAATCCCACAACATCAGCAAAAAAAACCCCACAAGTATTGTTACAAATTACCAAAAGGAAAATTCCTAATAATCATCACTGAAAATACTCATCTAAGAACCTCCCCTGGTTCTTCAAATCAGAAATGTAACACCAAAATCTGTACTGGTTTATAAATTGGCATAATTCCAACTAACCCTCTTGAGTACCATTAGATGATATTAGTAAAGGTTTTAGCCTTTGGTAAATAATATTTCATTTTTTTTTCACATTTCTCCTGCACAGAAGATTAGCAAGATAACAGCTATTTTCACTAAGTTTATAAAGATTGGCTATTTTGAAGAAATGCATTGGTTGGGGGAAAAAAAAAATTAAGACATTAAATGTCAAAAATTTTTCTCTGCTTGTCTATGACATATCAGATTGTGAAACAGAAACACAAACAGACTCATCTTCTTTCTTTTATGACTTGAAATCCATTTAAAATCCTACTCCAATCTCACTGTTTTTCTCCTCGACTGATGTGTTTAAAAAGGGAACCTGATTTGGAAGACAAACTATCCTGAAGCAAACTTGATGTGGCTTGGTAAAAATAGAATTGATGTATGACAGCAGGTCCACCTGCTTGAATGTTTTAAAGACAAGAAAGTATTTTATTTGTTTTATGGTGTAGAGAATGTGATGTCCTAGAAGAATATGATTTGTTAAATGCTAATGGACCAAATCAGAAATCTCATCATTTGTTTAACTAAGTGTTAAAGGGCAGTCTTACCCATGTTTTCATTGTCTTCTTTTAAATCTATTTCTTTTAATGTCACTAATTTTAAATGACTGGAGTTGATGCAAGGCAGAGGAGAACAGGAGTTGAAGCACCCAGTTGTGTTCAAGCCTCACTGACATTAAAGGCTGGTCTGTGCTCAAAAACTGTTGAAGCTTTAATCTCCTACTAAAATCACCTCTGAAACTGTCTGACTCAGTGCAAACTGGAAAAAAATGAAAGTTCATAATCTTTGTGGATATAGGCATACTATATGAAATAGTATGGACATACATAAAGAAATGGGGTTGAGATCTTCCTCTAAGAAGGTAAAAGTCTCAGGTTCGGGCCAGGATTAGCAGTGCAGACTTGCAACACTGATTCCATCTGCACAGCTCAGGGGATGTGAGCAATGCCAGAGGCAGGAAGACAGTCTCAAACTCTCTTCTATTTTCCACAGATTCTGTCCCATCCTCTCTTTGACAGGCATTACTGGGATATCAGGCGGAGTCTCTGGTCTGCTTATAACTTATACAGAATTTCCACATGGTTTCAAAAGTATGCAGTTTCACAGCTGCCATGTGGTTTTACTGGAACAGGTAAATACTGTCCTGCATCACACCAATGGGGTGGCTGCATTTCAGACATGACTGTAGGATCTCAGAGTTATCTTCTAACCTCCAGCAATACAGATATGGCCAACTGCAAACCAATTCAGCAATAAGATTTACATGACATACTGTGGTTTACTGCAGTAAAGTATGAAAGGAAACAGTTAGGGATGTTTCCCCTTTATGTTACCAATGGCAACATTTTGATAGTGGCAGTTGTCTATTAATTAAGTGTACATTTCCACATTGCCCTTCCATGTCGTGTCTGCTCACCCCTGGCATGAGATGGAATAACAGCTCAAGACGTAGTTGTACGAGACATCCAGCAAAACAAAACACTTGATGAAGAAGAAGTCAGTGTTTTGCTGAGCACAGAAGTCTGGAAGTTCACATGGTGAGAAACAGTTCTCACCATCTATACACCAGGAAATGGATTTTAGAGTGTGCCTGGGGGGAGTCACAGATAATACCTTTGAGCAAAATGAGTGCCATGAATGCTAGATCTGATATGAAAAATGCCTACTTTAACCCCCAAATTTTTTTCCAAAGCCATTTTTTCTGTTTCTTTGTAGTGCTAATTGTTCTAAGCCATGTGGGCCTTTGAAACTGCTATGCCAAATAAGAGGAGGACAGATCCTTTGTGTCCCGACTAATTTACAGATCCTCGTAGAAGAAAGAGCCCCAAGGGGGGAAAGCTGCAAAGAAGCCAATCCAATGCACACTGAGGCAGTTGTGGAAAGACCCATCCATTGCCACGATACTGATTTCCTTCAAAAGTCAATAAATAGGCAAGCCTTGCAGCAAACAAATCATAACAAAGTAAGGAAAAAATTATAGCCAACCACTGAGGAAAGCACAGGCAACTACCCCAGCAAAATCTAATAAATCAAGGAGAGCATAACTGTTCTTTGAGAAGTTTGCAGCTCTGATAGATTCAAATTACAACCAGTGCCAAGCACATAAAATGAAATTTTCAAGTGTGCCTGAGCTGTACTGGTGCCATACGGCCAAAAACGTTCCAGCCCATATTTCTGCAAGCAAGTCCTGTAGTTTGGGAATGAAATAACCCCAATGTAATTGGGACCACCATGAGTTTGTAGACATGGCATTTAGGGACGTGGTTTAGTGGTGGACTTGGCAGTGTCAGGTTTATGGTTGGACTCAATCTTAAGAGTCTTTTCCAACTTAAATCATTCTATGATCCTATACTAGTTTGCTCCAAGCTCCCCAGCTATTACTATTTCACCCTTTTGCTTCTTAAACACATTCCATATAAGTCCTTTGCTGGCAAAACCTCTTCAGAGAAGAATTCATATGAAGAAGCTGTGCAACCACTCCGCCAGAGGTTGCCCTCAGGTGCTTCTCTCAGGAAACCTTTTTGTGCTATCAAGGTACTGGAAAGGACCCAGAAGAGTTTGTAAGCACAAGAACAAAAAGGTTGCATTTCGCTTAACACACAAGAGTATTTATAAAAAGTAACTTTGAATCACAATCCAACTGGAAAATTTTCGTATAGTTAAAGGACAACTGGTTTCACAAACTAAAGATGACTTCTTTTTTTCTTTTTTTGACTGACAAAGAAATGCTTTCTTCCATGTAAAAATACAGAAATCATCATTCATACTCTGGAACATGTTTCTCCCCGCTCCTTAAAGTGTTGTTGTGCTGTTTAAAATTTTATTTTTGAATTTCAAAATGAGCTGTCTCTCCCGAAAGTGTCAATACCTGGAGAAATATGTAGTCATCCTGCACAGTCAGGGAATCCCGATCAGTATTGCCAGCAAATGGGACTGTCATTGTCTTATCAGAACAATTCTGAATCTGGCAAGTGATGTAGCGATAACCTGAGGGAAGAGAGACAGAAACATATGACAGGGCTATCAAGGGAAAAAGAAGCAAGCAGTATTAAATGCTATTCATGTAGGAAAAATGCTGCCTTTGCCAGGTGAGTTAGTTGTAGAACTATTATATTAAACCCTCATACAAGAGTTTTTCAATCTCCAATGTACTGAGAATATATTAACTGCTTACAGTTCAGATCATTCCCTGGAGGCAGCCTGTTATTATCCAAATTTTGCTGGTCCAGAGAGATTAGGGGTTAGATGAATGAGCCATTCATGGGTGGGGATAATAGAAGGAGCCTCTTTTCTCACTTAACCTATGCACAGAGCCAAATTATTCACTTGGAGAAATGGCAGCCTGACACAACATAACTGAAATCAATAGATCAACCCCAGTATAAAATTGTGATGAATGAGCAAAGGATCAGACTTCATTTAATAGATAGCATGCAGAATTTTAAAGGCTATTTTCAAAGCTCTGTGAAAATGTTCAAACACACTATTAACAAGCTATTGGAACTGCTCTGTTGGGAGAGGATTTCTATATTCAGAATTAATATCTTGCTGAAAAAGCCTGGATTGATTTATAATCAGTAGAGGCTACAGCCTTTCTCTCCCTCTCCAGTTAGCACAGACTATCCTCTCTTCCTGGGTTCTTAGAACCACCACTGCACCTCTGATACAACCTGCTCTTATCAGAGAGAGCAGAGCCAACAACTGCATCTTGCACCAGCTGTGGTTTAAAGACCTTCTCCTAGATTCAAGCTCTTGTAGAGCTCACCCTTCATCACAACCTTCAGAGCACAAAGTACTTGAGTGACTTTCCCAAGCACAGTGAGGAAAATGTTATATACACAATCTTGTGCCCAGATTACTAATTCTACCCACGCTCCAGGTACAGCATGAGAGAGAGCAAATAATGCACCCCCATGTCCTTCATTACTTTTGCAGCATGATAGGAAATGCATTCCACACTTTCTGACTTTTAATTAGACAAGGCCAAACCAATATACTGGATACAATTATTTGTTTTAAAACCTTGATCTGTTTAAGAGGCAGTTAGAGTCAATCCAAGTTCTCCTGCTTATGTCCAAATCATCATTACAAGGACATTTGAGCAAGTGGAGCAATGTACTAAATTAAAAGGTCTTTCAGGTATTTGTAATTCACATTGCAAGAATTACAGCTCTTCATCAGGTAGTGCAAAGATGCTGTTTCCACTAAAATCAATGGCAGTGCTTGTAGTGACTATAAGTGCACAAAGTCAGTTTGTTGAAAACGCAACAAGGAAATATCTCATAAGAGTTTTTCTTTTTCTGCTGCTTCTGTTAAATAAAAAGAAAACCTGAACAACAAAACCTTTCCATCCAGGTCCTAAAGAATTCTTTTTCACTGTCTCTAAAGAAAGCAGTTGAGGGAGCTATGACCATGTCTCAGAAATCTCACTGCTAAAAGATTTAGAAACTTTGTCATCCAGCTTTTAACATGATAACTTTGATTTCTTTATAGTACTGAAGTGAAGAAAAACCATAGCATTGGGGCAAATCAAACTCTGCATTCTTTCCGACTCATTTTTAAGACAGGAACTTAGATTATCAAATTCAAAGAATTAAGTGATCTTTCAAGAGTACAAGAAGTAACAAGAAGCTATACAAGCTTTGGGAATCATAGTGATTCTTCAGTCCAGCACATCTTATCAGCCTGATTTTTCATTTATTTTCTTTTTGGAGACTCAAAGTATACTGGATACTGTAACATGAGGAAATTCTGAGTTAGAGCAGTAGACCTGACATAGCCAACAATTCACATTAACAGTTACCCAGCACTAACACTGCATTGACAGTTCTATTTACAAATCAGAAAAGGCTGTTCAATGTTTAACTGCCAAAATAAATTGCTCTATTAATGGACATTTTCCAGAGAGTATAGCATCTTGATGTCTTAGAGGGGAAAACAAGTAGATTTTAAATTATACTATATTTTTATATAGCAGGACAGTTTTGCTGACTACATATAAACAGAGAAAGAATCTGACTTGCACAACTCCTCTTCTGACTAGCTTTAAAAACAATCCAAAAAGTATCTCTAAAACAAAGAGAAATTACTATACACCAGGGTATCAACTGATAACATTTTCATTTGCATACCTCCACTGGGGTCCTGGATTTCCATATGAACTAAATCAGGATCTCCATCAATTCCAGCAACAGCCCTGAGAACATAACATAATCAAATTATGTAGAGCCAGCTACAGAATAGTAATTATGTGAATGTGAAGAAAAGCAAGGATTTCATAGCAACCAGCTTTAACATTCTAGCTGGGAAGTTGAAATAAACCCCATTTATAATGTCCTGTTACTAACGTCTAGAAGGAAATAATTTTTTCTGTACTTGAGATTATGTTTTTCTTAAATTTCTTTAGAATCTCTTTTACTAAACTATGCATACAAATAGGATTTATTGAGAAAAAAGGGCAGAAATAGGTATGAAATTACAAAAAACTCTTCATAATCATAAATTGATTTATGTACACACAGAGATATGCACACACTCACATGCACTGGCAAGTGCTATAGCATCTTTTTACAATTACATTTGACATTTGAGACTACAAAGCAGATTTAGTGCTAAAAAATTTAGATTCCTTTCTTATTAGAAATATCTTAAACTCGACACAGAGTTTCCAGAATGAATCAATATATCTTTGGTTAGTATATTTCAGAGAAGCATAGCTTCTGCTTAGACAAAGAAAGTAAGTGAAGAATAATTTTGAGAAAAATATCTTGAGAAGGAAATACAGACAGAATTGATCCAGATGCAGTTTAACTTTGAAAAGGTGTAATGGGAACACAGGCTGATTTTCTCCTAATATCTCTCATGTCAAATATGCTCAGCCAAAAGATGAGTTTTCTACCCTCAGGGCTTCCATCCCAGCCTGGGAATGGCAGGCCCAGCTGTGCTTTTTTCTGGCCCTTCTATTGTCATTAGGCAGGCAGGTTGTGCAGAGAAAGCTCTGAGCTGACAGTTGTGCTGTCACTAAGCAGGGAGAATCTGGCCTCACCCCCACAGTCACACCACTCTTCTCAAGGCTCTTCACTGGCACAGCAAGAGTCCATCCAGTCAGCAGATAAGAGTTGAAGACACACAAAGGAGATGCACTGAGTGATAAAGTGCAGCTTGATGCAGATATTAAAACATCCCATTAAGATACTTAAGAGAAAATTATCATTTTGATACAATTATTAACAATCAAATGCAATAAAGCTATACTTTGGATTGAAATTACATCATTGTTTAATGATTTTAATAGCATTAATTTATGAGGAGCGGTTAAAACTCAGACTCAGTAATTGGTGGCTCCTTGGGAACACAGGCCAGGGGGAAGAGACTGGATGATTTCCACTGCTGCAAAACAACCAGAAATAATCACATACGCTGTTTTTCCCTAATAAGATAAATGATCAGTCCAAAAAAGGATAGGGAGGGCAAGGCATGAGTCCCTTCAAGCCATAAGATGTCAAGGAAACTTCAGTGGGATTTTTTTTTAGTAAATGCATGGGAAAAAATCTTATATTTACGAAGAATTTGGTCTCTCAAACATAAACTATTTTGGCATTTTTTACGAAATGCATTAGATCAGAGAATATTTTAGATACATTGAAGTCTGATAATATATATGAACAGAGGGAAGAGATGTCTGAACTTTTTGCTGTGTGTGCTGTTAACTATTTTTCTAGATATCCACAACACCAAATCAAACCTGCTATCAACTCTTCAGTCAGCAATTTGAGGGGAAAAAAACGTGTGCTGAATATTTCACTTTTTGCGTTGGAGCTCAAGCAGCTGAATCATAGAAACTTTTGGGTTGAATTTTCTGAGGCTCAACCTGACATGCAGATAAGCATCAATAATGCAAAGAAAGTTCTTGGGTACTTCTGAAATTACCTCTTGTATCTATAATTTATCACATATGATTTCATAAACACAGTTTGAGGTATTTGTCAATATCTTAACATTCTCTTTCAACCTTTACCAAATTTCTTTCAACAGCTCAGAATTACAATTATCTCACTTCTACAGTGTTCCTCCTAACAGTGGGTTGTGGTTTTAAGTAGCCAGAGTTTTTTATTAGCTGGGGGGGCTAGGAGAGAGGCTTCTTTAAGAAGCT